>LLCE01000031.1:0-323442 GCA_001414415.1 Hymenoscyphus repandus
CTAATAAAGTCCGTTGCGGCGAAGATTGTGGTGGTATTGATGTCTGATTAGGAATTGGCGAGATGAAGGAAGGAGAGGTAGACGAGGATATTAGTATAGTAGGGTATCGTGGTATGAAATTCTCGCTTGGTTATCACAAGTTCTTTGGAAAGTTTTGAAATGAGGCTAGATCTATGAAAAAGGGGAAGAGCGATACAGTCCTCTCAAAAGCATGAGACCCCGCTCTTTTACTCCCTCTTTCTCGTCCGTGCAGATGCATACTTCCAAAAAAGGAGAGGATCAAATTGACGAGGCTCCTCCAACTGAACTGCCAAGAGACTTCCCACAACGTCGGACGTTACATGAAAGCTTAGCTCAAGGTCTCAGGTGTGCTATCGATCTATGCAGGAGTAGTCAAAACGGCCTTTCTAGGAGCTAATTCTTATTCTGGTGTGATAACGACGCTATGCCTCGTGGTAATGACAGCTTCAAAAGCCAGGCGCAAGATATGTTTGTAAAGTCAGTGCTAACTTCAACTTGGCGAGATCTGCCATTTTCAAGCGGGATGATACGACTTGGACTCGACCTGTGAAATGTGCTCTAAATGAGAGTGTTGATAGGTACGGTGACATGTGATATCTATATAAGAAAAGCCATTTATATACTATTCGGATCCCCCGACTGGGTAACAAATGGCAACTCCGTATGGCTAGAGGAACAGAGAAGCATAATATATGTAGAGAAACTCTGGTCATGTAGGGCGGAGTAAGAATATGAAGAAGCAACCTAAAACTCTTTCTCCTGCCCTTGTGGCTCTATTCATGATATTCTTACGTGCCCCACACTAACAGAAAGAATCAGTGATAACCAAAGCTACTTAGACTATTATCCTTGATAAACCCCTTCCAAAGTCTCAACAAGTCAAGTATCCAAGACCTACAACTTAGTTCTTCAATGTGCAAGACAAGGTATCCAGGGGAACTTCGCCAAATACTTTGGACCCAGCCGAGAGATTAAGGTATTTTTCGTGACGAGAACTAAGGGCAACATCGTGATAGACAAATACAAAACGGCAGCGAATTTCGACTCGCAAAAAAACAATCAAGGACATGCAGCTCAGAAGCATATCGAAGCTCAAAAAGAGCCTCCTAAAATTCAACGTACCCGGCATTTGGAAGTAAGACTAGACTAGCCAAAATAGATACAGCTTGTCCTGGCGTGAAATTTCAGTATGATGTTCCCTATAATACACTAATCTTGCTTAAAACAGTATACCAGCATTGAGAGATTCTAACGTGCATCAACTTCTAAAACAAGCGTTACACGTCTCTTATACATATAACTTCAACCAGCGCAGTGCACCGGACATCCATTCAGGTATATTCATAGAATGAGTTCAGAATATAAAACTGTACAGCCTCTTGTCTCTATAACTTCTAGTTTTAAAGTCCTTCGTGTTTGATTTTGTTTCAGGGAGCATTCAACTTCGATATAAATGCAGGATCGTGATTAATAAGTGCCAAGATATGGTCTCATACATAGCTTCGACAGGTTCAACTTACTGGCTTTCTTTAGCAGCTTGATGGTGAGACTATTTGATAAGCTAGAGAGTTACTGGAAGGAGATTGCGCTTAAGACTATCACTGAAATTCAATGACAACGAGATGGACCGCCGTTGAATTGTATGGCTAAGCGACGAAGAAGTACATTATGGTAAAGGACGATACTCTTAACATAAAATATAATAAGATTCCACCACTAAGATTTGGAAATTGCCACCACACAAACGAAAACTCTGGCAATGGTAGCTGGGAGTCCAATTCCAATCCCAACGCCTAATGCTATCTTATCCGCAGTTGTGTATTGCTGCTTCGGTGTTGAGGAGGTAGGAAGAGTCTCTGCTGGTTGAGTAGAATCCGCGGTGACGTACGTCGTGGAGAACTTATTAATCAGGACAGTTGCTGAAGGTGTCGTTGGCAAAGGCGAGGGTGAAGTTGAATTTATTGAAGACGAAGACGAAGCCGAAGAGGTTGTGGTTGGTACTGCAAGGTGTGATCCCTCAGCAGTTGAAAGTTTAGATCAATAGCAGAAGAGTAGCGGTAGCGAGAAAAATAGCCGTCTCGAGATGGAAACGTGTCGACGTACCGGTTGCATCGCTCGATTTCGACGACGATGGCGTCGACGTAGCCGTCACCACATTCAAACTCGTACTTGTCGTCCTCCCACCGTTTCCACCACCACCAGCCTGTGTGGTAGTCTGTACTGCGATGTTGTTCTCCCCCAGAATGAAGCCCGCTTTCGAACAATAGCCGGAGTATATTGCGCTAGCGGTGCTTGCTAGCGCGCTGTTGGTACAGAACTTGAGACCACACGAGCTGAGGGCGCTCATTGCGACTGGTCCGAGTTCGAGGTTGCACCAGCATTGATTGTAGTAGGGTGAGGAGCAGCCATTTGTCCACTTTACGTCGCCAATGCAGACTTGAATACATGCTGGCGCGACTAGATATTCATTGGAGTTGCCTATTGATACGGTTTTAGGTCGCTTTGCGCGCAAACGTGTAGAGAAAGAAGTAGATAGAGGATCTTGTGGTGGAAAGAGAGCATTGTGATTTGAGATACTGGTCTTGTTGATGTAAATGAGTCCAGGAACTGGGCAATGAAACAATGCTTGCGAGGAGAAAGGAAAAAAGCGGGCAAACCACATCGTCAGCCCCAGCCTTCTTATATCATTCACTTCCCACTCTTGGGGAAGCACTTGGAGGGCATGCCCGAAAATTACAAACGTCTTCAACAAGGCTTCCTGAAGTAGCCGCCAAGAAGTTCCAAGGTTACACGAAGCCCTCAGCCCAAGGTCTCAGATACACAATTTTGCCACACAGCACTCTCCAAAGAAGCCAATGCAGCATTCTATTGTTGTCATCACGAGAAGACAAGGATGCAGTCGCGGAAAATGCCGCATGAAGGTAACAGCCTTGCAATGGTGCCAAATAGATATTTTATTACGAAGCAAGGCAAAGCTGGAAAAGGTGCTGATGAATGGATTTATTTATTGGTTTGTCTATCTACCGTTCTAGACTAGTCTCCTACGACTCGTTGACAGTTAAGCGAAATATTTCGTATCTCAAGACCGATAATCGCCCAAGGCAGAAATTCCAGGCGAGTATATCTTTTAGTGTAAGATATCACTTATTAGAAAAAGACGGACAGAAATCGATGAATAGATTAGGGCGTCTTTATCTGGCCAGCCAATATCTATCGATTGAGGGAAGCTTAAGTATAGAGAGACGGAGGTTCCTCCGACCGCAGCGTCCTAGGAAAAGTTTCGGGAGTTAACTCTCGAATAACGATCTGAGGTCTCGCTCTAGAGATCTCTTTAAAAGGCTGAATTTCAGGTTCACCACGTATAGGTGCTTACATTATGTGAGCCCCACGTACACTGGTGTGGAGTAACGGAGTGAAGTGTCCATGATGTGTGGCTAAGTACATCAGAAAATATTTTTGAAGCCTCGACAAGTTCAACTACGTAGCTAATAGAGCAGCGGAATGCGTGATGCAGAGACGCAAAGAAGAATCCTGGCATATAAAATCCAAATTTGTGACACGGAAAGAAAGACTAAGATCATGCAGCTCAATGCGCCCAAGCCCGAGTGAATATTGCTGCAATATATCTACAAGGGAAGGCTGATTGACCAAGTTTACGTTTTGACTTCAATTGCTGGATGCGCTGGATGAAACATGTTCCCCACCTAGCCAAAATCGATGAAACCAAGGGTCATCCCTCTTTTCCTATCTAATACAAAAACAACTCAGATAAATCCAACAAGATCGGACGAGAACCTCTTCCCCTTGGCCCGCTCATTTATTACCTATGAAGCATTTCCCTTCTCGACGACCTCGTCTCGTCCGGGACCGACACCAATGTAGTTGACCTTTACACCACAGAATTTCTAAGCACCGTTAGCTGTACTTCTCAATTATGGGCAAACGATCTATTGGGGATATAGTGGCTTACCTCGATGACGTTCACGTATGCGCGCGCTTGAGGAGGGAGGTCTTGGTAATTCCTCGCTTTGGAGGTCGACGTGTTCCAACCTTCTAGAGTCTCATAGACAACCTCGCAATTGTCGAGTTTGCTAAGATCGGCCGGCCAGCTGGAAATCCTTGTCAGGATAATCATCACAAATCTCGAGAGGCAAACTTACCCCATGTCGTTTCCATTGGCATCTTTGTATCCTACGGCAACTTTGATGGATGGGAATGTGTCCAGGATATCCAACTTGGTGAGGTTCAGTTCTGTGTCTAGCTATTTGTGAGTGAATGTAGCCAAAACAGGTACCATGCTACTAAGATATTGCAGCATGCCAAGGAAGAGAGGCATTGAAACTTACAGTGATTGATCTGACAGCTGTACTTGACAACGACAAGGTCAAGCCTACAAAAGATGAGTATGGCGAGTATTGACGTAGTCCGGATTCACGCACCATCCACATCTACGCCTTCGTCCTGTTGTCACACCAAATTCGCGACCAATCTCTTGTAATTTCTCGCCCTGTTAAACATTAGTATGGCAAATAGTAGGCCATTAGCGGTCTTCTTTCTTGCTTACAACTTCAGGAGTCAAATCTTCTGTGGGGAATGGACCCCCTCCGACTATAAAATAATTAATCTAAGAATACTATTCCACTGAAATTTTTAAATACATACCTCTGGTGGTATATGCCTTCACTATGAGTTACATTAGTCAGGTTCATTTCTTGTCGAGGGCAAGTTGATCACACGCATAGCTCTCCTTGACAAGGGAGTATGAGGGTACGAGGGAAGGGGACAATACTAACCGACGCCAATGATATTCTCAACCTTACGCGGATTCAATGCTAGCCCAGTGAAAATTCCCTGATGACGGTAAGTCATGTCCTTTAAGTTCCAAGATATCTAGCCTACCCCAAGACCCGTATTCGAAGAAGTAACATACGGGTAGCTACCAAAATCAAGATCAAGCATCAGTGCGTTTGCACCTTCGATGAGAATTCGAGCATTCTTCTCTTCCGCAGATGCAATCAGTGGAACAGCGTCTACGACGAAGGGTGCAAGTTCAATCCGGTATTTCTATGTCTAAATTAGTATGGGAAACCACCAAGGAAAGGCGACTCATGTGTACATCAAACTTGGCAATATCTCTGTCGACGTCGTAAGTCACTGAAATGATGTCAGATTTCCTCTAAATAGAATACTCTTCAATTTAACAGACAAGTGCATGCAACGAGCCACTGAGTGTGGCTAGAGTAGTACTTACGGAGATCCCCATATCTAAGCTTGTATGCGCGCGCAATCTCTCGGATCTTGCGATCAAACAATTCCTTGTGAAAAATGTCTCCAACACGAATACCACTACGAGCGGCCTTAGTGCTATATGATGGTCCAATCCCACGCTTGGTTGTGCCAATTGAGTTACCACCTAGCTCAACTTCTTCGAGTCCGTCAACGAGAGCATGGACGCTGCCTGTTGTCAAAAACTGCCCTATTAATTCGACATCTTTCATATACTGACTTCAGACTTAAATGCGCTCTATCGCTTATGAATATCCTTTCGCGTGGCTTCTCCAGCCCCTTCTCTTCCAGTTCGGTCAATTCTTTAAAGAACGATGGGATATGCACAACAACTCCGGTGCCGATCAGGTTGATACATTTTGGGTTCATGAGACCAGACGGGAGGAGATGGAAGTGGTACGATTTGCCATTGTGATAGATTGTATGACCTGTTACACAGTCAGTACGCGAAATACGCGAAATTGTCAGGTAGATTGATTTGCAAATTGATGCGCTCCATGAAGAATTGCATTACGTCCTCTAGCACCGGAAGGAGTTGGCATACCAGCATTGTTTCCGCCCTTTCTAAATATTAGCCGCTAGCTCTAATTGTAATTGATGATTATTTGTCCTTACCTGGGCTCTTGCAACCAAGTCTGCCTTCTCGGTAAGAATATCGACCAATTTTCCCTTTCCCTCGTCCTACATCGGTCATTGAGTCAGAATACTAAAAAGATTGATCTCTCCACGGTCATTGAGCACTTACCCCCCATTGGGATCCAAGGACAATTGTTGCACCCATCTTCACGACAAGCAAGCTTCCTGAGCGAGTGTCAATGGTGTTTCGTGGTGTGACTGTGGTGACTGCGACAGTGCCGAGTGGGAGAAGAACGAAATTCGAACAATTCAAATCATCGCGGGGTGAAGAGCGAATCGGAGTAGTGGGGTATCCCAAAATAATCTAGCGCCATTCTGACTCATCAACAGCCATCACGTGCCGTGTTTGGTGAATTTGTTCCTTTATCAACACCAGCAAATATCTCGACATAAGATAGCTTCAATCAGAAAGCTACCCATCATTGTATCAACAATCATAAAAATATAAGCTTCGACATGCCACTCGTTCATCTTTTAACTACCAGGACATGCACGCCGACATTATTCAGAGATCCACGATGCAGGAACAAGTCAATTTTGGAATAAGCTGCCGCAAATCAATGCAATGCCATGACCACATTCACTACTTGAACATCGTAGTATCTAATGCTCTGCACTCATACTTGTCATACGACTTGTCCATTAGCTGTATTTTTGACCTAGATGTCTTTTCGGTGAGATCGACGCTGTCAAGAGCTATGTTGGTTTATTCGTGCACCTTCGTTTGAAAGAGCGGCGCTTGTTTGTGAAATTGTCCTATTTTCCTACTAAGAGATCTAGTTCATATCCATTATTACGTTCCCTGTAATATCATACCAATTAGTATTTAATTGATGATAGCTCATTGTGTTTTGAAAACTCTATACCCCATTGTTCCTACCATTTGCTACACGGAGTCCGAGTCCGGTTTCATGCATTGAAGAGATGGATTTGGGGTCTTGCTCTTCCTATTTAATACTTGACTGTTCCCATCCTCTGTGGAGCAGTCATTCTCTTGTTGTCCACGATGGGACAGACATACTTCCTCTCTACGCCATGTGTTTTGATTGCATGAGTTGTGGCAGCTGCACCAAGTTAGCTCTCAGTTCATTTCTCCGAAAGGGGCTCCGCTCACCAAACCCGTATGGCTTTGCATTCCCATATATCGTCTCCCATTTCCCCTCTGGCACATCGTAAACCTCATGTCCAATGCTAACCTCATCTGCTCTGTCGCCGTGTTCATTCCACCATTCCCAGCCAAGTCTATGTTCTTTGCTTACATGCGCGTACCTCTGCAAACTCCCCATATTGGCAAAATACAAGACAGACAAGCTAACACATTTAGTCGTAGCATCTGTGCCGTTGTAGTTTGAATAGCCCAAGAGTCCATATTCATCCGCGTTCTTCTCCAGATCCTGGAACATGGCACGCCCATGTGCGAGAATTTCTTTGTACGGCGGGTACATCATCCCAAGAGGACTACACTCCGTGATTAGTCCGCTATTTATTGCCACAGACGAAAGCAAAACTCACTGATTACATTTCGAGGTCAGCATCATAACAACGACACCTTTTCCGACGACACTCTGGCCTATCTCCCGCGTGAAGCTGCCATCTTGATTTGGGAAAATGGTAGTCGTTTTGCCATGTACAACGCCTTTCATATGTGGGTTTTCCACCCAACCAGCTATCACCAACAATGTCATAAACACCCTCCACACTGCAAGCCCGAGAGTTGGTGTCAAGCTCCATACCAGCCTACATGGACTTACAAGCACAATGAAAGCCTGTAAGCAGCACCCGATAATAAGCCAGTCACCAACTCCAAATTGGGACTTGATCAGATTTTGTCCATTGGGCGAGAGAAGTGGATGCCAATTCGATTGCCACCCTTGTGCTGCTTGCGACAAAGGACGCTTCGCATGTTGATGTGGGGAGACTGGCGTGAATGAAGACATCCCGATCACCTGAACCAGTACCTCTCACTCAGGTAAGATTCGATCACTGCCCACAAGGATTACATGAGCTCCGAGTAAAAACAACCTAGAGCTTGAACTCGAGCTTGGATGACAAGCGAGAAGAAACTGGGAGTTTGGAAAGCAGGAGACAAGATGCGAGTCAGATATAAGTACGGTGCGAAGGCGAGCTGAAAGAACTGATTGATCGGGATATTGAAACTCGGGGAGCACAAGAAAGAGCGAGAAGGTACATAAGTATTCTCATAAAGACCCCTACTAGTTGAGCCGAGCCTGCTTTTCTGGTTCAATCCCGTGTTTGAATGGCTAATGGATAGAAAGAAGTTGGACTGGTCGAGAGATGCATGGGACGGGAAGTTGTTGACTAATTTTCACCACAAGGAACATACCAAACCACTTTGACAAGTGGCATGAATGTGTAGGTATTTCCCAATCTTCGTAACCTACCCCTCAAGGAATAGTGGTGGGGTGACGGGCCGTTGTGGGAATTTTAAGACTGGCTCGCCGTTAGCCAAAGGAAGGTCAAGGAGGCAAGGTACAAAGTCCTGTAATTAAGGGTCCATCTGCAGCTTGGGGGCCTCAATGGTGCCTATCTACAGCGGGATGATCGCTAGGAAGTCTGAGCTTACGCCTATTCCCGAGCCCACGGCAACTCCACGTAGGGTCCAATTTACAAGTATAGGATTTTGGTGGGGTGAAGCTATTGATAAATCATACAATCAAACCAAGTAAGTTTTAGTCGATGTTACTAAGTCTTGGCCAATCACATGAATCTATTATGCTTGATTTCTAGTAAAAATTAATTTTCTAAAGTCTTATCAATCGCCTAAGCAGCCTACAATTTTAGCGCTGACCTTTCTCATATTACTCCGTTGGCTCACGGTCATTTTCTCATCTCGCCAAATCACTACATCGGCATCACCACTCCTGCTCTCCAGGAAACCACATTTCACACCACCAACAGTTCTTTATCGCACCAATGATGAAATCGAAATTTTGTCCGAGGAGACCCTGATCAACAGCGTGATCTGGAGTTTGATGCCCGTCAGTGGCGTTCCCAAGACCACGATCGAGGCTTTGGTTCCCGCACGACGTTATGATATCCTTCGAGGTGCGAATGAATTATACTACTGTTCCAAGACTTCAAGCATGTAGGAACCCGGTATGGTTGTCTTGATAGCCCTGGCACTTTACAGTGTCGAGCATGTTGTCTTTTGAAAAGGGTTCTCCTGCATGCAGTATGAGTACCAGGGCGAACGGCACGGGAAGGATGGACAATCTCGAGCCAGAATCATCCACACCACAGGTGACACAGAAACGTCCGCGCGTTGTGATACGGAAACTTCAGCAGAGATATCAGATATCGAGAACCATCGTCATACGAGCTATGAAATCTCCCCTCATTTTGGAGGTTCTACGGGCGTAAAGGCGGAGATGGAAGGCTGCTATCACTTCTTCCTTCTCCCAGTTCAGGCACATCACAGCCTCTCATTTCGTAGATCTCCTTACCTAGCATTTCTTTTGGTGGACCGTCGGCTGACAATTCGTTGTTGAGCGAAGTCGATGCCGGATTTAAGCTCGAATCACCCTGCGCCTCGAAGTGGGTGAACACAAGTTGACCCTCTACTTCCGGGAGATAAGACTTTTCTGTGCCTCCAGACTCAATGGTGCCACTTTTGGGTGGTCGGGGCTCGTACTTTGATTTTAGCCTAGGTCGGATTATGAAGAAATAGAGTAGAAAGGAGAACGCACTGAAGACGATTGTGGTGCTAATGGCTATTCCTATTATTGTCTTTGTGCTCATTGGCCGAACAATTGATGTGTCCTTGGCTTTTGGAGAGTTCGCCTTGCCAGTAGATTCCTTCGAAGGAATTGCGATGATATTTTCTGGAGATTGAGCGTTCCAGACGCAGGGGTTGACGGAGAAATTCTTCCTTTCGTAGTCGACTATCAGAGTGCTTTCTTGAAGAAATGTCCGTCCAAGCACATATTGTGTTGAATTTACTGCCTTTCGAAGTGGGAAGTATCTCGCTGAAGCTGCTTTAACATATGGAAACGCCGCTTGAAGGTCGAAACTTGCATATGGAAGATCGATACTCGTGGTATCGCCGCTTGTGGCCGTGTTGCCAATCTTGAAAGTCACCGTGGGGTTCTTTTGTATGAGGCCTGAGTGGAGGCTATCGTTAACAAGATACAACCCGGCACTGGAGTCATATACTAGACCGAAGGCCGCTTCGAATGCTCGGCAGACATCAACCGGTAGCCACAACTCAGCGATACTCGAATCAATGAAAATGTCAATTGCATTTTGTATCAGGCTCACAGTCGTACCTGTCACGTTAGTGCTGATTTCCTGCAAGCCAACAGTTAAATCTCTTGTCTGATCGCTTGCAAAGCCAAAGGAGATATTGCTCGCCTGGAACCGCGAATCATCATAACCACCTAACACGAGACTACCTAGGACTTTCTTCAATCGGTATTGAGCCCCCGCGGTGTAGCTATATGTCATGCTTGGGATGTAGTTTGCAGTCTTCAAAAGACTTAAGAGGCCTGGTTGGGGATCGTTGAAGTCCGTAAAGTTTGTCGGTTGAGGATTCAAGCCCAACACGCCGAGCCAGAAATTGGATCCTGCCACTCCCGCCAGGACTGTGTGATTGATGGGTGGATTTCCACTGCCTTGGTAACCTAGACCGACTAATATTTTCTTATCAGTATCTCATTATAAGATGGACAGCCACAAACGCACCAGTGTCGAAACCGAACTTGCCATTATCTTCATATCCAAGGCTGTTTTCAAAGCCCAGATTGTATGTACCAATATTGTTCCAAGTTGACGATGTGTTTGGGCTGAACAGCCCACCTCTCAAGTTTGCACAGTCTGCGATCCTGGGTTGGCATCCTTGTGGGATAACGACCAGCGTCGCAGTAGAAGAGGTTCCGGGAAGGCAACGAACATTCTGTGATGGAGATCCAATCCTCATTGCAAATGTCGACCATTGGCCATCACTTCCTTCGCTTCTCAAAGTTAATACATGCTGGGGGTTTCCGTATAAGTTGGAACACCTACAAATACTGGCTAGGAGAAACGACAATTGGAGAAGCTGTCGCATTCAATTCATTAGATATAGTCATTTCGGCCGCTCTAAAGACAGATGCAAGCAATAATGTAACGACGAAAACTCCAGTATGTAGGTGGAAAATCATGTTCTCAACTAGCGCATGTTTTCAAATCAATCCCTTCGCGCATGGCCGCTAGATGTACTCTCTACTTTTAGAACATCATCTTGGATGACTTACTATCCATATTGACCGGTGAGCGTGATGATTCAAACACCTCTAACAGCTTACTCCCCAAAGTAAGCTTTTTCGATTCGTTCCCTCTAGAAGTGGGCGAGGAGATACAATACCTAGGTATAGCAAGGTACAGAAATAAACTTAACCGAGTTCTCTCTATTTGCAGGAGACGGGAAGCGGCAGCCACCCGCAAGAAACTTAGTTTTGATTCGCTTGTCTTTTCCTGCGCCATGCCAGGGCTGAGTGGGGTCGGCCTTAGTCAGGTACCTGCTTCTACCAACGTGTTCAGGCGACGCCACCGAATCCTTGAATAGGAGCAATTGGCTGAATAATCGCAACAATCAGCGATTTCCACCACATTTTAGATTAAGATTCTACGTTCTCAGTTCTGCTGCCTCAGAATCAAACAATAACAGGAACAAGCCACCGTTTCAAGTATGACACCAACGTCTTTTTCATTTAATCAATCCCCCTACTTCGAGAATTCCTTGCGTTTACGAGCATTCCCAGATTTCAAAACTCGTTCTAAAAATTATCGAATTGGTGGCTTGTCCTGAAGTAGCGAACGAGACAAGATTTTGAGCCTATGTTTGCCAGAACCTCCTCCTTCAATCACTGCTAAGGATGCTCCTACCGGCTATCGTAATCCTAGACCCCATTACAATGAATAGTGGAATCATGCCAAGATAACACTGACTGGTTAAGATACCAGAGGTTCCAATTCTAGTTGAGTTCTTTTAAGCTCATTGCTTTATATTCAAGTGCATGTAGGTGTGTCCCGCAAGTACTCAGTTTGTCATTCATTCTTCTGTTTTCCTTCGTTTAGTGACGCAACCAGTCAAATGAGATTTCTATTCCACACAATGCCTGCAGTCATGCTAGGCGTCGCCTCTACGGCTCATGGTAATTGCATTATTACCAACCTAGAAATTTCTTGCTTACTTCCTCCAGCAATTCTATCAACTATTTCAACTCCAACACAAAGCGCGTCGGCATGTACTGATGGACTAGCTGGCATATACTCAATCTTCTCCACAGATCCCGCAAAACAATGTTTATGTGCAACTCAAATCAACGATTGGGCCTCTACATCCGAACCAGCGACTCGAACATATGCGAGGACGGAAGCTACTGCAATAATAACAAGGACAACGATGTCAGGAGGAAGTATACACACAGTTGAGGAACATGAGTTTACTACATGGACCGTTACCCACACAGCAAACTTTGCTATCGCGAATCAGATGGATTGGTATGGATCCGCAAAATCTCCTTGTGTGAGTGGTAGTATCCTCGAGACTAAGATTTTGGCTGACAAAATGAAGTGCGCTTCGTGCACAATAGCCGCTGCAACTGTAGATCTGATGTATTTTCCGACGCGTGAGTAGCCAGAAACTGTCTAATATGATGAATTTTGCTAACCGATAGGTAGCTGCTCCTCTTTCTGCCAAGACATCATTTGTCTCCAATGGCTATACATTGTGAGTTGAGGGAATCGACTTTACATACTAATTAAGCTGACAAACAGATAGTGTCTCGCCGAGCGTATACATCGGCTTCACTTCCCTCTACGCGTATGATTATTGTGGCACCGTTGGAGATGTGTATACCTCGACCACCATAGCTTTTGACGCAAGCGAGCTCTCAACCTATGCTTCTCCCACACCCACGCCCTTCATGCATGCTGAAACGAACATTTATGCATCAGGACCACCAGTTGCAATAATACATAGCAGTATAGAGCCCAAAGTAGGATTACCAAAACAAATCGACTTCCGTGATTTGGAACAAAATTGCTCGTCCATCTCTGGTTACAGGTACATTGCGAATAGTCCCTACAAAACCAAGGGCTTGCCATTTGACGGATCTGGTAAGTATTTATTATTTGTAGGAAGTGGAAATTTTAGTAGTAATCTTGTCATAGCTTATGATCCATGTCATCCCACAATCCTTATTCCCGAACGTGTCAAGTCATTACAGACTGCTTGGGAAGCTTGCGTCACTAATCCGATCGGAGGGTACGTATCACAAACCTCTCTCAGGATCGCTGGATTAAATTCTTATAGCTTTTACGATCCACCATATGCTTTGGCTTCAGCTACAGATGATTCCCTTGCTGAATTTGCTGAGCCTACCCCTTTAACTACGGCCTCGCCGATTGCAGTACGAGCGAAAGAATCCGGGCCTTCTCCTCAAGCTAAGCCTGATCAAGCAAGTCCTGTTGAGACGAAAGCTCCTTCTCCTCAAATCACAGATTCTCAGGACCAAAATAAAAAGGAACAAAATTCGGATTCTAACAATCAGCCGGATCGGCAACAAAATCCTCCCGCGTCCTACGCTTCGCCTTCGAAGAATTCCGAACATAGCCCAGCAAAACCTGACCAAGCAAGTCCCATCGAGACGAAAGCTCCTTCTTCTCAAGCCCCAAATTGGCAAGATCCGAATGCGAAACCGCAAAATCAAGATTCCAACAATCAGCCAGAGTATCAACCAAAATCTTCCTCGTCTTACTCTTTGCCTTCGAAGGACGATTCAGCGCCGAGCCCATCGAAACCTGACCATGCAGTACCTGTTAACACTAAATTTCCTTCTACTGAAGCTACGAGTTCCCAGCCTGATCGTTCGAATCCTTCAGAACTGGCTCAAAACGGTCAAAACGGCGACCAGAAGAACTCTCCATTCTCTCAATCAGCACCTAGTACGACGTCAGAGCCCTCGCCATACAGACCTGACCAGGTTATTCCGGTCAACTACCAGTCGGTCAATTCAAAGTCTTCTGAGTTTGCTTCTAGTCAATCGTCGAGCCATCAAGAAAAGTCCCTCTTTTCCCAGTCTATGCCATCTCTTAGACATTCGAACTATCCTACCACTTTGCCCACGTTACTTGACATATATTTGCCTAAACCGACTCCAAAAACGGACACAGCTGATTCTTTGTATTCGCTGACAGTGTCAACTTCGAATGGGGATAATGACCTACCCAGTCCTTACATACCGACAGCTTTACCCACGGTAAACTCTGAGAACGGGCCGGAGGTGACTTCTAACGTAGAGATCGATGGTGCGTCTCACACTGAAAGTGTTTATAAATCGCCTCAATCGCCAAGTTTAAGTCCAAATCATGGCGATCCTACATACGTGGCGTCAGATACCAGCCTGGTCAATTTCAACCCTTACTCGGACGACAATAAACAGGGTTCAAAGACAGCAAATGAACCCCCATTCTCGAGTCAACGCAGTGCTTCCCAAACAATTACGAGGCTTCAAGTTACAAATGTGCCATCACGGCAACCAGATCAAGCTACGACGATGGTTCCGGCTATAGTCATTAATAATAAACCACCTCCTTACGCAGTAGAAACGGCTGTTTCAATAGCTCCATTGACTGTTGACTTCTCTGACTTGCATACAGAACATGGAAGCACGTCAGCTTCGATGATCACTAAACCTTACGCGATTAGCTCGCAGACTAGCGACAAGAAACCAGTTCTTGCCTCGACAGAATTGCTTTCTCCAAGCCCATTCACTCCAATCACTCATGGACCTCTTTCGGAGCCAACTTCTAGGATCAGTACAGGAGTACGTGTAAATACGTTGATGAATGGAATAAGTGTAGCCTCAGTCCCTACATCACCAATCGCTCATGGATCTGTTCAACCGACAACGATTACGTCCATCACTGGACCATATTCTATCGTGTCTGCGGATGAAGGATTCAGTTTAGCCTCGGTTCCAAATATAGTCACTCTTTTAAGCAGACCTGATTTACGACAAAGTCCTGTCGCCACAGCCACACGCCCGGAAACGGAACCCAATTTTCTCACTTCCAAAAGCAAGGACGAACTTGGACCCACAGGTTACGTTTACTACACACTCACCAGTTCCCAGATTCTCCGAGGACCGTACAAGACTATCATGATGGAATTTGTGATCACGTCCTCGACTTATGGACCTCTTATCAACGTCGCCTCGAACCCAACTCCCAAAACTCCCGTCGCAGAGCATACGGGGGATATGCTTTCATATCAAATTCAGAATGGTCCTGTTACCGGAGGTCTGCCTACTGTGACAATTCCGAAAGTAGACAGTATTTTGACCAAGATATGGGGTGGACAGGCTACACAACCTATTGTGCCGCTTGGTTCTTTGACTGTAGGAGGTTATGACCCTGTTACGGTACCCATCGCAGGCTCAACACAGAATTCTATACAGACTCATATTGGAGTTCCAAGTAATTTCCCGCCAGTAAATACCCAAGTTTCCAATGGCCCTCCTGTTGGTGTAGTACTGCCGAGTCTTCCAGCTGTGGTACCGAGCAGCTCGTTACCACTTGACTCACCTATACTCAGCACTGCTCATGCCAATGTTCCAATGGATACCTCACGATCTCCTCTAATCGAGCTACCAAGCACCGTACCGCCCAGTTCGCCTATCTCTAACGCACCTCACGCAAACTTTCCTGTTTCGACTCCCCCAATAGTGCTTCCAACATCTGCTCTTATACATCCACCAGCGATTCCTCCGTATATCGTATCGTCTAGTATTTTGTTCACAGACTATGTTCCCGCCACCAACCTGCCTTCTGCTTTGCCTTCTGTACCAGCACTTATAAGTAGCATCTTATCGCCTGGACACTCAACTCCTGTCTCTGATCCCGTCGCGCCGCCAGCAGTATCGAGTCCTGGAACTCGCCCAGTAGAGACTTTGAGGGGACCACTACTTCCAGGTTCTCCATTTATATCCAATATTTTGAACAGTATCTTGCCGTCGAAATTTATTCCTCCTAGTCCTCTTCTTTCCGCTACGGTGTTGCCCCCATCAGTAACAGGATCTCTAATAACCCCAGTAACAACGCCGATGATTGCACTATCGCCAGGTACCCCTTTGATATCACAGCTTTTAAATAGTATTCTAAGGCCTAGTATTGTACCTTCCAGTCCCCTCATAGAATCGCAACTTGCGCCAGCACAATCAAGCCCGATATTACCACCCAGGCCTCATTTGAGTCTCACTCTGCTTCCAACACCGAGTGTTACTTTGCCCTCAGTAGCTCACTCAAGTAGTGTTGATCTTTTAGGGACGCAGACCGCTTTTTCTGGACCTAGACCTGTCCAAGATGCTTCCACACACCAAAATCACTCTCACCATTCTTCTACGCCTGATGGCAATGTCTATTCACCTTCATCTGCAGTGAGCAATATCCAGCCATCAAGTCTCCCTAATATAAACACACAAGCACAACTCCCCTCTCTCGGTATCTCACCCGGCATCCCTTCGCAACCAACATTTGTTACCCTACCCACCAAACCCATTATCTCTATCCCCGCCGATGCTGTAAACAACATTCAAGGATCACCTCTAGCTCCTTCCACAACCTCAAGAAGACCTTCGCTCGATCCTCCCATCCCCGTCATCCTAGGAGACCTACCTGTCTCCCTCCCCTTAGACGTGTCGGGCCTCCCGACGCTAAGCGAAGGAAAAGGAGGTGTGAGCACGCCTGTGGGAACTGAGTTCTCATCAACCGTGAGAATTGGAAGGCCGGGTACGACAAGGTATTCTACACTTCAGACAATTCCCTCGTATGTTGGAGCAGGGAGCGCAAGCTCGTTTGCTAGTATTTCCTTACAACCAACTCTTTCGTTGCCTAGTGTTGCGAGTGGGATTTCTGTTGCTGTCTCTCCTCCGAACGCGAATTCGGGAAACAGTATGACCGCGGCTCCTACCGAAGGAATTCTGATCACGTTAGCTACGCCTTGCTTGCTCTCCTCATCAGGGGCAGTGGTGGCTATCGCTAGTGATGCTAGTGCTAGTGTAGCTACAACTAGCTTGCTCACATCATCAGCGCTAGCGACACCTCTTGCTAGTGGTGCAGCATCTTCATCTCTTGTCACCGCTGGTAATTTTAATTCTTCTACGCTGGGGACTTCTATTAGGCCCACGAGTGCTGGAAGTGGGAGTGGGAGTGGGGATTCGGTGGTTCCGAGTAGTATTGTACCGTCGGGGACTGGGTATGCGCAGGTTACTACAAGCTCAGGAACGAGGGTGAGGGGAGGATGGGATATGAGGATGGTGGCTGGATGGGGGTTGTTTGTTGGGGGGTTGGTTGTGGCATTTTAGATGCGGTGAGGGCCGTTTGGTGTGCTTTTTGGCGCTTGGGAGCCTGGGGGAAGGTATTCGGCAAGTTTTTATGGGTATTACTAGATTATAATGTAATTCTATAGAGAGGATAGGATAATATCATAGATAATCCTTCACTTAGCTAGATGGATGGGAGTCTATGTATAAATAGATTTTCTGGTACAGAGTTTTACTTGATGGATGATATGTTAGAGTAAGAATAAATTCGGAAGTGCTAAGCAAGGTCGAGCATATTGTATATGAGGTTGAAAGAAGTAGACATTATTTGAATCGCAGTTGTAACTAGTTGAGTTATGGTCATTTTGGTCGGCCTACGACAATCTTGAGTTGGTTTTGATGCTCAACTTAAATTCGACTCCGTTATCACATCAGCTCCACGCTATCATCAATATGGTTTAGAGCAGGAAGGGGGGGGTCTGGCTGGTACGAATACCCCGAGCGGATCCTTGACTTTTAATTTTACTTTCATACTACTACGACATTTCCAACCCACTTTTTGGTGTGTATAGAATTCCCTAGAAGTCTTGACTTTCTGGTCAAAAGAAGGCGGCCATGAAAATTTGAGGAATGTGCTAGGGTGAGAAGAGCTGGGCGATACTAATTTGTTACTGGATAGCTCTACCCATATACCTCCACTCCTATGGTGAGTAATGAGGTGGATAATTTGATTCGTTGCGTTCAGAGGAAGTAGTTGAGCGCACTTGGGCGGCTTCATTCATCGGTTAGAGGCTTCTTGTATAGAGGACTGTTGGCTCTTATTTCTATATATTTCTGCATGTACTGTTCTGAAAAATAAAAATAAAAGACTGCCGATAGGAATTGCCAAGGTTTTAGAACCCTTCGGTAACTTGGTTTATCGGTTAGAAGGTTCTTGGTAGAGGGTGGATGGTATCCATTTCCATGTCTAAATGTTTTGAAAGACGATCGATCGGAATTGCGAATATTTCAGAGCCCTTACGCTTGGTTGCTCTTGTGTTTTAATGTTATAGGCATGCTTCCCCTACTTTCCGGCCTTTGGAAAATTTCTTGAAACCAAAGGAGAGACTCTTCGGTCTGAAAAGCGTCACCACATCAGTGTCAACTCGAAAGTGTAATCTAGGCTTGCTGTCAAGGCTGAGACGGTGAATCGAAGAGTTATATCTCTCATAAGCAGGGGCGGGACATGAAGGATAAGTTTACTTTTAAGCATCGTTTGTTATGGAGGTGACCCGTACCTTTACTTTGAACTATGATCTCCTGAAGATGTTTGAAGAGAATTGTGAAAGTCTGTTGGATAGACAGCTATCCGAGATTTCCTTACAGATCCGAGCCTCGATTTGCTTCACATATGGGGTTGTTGTTTCTCAGGAACTGCCATCCAGTGTCAGGAGCCAGTGCAATATATCAACAACATACTCGCTTCCATTGTGATGGAACAGACAAACAGATTTAGACGGTGAGCATACTCAAATATACTTGTTAAGGCATTGTTTCAAGTGTCAGAACTGAAATTTCAGTCTTTTTCGCATGACCACATGCGAGATTGGGACAAAAAGCCTCAATACCTATTGAGTAAAAGGACAAAAATATTGATGAAAATATTAAAGCACAAACTTCGAAAGATATGGAAAAGGTGCAAGACTTAGTTTCGGAAAAGGAAAGGAGAGTGAAGCCTTATTTTTCACTGTATCGTGCTGCGACGAATGGACAAATCAAGGATTGATTAGAAGGCAAACCATGCAAAAACATATGCACTCTCCAAATGGTTTCACTCTTAAATTGCACTATTTAAAGAAAACTTATGTTTGTCGCTCAACGTTATGATATTGCAAGGCAATCAATATTTCCTCAAGGATTATCGCTGTTCTGTAATAACAGGAATTTGTTCAAACTTCACATGCCTGGGTCCAACAAGCCTGTCCTTCCCACACCAGATTCTCCCTTTCAAGGGTCAACACAAAGCAATCCATCACCAAGCTACCCTCGAATCAGCATCAAGTCTCTCGTGTACATTCCAATTTCAACTTACCAGAGGAAGAGTACAGCACTTAGCGCCCTGTCCACCAGAAGAACAAATTTCTTGGAACCCCTCAACAGACGTTGGGGTAGATGAAGCTATCAACAACAAATCAATACATGGAACCAAAAAGGATTGAGGTTCAACATACGTGAACCACATGTGAGAGACAAGACTCCGAGGAGGTCGAAGTCACAGCACAAAGCTGTGGCAAGGGAGGAGCTGCAGACGCTATCGCGTTGGATGAGAGTTGGAGAGGCCGCGGTTGCGGTTGCGGCAGTGACGGAGAGGAAAATAGTAGAGAAGTGCATATTTGCGGTTGTTGTGATCTGTTTGTTGGAGGATGATCTGGGTATGTTGTAATGTTGATAGAGGAAGGTATAATGAGCCGTTTGAAAAGGAAGTTGTCCTTCTTATACTTGAGGAACTAAGCATTATTTGATTGTTGAGGTTACAATCGATGCCACTCTTCGTCATTATCTCGCCAAAACCAAGATTTCTTGGTCAAGATAAGACTTCATCGTTCATGTCATGGTGATCAGCGCAATAGCTTCATTTATGGAGCACTTCCAAGACATACTTAAAATAAGTGGCTCTGCTCACGGACTAATAAGAAACAGCATTAATCAATGCTTTTATGTGATGAGCAATATTCTGGAGTTTTTTGTAAAGAAAAGAGAATAGGTTATCGCCGCTGCGGGGAACAGGAGACATAGACTAAAGGTCCTCATATTCTCAAGAGACTGTCTATCATCTAATTTATGCAATGTCAGAACTTAGTGCCCCATCATTGCGCTCTGGAGAGGAAGAGAACGAGTGAGAAGCTCCTGCTCACACGCTGAAACAGCAGTGTATGGCAATAGATTGTTGGTGCGGGGGTTTTCTCTTTCCGACATCCTTTCCGCCAATGGCTAGTTAAAACAAGAAGTCACATGCTATTAGAAAGTCTCTGACATGGTACAGAAGTGCTTGAATTTTGACACTTTCTAGCTTCTAGAACATATTAACCAAATTTGGACGAGAAGCAAATATGGACGATTTTGCCTCATATTCCAGTCAACAGTTAATTCAGTTCCATGCCACTTCCTAACTCAGTCTAGCCTTGCGATATCAAAACGAAAGATCGACACTTCAAACCCCCACCCCCTCGATAGCTGTATCCGAAAATGACATCCTTGCGGCAATCACTTCCCAAATTTAAGTTGATTGTCTCGCTTATTAAGAACACCAAGATCACTAGGACAAGTTCGGATTCCGGGAGTGACTACCGGCTTCGGTAGTGGTACGGCTGGCTTTTGATGGTCTCTGTTAGCGGCGATGTTTAGAATCGACACCCAGGATATCCATGTTCACGTATGTACAGTCAGGGACCGTCAGTGTGGGGGTGGTAAGATAAGATGTCGATTCTACTGTAGGGAAATGAGAAAATATTATGAGATGAAAAGTGTTATCGGTGGATGAACATGCTTGTGGTGGAAGCTCTGTGCGCGTCATCGCATCAGGCTTTAGTTTGGCATTAACATTTAGTCCCTATGGCAAAGGAATATACCCCACAAGAGTGAAATGCGAGGAAAAAGGGTTAATTTTTCTCTTTATTTGTGGTATTACTGTGGTATATTATAAATGCATCTAGTTTCTAAAATTTCCGAGATCGAGGGTCGCGGCAGACAGGAGGCACAGGATCAACACATACTATCTTTCCGAGAGTTAAGAAATGAACTCCGTCAAATGTGCGCCAACAGAGCTTAGCAATTCTTGAGGGCACATAAGTTTACTGGTTCGTTGATGCTCTGTAGCGATATTTGGTCTATGAAGGGCTGCTTAGCTAACCTTTTCAGTAACTGAATAAGGGTAGTGACTTGGGTGGCTCGCATTTTCTAGCTTTCATGGTAAAGTTGCAACAGCTAGGTTCAGAAAGGAGCCCGGAGCACACAGTGACCTCGCATTTGATCAGGGGATTGGCGAGACCAACGGCCGTGAATATTGCGACGACGAGAGTAAAATTTACATGGTAGAGAGGTATTGTTGTCTATTATTTGGGTGTAGAGAGACAGTATGGAACAAGGAGAAGCTGTGAGAGCTCAATAGGAAGATGCGACTCATATGTACGGCAGAGCCAGAAGCATTGACTTGAGGGCTAACTTCCTCATATGTCATTAAAGGTCCGTCTTGAGATGGACCGCATCAAGCTTTCGTAGTTGAAATATAGATATGTAGGTGTTGGTAGTAAACTGGCCAGTCTTGGGCTTGGGTGAAATCGGTTTCAAGAATTCAAGTTGTGAAAGTACAGGCTAAAGTAAGACAACAACACCTGTGCAAGTGCAAAGGAAAGGCACGCTGATAGACAAATCCGGGTTGTATTTTCAGGCACAGCAGTAGCAACTCCAGCTAATTAAACCGAACATTCGAAAGTTTGGATAAATCGCTACAACAGAATTTCAACTCTCAAATACAAGGTAACCTGAGAAGAGCAATCCTGAGCAAACGCTTCAACAAATCAGGCTAAATGTATTGTTGCCTTGCCAGATTCTTAGCCCAGACCAATGCAGAAGGTTTTTTAAAATAATAATACCACGACATCATATCGTTCGCTGCCAAATCATCATCCACAAATCACTATCATCACTGAGCACGGTTTTCTTCGACCACCATGTCGAAATTGTGAAATATAAATGTCGAGGCGCGTTGCTAACGACTGAAAAGACGAGAAAATATTCAGGACTCAACAAGGCTGTGACTTTGCTCTTGAACAGTAACAAAATTTTGGTATGAGGCACGTAAGAATGTCATAAATCGAGCCACAAGAGCAGGAGGGAAAGTCTTAAGTTCCATATCTTTCACTCTTACCGTCCTCGACGGCTAGAGCCTCTCCATATATAGTATATCTCTCCGTTATCCAGCCATACGGAGTTCCCATTGGTTACCCCGCCAGGGCATCTGAGTAGTATATCAATGGCTTTTCCTCACGGATATCACCCTACCTATTAACAAAGACAATAACAATAAACGGGTGCAGAGTTTCGAAGGCAGCGTGGAGAAGATACAGCTCGGTAACTTCACGCCAGGGTACCCTAAAGACGGAACAACGATTTCCACTGCAGAAAAACTATGAGGTTAATCCTTACTCAGCCAGTTGGTGATGAAATCATCTTCCAATCTTCCTGACTTCTCTAACCACACTTTTCTTGTAAGTCTTCTAGCAACATCTCGCTGCGTATGACAATACTATTAACAATTGACTATATTCTTATGAGGCAACGCTTTTCTTGAAATACCATGTTATTCGGAAGAATGCGGGTCATGTCAGATATCTTGAAAATTGAATGCATTTCTTTCATTAGGTTTAGTCTACTCACTTCAAGCATAGACTTGCAAGTCAACAAGCTGGAACCGATATCCAGATTCACCAGCAACTCCCCCGAGCTTAGTAGCCGTCACACGTACGTATCTCACTTCCTTTCCAGGAAAGGCAAAGATCTGTCCATCTCCGGCTTGCGCTCTAGGATAATCAGTCTCCTCTAAAAGATCGGTCCAGCTCGAGCCATCGGTCGAACCTTGGATCTTGAAATCAACAGGGAACCCAGAGCCAGTACCCTCGAAAATATCGCTCCTAGAGAATAAGATGACCTTTCCTACGCCTTGGTTTGAGCCAAGGTCGACCTGAACCCATTCTGTTGCTGTGGGTGAAGAATGAGAAGTTGACGACCAGCCGGATCGACTATTGCTTCCTCCATCGATGTTTCCGTCTGTCAAATAGCTTGGATTCCATGCACTACCTCCATCCGATGTGCTGGCGGTCACTGTCTTGCCGAAAGCTAGATCATTACCAGTTGCCGATGCATATATTGCTGGTGCTCCCCACGTCGTCCACCCATAATATCCATTTCCTGTCGTCGTCAATCTCAAGGTGACTGTTTGGCCAGCCCACGCTGTGACATCAATCATCATGGGTACCCAACGTTTCCATATCCAGTAGTTCTTATGGAAATGGAGCCCAGGTCCATAAAGAGACTGGCCGTTGATCGTTGCTTGAAATACTGTTTCTCCACCATTTGGACCTGCACCATCTTTAATACCTAGAGATGTCCAGAAGTTAAGTCTCTGACTCTCAAGAACAGATGGCAAAGAGATGGAATATGTGATCGTTCCTCCAACCGCCGAGTACACGCTCTTTCTTACCACATTCCCAACCGATCCGGCTGGCTCTAGATGATTATCGGGCCCACTCGAAGTGGCGGTCGAAAACTGGTCATACAGATCGTACACCTTATTTCCTGGGTTCCACGGCGGTGGTTGTAAGTATCGTTTCGTGTTTCCAAAATTTGTAAAGAATCTCTTCAGCGCATTGCCGAAAGTATCTCCAAAATTAGGAGAGCCAAAGATGGAATATTGATCTTTCTGGACCAAATCTTCCCACGCATTAGGACATACGATCTTCATGCCATCGTTGAAAAGTGTTACGATGTTATTATAACTGGAGGCTTCATCTGTCGTTAGGGGATTCAGCTCGAAGTTACCAAAATTGTTTCGTCCCTGTCCACGGGCAGCATTATTCACTTCTCCGTAGTTTTCTGGTTGCCAGCCATAGTTCGTGATACCGCCAGCGCCATTAGCGGCCGTAAATGTATCGATACTGTCTGCATAACCGTAGTCATCCTGACGGGGAGTCCTAAACTCGTAAGTATCTAGCAGTATTGCAAGGTTATCTTCTTACTGATGGCCGTAAACTATAGTTCGATCAATACCTGCCTGCTCCAACCATAGCGTTTCATCGCTAACTGCATGTAAAATCAGTATTACTCTCCATCTCTCCCACTCCTCAAAGAACGTATTGCCTGGTGTGACGCTGGTCGGTGGAGCCATCGTCTCCCAGCTTACGAAGCTTGTCCCCATGGCAGTGTTAAAATCGCTAATGCTACTGAAGGCTGGCAATCGACCCGTTCCAAAATAGCTTCCTCCAGGCCCGTATATTCCGGTGTTTCTTAACCACATCTTCCACTCTTCAATGGCCAGAGGGTTGAAGTCACAATTACTCGCAGGCATAATCGTCTCCGAGTCCAAACTGACACCTGCGAATAAGTCACCATTCAACTTAGCCCAGTCCACCAGAACCTTCGCTGCAGCTTGGACATTTCTTTTCTTGTACGTATGATAGACATCATTCAGGCGAGACAAGGTGAAAAAGTTTGATCCATAGTTATGGCCGTACTGACTAGCCCCAGCGCTGTTCAAAACAGTAGTATTCGGGTGTCCAGCAATAAAATCCAAGAGCGCATCTCCCCAACCTCCAGACGAATTCGGCGTACAGCAATCTGCCCAGCGGCCATTATTCATATGAACAAGTATCGGAAGGGCTGCTTGTTGCGCTAGGCTCAGCATGTATTGCAAGTTTTTAGGATCGAATGCGTAGTCTTCGTCCGCGCCAGAGATATCTCGACTGAGAGACCAGGAGGAGAATGACCAGCCGAGCTTTGTGTATAAGCCGCCAGTTCCAAGACGAGTTTTCATGTCTGTCAGGACGGCGAGATCGTCACTCTCGGTGTGGTTTGCGAGTGCGCCCTCCCATATTGGTAGGATGTAGGTTATGTCTGAAGGTGAGATATTTTGTCTTGCGATCGAGATTCCGTGGTGGGGATGTGCTACTGCAAAGGCAGCATAACTGAGAATAGTGAGGAAAGCAACTATTGTAAGGGAGGAGAACATTATAATTCGATGCATGATGATATTCGGAGACGTTTTGCGAGTTACAGGTCGCAGAACGCCACAAAATAAATCCTCCCATTTTTGGACTTCATCTTTATTGTTTATTATTCACCCAACCTTACTCAAATTCACCGGCCAGTTGACCTTTGTCAACTAAGATCTTGTGTACATGCGTACCACGGGTTCAGCGCAACTGCATGTATCACCCGCATTAGGCAATTTAGCCTCGACACCTCATTTGTCACACCTGTCACTATGAAACATCTTCCCACAAGCATTAGCAAAATCACACGAACCACTTCGCTCAACTCGTTCACAAAATCGCATTATTTCTAAAATACATTTGCGCCTAACGACTCGCTACGTTACCTTCATACTCACGTAAAGTGCTGTTCGTACCCCGCGCTTCGCTGTCAAAAGAGCCGCCCCCGCTGATCTACAGAGTTGCATGTGAACTGTGCGAGCATGGTCACGGTCCTATCTCCTTATGATCTACAACCGGTCCTGCTCCCTTCTCTCCTTCCTTAACCGCTAAATCCAACTTCTCGCTTGAGATAGTACGATCACCGAATTTCCCCGCAATACTTTCTAAACTCAACTGATTTGTTTCGGTCAGGCAGGTACCGTACAATACAGCTAGAGCTAGTAAGCAGCCAATGAAGACGGCATAGTACTTCCAGTGGATGGCGGCGAATGCGAAGGGTGTTACTTGACCGAGCCAGATGCCCGTGACGCCTTGACAGAGCGCAGCGATGGAGGTACCGTAGCCACGGAGATGGAGGGGGAAGGTTTCTGCGGCGATGGTGTAGAGGGTACTGTTGAAGAAAACGGCATAGAGCATGGAGTAGAGGAAGATGAATGCGATGCCGGCGCGTGAGCCAGCGGGATGGAGGCCGTCACCGTAGTATTTCGAGAGGGCCATGAGGATGGAGAGCATGACTGCAAGAACGAGGCAACCGATCCCTGTTTGGTTCTTGGTATTAGCTTGGCCTTGAGGTGCAGGGAAAAGGGGAGGGGATGACTTACACATCGTGCGAACTCTTGACCACTTGTCTGAAACGAAGAGGTTGTTCAAGATCTGACCCGCAATACCCATAAATCCATAACAGCCACTGATCAGTAGAACACTTCTTCCCTTATATCCTAGGCTCTGGTACAAGATGGACTGGTAGTTTTGAATCGCCAGAGATCCTGACAGGATTCCGACTTGCATGACCATAATCGCCATAGCTGTACGTTTGATATTCTTCTTGTTGAAAATCTCGAGCAGGGCATGACCGAGTTTGGCATTCCCTCGTTGCTCTGCTTCAAGGGCAATTTGTTCTCGGATCTCGATTTGGGCGCGGAGGACTGAGTAGTCATTTACTTCGTCACTGTAGATGCGGCTGAGGCTAGAGTGAAACTCTTCATAGCGTTCCTTTTGTGCCACTAAATTTGATCAGTATTCGCTTCTTGAAGTTCAATTAGGCCGGCAAACTCACACCAACGTGGTGATTCGGGAAGGAAGAAAGTCAGGCCCAGAAGCAAAGCTGCGCACGGGATCTGCATTCCTAAAGCAAGTCTCCAAGCCGTGTCTCCCTTTGCAAAAGAACAAGCATATCCAATCCAATTCGCAAGACAGAAACCGATAGCTACCAACATGCCGAAAATGCCAACAAGTCGAGCTCGTTCCGTAGGTTTTGCCAACTCAGAAATATAGATTGGAATTGTAGGATTCAGGATACCCAGGGCAAAGCCAGCTACAAATCGGCCAATGATCATAAGAGCAACACCATTTGAGGCAGTCTGAAATGCTGAGCCAACAATTGTGAAGAAAGTAGAGTAAGCCAATGTCTTACGACGACCGAGATGCTCGAGAAGGAGACCATTAATGAGACAACCGATTGCATTTCCTGCCGAGCCCATGGACACGATAGCGCCCGTGAGACTACTGACGTTTTTGGTACCTTCAGGGAACATATATTCAGTGAAGGAGCCCTGCGCAAGGGTTGTTGCGATGATACCAAGATCGATACCGATAACAGCTCCGCCAAGGGACATAGAGAGGATGTACAAGAGAAGTCGATGAGTACCCGTCTTGGAGAAGACCTTTATGGCCATTTTGTCGTGAAATATTCGATATCTTGGGGTTCTGGGTTCGTGAGCGATACTAATGGAGTTCAATCAAGTTGTGTTTAAGGGTCTTGAGGTTATAAGACGGAATAAGCAATATTAAAAAACGCGCTAGTATACTAGTGCTAGTGATTTTCCTTATCAATGAACGAATTTCTTTATTAATGGCAACCTTCGCTTACTCTGATTCTGAGGCTTAATTCATGTTGGTAATACTTTAAAATGTTGGAAATATAATTGTCCATATTTCTAGATTTTAGGGAAAGAAAGCTTGTTCGTGGGTAAATAGCCCGAGGCACACATACCTTGAATATGCATAATATCTTAACAACCAGGGTCGAGATACTTTCATGGACAATGTTTGATCTGGTGACGGGTATGCTCATTGCACATCAAAGTGTGACCGACAGATGGCTAGCCTTTGACTTTGAACAACTAGGAACGTACTGGTGATTAACAAGCCTGCTTAGATATATCTCGCTAGATAAGGTCGATTCGAAATTGAAGCTCACGCCATCAGCCCCAAAGGTTCTATCCATGTTACCACGGATCATTGTCAGGCAAAGATCAACAACAGAAGCACAGCATTTGGTGCCCACATAGTCGATGTTGCACCGAAATTGCTAATTAGTACAACACCAACCTCAAGTCTCTAGATTAAAATGTTAGAGCGCCTGCCAATCTGGGGTACCCCGCACTTTCTACGCTCAAGGTGTTGTCAAGGTTGATGGAACGTGACTCTCAGATCCTGGCTTCCGTCAACCAACAACAGGTCTGGATTACATGGACAAAAAAACTAAGTCCAGCAAAGACAGGACTTCACAAATACATGCACGGAGCATTAATGAGATTCTTTAAGGGCAAAAAAATCAAGGTGCTGCATGGCAACTTCTACATCTCGTGAGAACTACTTAGAATGTAATGGCACCAGGCGACTAGCAGAAACATTAGGAAAGAACAAAAAGCAGGCAAATATCAAAAACAACAAAAACCTTTCGACCGCCCAACGTTGGAGTTGTAAGTATGCAGCAAGCATGCAGATTGGCACCTAATGGCGCATGATCGACGATCCGGACCGATTGACCAGCAGGGTAGGTCACTCGTGAGAATAAACTCCGAGCCCATAAGCCAGACACGATGTGGATATAATCCCAGCCAGTATGATCGAAGAGTTCGTATGGTTAGTGTTGGTGATGGATTAAGTTAGGACCTTTAGGTGACTGAAGAAAAGAGGATGGTTCGGAGCGGACCAATGATTATCCGAAGCCATACCTGATTCGTGAATCACAACACCATGAAATCAACGAAGGGGATTAAGATATGGCTGGTCAGCTACACAGAACGTACTTACGAGGATTCTTACGGTGATAGCAGACTATGGCTTCCTTCTACTTAGCAGCACAAGTAAATCAGTGTACACTACAATCAGTCAATTAGATCGTGTCAATATCCTTTTTGCAACCCGCACTCTACCAGCTCTCATAGAAGTACCTCGGTTTCTTAAGGATGGAATTTGATGAGTGAGTACTCTCAGCCATTAGGTCCTTGGCATCTGTCTGTATAATCTGTTATACGACAAGCGAATCTAAGGGACAGATCCTGACCCTCCATAGCCATTTCCCAACTCCTATCTCTTACATTTGAGACTCAGGTACCGGTACGATATGCTTTACAGCATCCGGGCGGTGGATCTGTACTGGAGAAACGTCTCTCAAGTCTCGCTACAGAGGTAAATCCGAGGTGAGCTCTCGTGTCACAAAAATTGTCCTGGTGGTTCTGAGGCTCATCAGAATATCCCGATGTTTGAAGAGTGAAATTGTAAAATGAGGCTTAGTCAAAATTGCCACGATTGCGGGAACTAGCTGACATCAGCGCTAGTCTAAGCCTTTTGGTCTTCAATAAATCTGATTGGCTAGTGTGCGTTGTTTATATCTTGGCTGCCCATCCGTGCAGACCACCCCTGAGATTAACACCAAATTGAGAGCTTCTTTGGGATGAGTAATCCTAGGGTCGGTCGATTAAGGTTAAGATTGTTCTTCATCAATTTTGATCTCGAACTTCCACACCGTCACCAACATCGCCAATCGTTGGAACTACACAACTCCAAGAGCTATTGACACCGTTTGAATGAGTTGTCTTTTCAAATGATCAATACAATTGTCAAGAATCCTAAGAGTATGATACAGGTAAATCAAATTGGCTTTCAGTTCTTCTTATGTCCGACGCCTCACCTAGTGCTGAGAATGTCGGCCGACAATTTAATGATCACCTCCAGGGTTCGTCACCACCTAGATACCCGAAATAGGGATTTGGGCCCATGATGGCGTTCCCATCGTAAGAAACAACGAAAGGGAGAGTCGGACGAACGCCCGCCAGCTGCACAGAATTTCTGATCACTGCCACGACCTCGTGGCGTCGCATTGGCTGAACTTGGCGGTGGGAGGGAGCGTGGTTCCCCTTATTAGGTATATTACTTTTCTATCCCCCAAAGTTTTGCCTACTTTTCCTTTCTCTCTCTACCTTCGGTCAATTTTTCAAGTCTCTCATTCTTATTACTGAGTTAAGTATTTGTCACGATGGCGTTCCACAAACCAAATGGAAGCCCACATGTTTCGATGATGTCTGATGATTCTATGGATAGAGAGAAGAATGCTGGGGTGCCTTTGGTGGCGGACCCGGCGGAGCACGCTCGACTTCAGCGAGAAGATTCCGTGAGTTATTTAAGATAGCTCATCGGTGCGGAACATATCAGGATCTAATATAAGTACATAGATTCTCAAACAAAAAATCAGATACTTTCGCTTCTTCGCTCGTCTTGGTGCGACTGCCCTTGCGATCGCTACAATGATCCAAGAGTCCTTGATGCTCGCCAAATTCATAACGACCAAGGATGATATTCGAGGAGGACGTGGACCATGGGCCAAGCAAACTTCATTGTGGCCTGCTATCATGCTTCTCTCGGTCTCGGCTGTTAGTGTTCTCATGGGTTCTCTGATCTTGACCGCCTATGCGCACAGCATCCGAACCGCCAACAATGTAGCCCTTTTCCAAACCTGGTTCGTCTCGCTTGTTGAAGGAGCCCATATCGTTACCTGGATCGTAGTCGCGGTTCTGTATCGTACTGGGAAGACTGGGAAAGATCTTTGGGGTTGGGCTTGTAGTCCAGGAGCGCAAAAGATCCAGGTCAATTTCGAGGGGATTGTGAACTTCAACAGTGTTTGCTCACGAGGGGTATGTAAATCGGCCCATGATTTACTAGAGTCATAGTGCTAACCCTGTCAGTCAAATCAATGGCGTCTTTCGATAGCAAATGCTGCTCTTCAGTTACTGACTGGTTTCATCTTTATGCTAGTGTGGCAAAGGAGAAAGGTCAAGAAGCAGATGAAGAAGAACATTCTGACTTGAACAATATAAGTTGTCTCAATTTACGCTTGTCAACCAAACTTGCGTTTTCAATACGGAATTGGATGTAAACATATTCGAACGCTTCACTATTCAGTTACGAACGATGATATCAGAGTTCCACGATATATCTCAATTAAGAATGAGAAATACGAGAGCAATCCTGCTAAAATACTAGTGTGAGAATATGGTGACTGGAAGCGACAGTAGCAACAGATTGTAAGAGTTCGGATCGTTCCTCACGGACACCCTAAGTCACACTTCTACGCTGGGATCTATAATTAGCGCCATTCCATCGGATTATAGCTCTCTGTAGACTTGAAAATCATGTAAAGCTTTGTTTTAAGTGTATAATTCTCCACAGAAACAGGTTGCTATTTGTGGCTGTTACGCGTGGTAAAAATCTAAGGGAGTTTGATTAATAACCCGAACTCTTACGGTCTACTGCAGGTCGCCAATCGTACAAGATCCGTCGCTAGCTACTCAACCGCTGTAGGCGTAGAGGCCAATAGACTCAGCCTTGGCTCAAATTGCTCTTATGGCACCCCATTACCTTCTCTTATCTTGAGAAGTCAACAGCAGCATCTCACTTACCGCCACAAGCGTCTCCATCTTCTAGTCTCGTAGAGATTTATAAGTTAAGATTGAATGTTCAGACACCTGACATAGTTATTAAGTCCCAGGATAATACGTTTCCTTCGCCACTTGTCTCGTAACTTTCCCTTCAATGTGTCGTAGATAGCTGCATAGACCCCTGCATTTTTATTCAGAACCCGCTCTTTCCAACTCTTTGAAACTTCAGAGTTGCGCTTAGCTTTGACTCGAGCTAGGACCTGAGTCCAAATGAGACTTAACGCGCCTTTCATGACCTACTTGGCCTTCTTATCATGATCCGTGATCCAGAATCTCGATCTGAACGATCGTCACATGACATCGACCCCCTTATCCCTGAACTCGCTTCACCCACAACACCTCACATCCCTTGCAAAAGATCGGGGAAAAGCAAGGATACATACCCAAAACCCGGTTCAACATCCATCACCCCCTACGTCATCAAGAAAATATCACTCTCACAACCAATGCATTTGCAAGAGGTCTCCTTGTGGAGATGGAGAGAAACAGGTTTGTGATATCATTCGCATGATGTCCATGTGCTGTGCATGTGGGAGACATGATCTATATAACCAGCAATTAACACTGTCTTTTCTCGTTCAGTACAAACTGAGTTACATCGTGTCTACGAACTACATATAACACTTCCCAATCAATTACTCTTACCAAAACCACTGCAAATATGGCTGGACTTCTTGGAGGCGGAGGAAACAACAATGGAAATGGTGGTGGTGGTCTTCTTGGCGGGTAAGCTATTCTATTCTCTCTGTTGGTAGTGCAAAGTTAATGTGGTGCTAGAGTTCTAAACACAGTGGATGATACGACGAAAGGTCTTCCTATCGTTGGAGGTATCACATCACCACTTCTCCAAACTGTGGGCGGTGTTACTGAACAGCTTCCAATCGTAAGTCTGGCCTCATTTTTCATAAGCCTTCGTGTAAATCTTTACTGATATTTCGTTCCATAGGTTGGAGGCGGTGGTCAACAACAACCAGTACCACAACAAGGCGTTCCAAAACAGAAGAAAGTCTTAACCGAGGCTGAGAAGAAGGCGAAGAAGAAGAGACAACTTGAGATCAAGAAGCAACAATTGGCGCTTGAGGCTGCGGAGTTGGAAGATAGTGATTGACATACATGATAGCATGGAGATTGACAACGGGGTGTATAATGATATGTATGATTTATGAATTGTAAGGTTAGGTACCAGGCGTTATTGAACAATACATGAAGATATTTGAATGATACAATGCAACTTGCTCTAAATCTTTTAAACGGATGCCATTTTACTTTGGTCTTATTCTTCTTCTGAAACTATTAGTGAGAAGTCTCAGATACCCATTTGTCAGGCATTGCCAACGTTATAGCTTTGTTCTCTAGGCGCAAGCCTTCGATGGAGGTAAGCCAGATACACTAGCCCCTAAGCCAACGTAGATTAGTGTAGAGCGCTTTTTTGGAATAATATTAGGGACCTCGTGGCTATACAGGACTTTTTTCCTATGATTACAAAAAACATTCAAAAATGTGTTGCATAATTCTGTACACGATTTTAGCAGTATTGCTCACACAATAATGCTGCTAATCTATTTCGGCCAAGCAAGATAGATCACCCTAACCTCATTGCTCTCAAAACCCACTCCTTAAAATTTCACAATTCCACAGTCACATAAAAAAACCCTGATCTCCATACCCCTCCACCAACCTATAAACCGGCATCTCCATCCTCTCCACACTCCCCAAGATCTTCTTACTCCACTCCGTCTCCGCCGTCTTCATAATGCTTTCCCAATCCGGGCTCTCGCTATCAAACTCATGCAGCGCAAGATACGTTGGCGGGACGCTTATCTCTTTATCTTTATCTTGGGGCCGTGGAGGGAGACCTTTGAGGATGCGCGAGGATGCGTTAGTGCGGTGGTAGAGGAGTTTGAAACGCGTGGTGCGGAGGTAGTTTGAACAGTGGGAGAGTTGGTCGAGATGCTAGGGGTTTGTGTGTTAGGGGCGTCTGATGGAGAGGAGGAGGGGGGTTACTTCTTTGCGGTACCAGTCGTCGAAATCTTCGAATGTGACTTTGGGGCCGAGTTCCATGGCTGCGGTCAAGATCAATTTTGTTTGACCTGCTTTTATTTCAGCTATGCACTTCCAATTGAGGAATTATCACATACCAGGTTTTGTGCCTTTGGGATCATAAATTTGCATCAGTCCATAATATCGAACATCAATCTCCGCTAAATCATAAATTGGTCCTTTATTTGGCAACATATCGCTATGTACTCTGATTTTCTTGAAATCTTCGCCTTGTGTAAAGCCGATGTCTTTCATGGGGTACAATACCAGATGTGGTTTGTCTGCATCTGGCGAGACATCTTTGAAGCGAAGTGAAGACTCTACACCTGATGTTTCTATGATCTCAGGGATGTGGTCTTGGCTGTACCATTTGATATAAGTCTCCTCATCAAGTAGGTCAGATGCAATTTTGGAGTTGACATAGAGAAGTCCTGGTCCTTTTATTTCTGCTGACATCGTACTGAAGGCCCGTTAATTTTTCGATATTCTTTTATATATATGAAATAGCAACTTATTAACTGTGGTCAGAGATGTTGAGTATCACTTGACATTGCTGCACCTTCCCGAGGTATTCTTCGGCACAGTTCTTCCGGATATCTTTTGCCCATCACTCGAAGGTGGGGTTGGACTACCCCACAGCCACTACTGTGCCTACTTGCGTTAGGGGATTTCTGGGCGTCGTTCCCCCATTCAAAGTGCCCACCCAGTTCATATTTGTAAATATATACTTCCCCTTCCCTATAAACTGTGAATCTGTATAAGCGAGCCCCCTCTCCTTTATATAGGGTCTTCATTCTTGAAGCGAACTTCTGTACCGCTAGAATTTTTTATTTTGGCACCGTTAGCCACAGGCATTTTGGCCCCCTTTTCAGTGACGTGATAATGCCATAGATGCCTTGCACATATTTGAAGAAGCACCTCAGAGAGAGTTGACCGAATTGATATCGTTACTAATTGGTGTTCTTCAATTATGAACCGACCCCGAATCATGGGAAAAGCTCGATGAATAGCCGCGCTTTGGTTTCAGAAGAAGCGAAGTTCATGAATATGATGACGAGGCCAACTTCTCGGTACGAGTGCCTTGGTTTCTACTCGTAGTGAGCTTGACAACAACCGGTCAAGGAAGATAGGGATTGTTGTGGTAGTATCTTGGTTATATGGTAGGCATTATAATCGCGAGAGGATATATTCAGTATTACGAGAAAATTCATCATTTTTGGGCTGAAAAATAGTTCTCTTTTGCTAGCGGGCTAACCGAGCTTGAATGTGTATTTCTCGGTTTCATGATCATACTCTACACCATCTTTCAGAGCAGCATCCTTCAAATGATCTCGAAATTGTATTTCAGAGTCAGTATGAAATCTAATGTGCCCAATCCGCTTGAATATCGGCTCGTCATCGTGCTTCGCTGGTACCAGGACTAGCCCTCGCCACTGACCAATGACAGGAAGTAGATAGACGATTGTCTCATCTAATATATCATCGTAGTCGAGATCAATTTTCGATAATATTGGACCGAGTTTAGTTATTGCAGTGAAAATAAGACCTTCAGTAAGTAGAAGTGTGGCCTTGGCTAAATAATTGCATCGTATTACAAGAACGCTTCTGGGGACTGGTCCATAAGGATTGGAGCCAAAGAAAACCGTACTGAGAATTTCAATGTCGACTGTCAGGGATGTCATATTGGAGACTGCTTTTGTCGGAAGGCCAACTATTCCACTAACTGCGGCCCAAGACCAACTTGGCGACTGAGCTGTTGTCGGTCTCCTTGATGGCGCCCGACTCTTCCAGCATAGTTGGTGCTCCATATTTTTTGACCACAATCCAGCACAATAATCACCAACATCAATACCATTTCGAGCCTGACTCTGAATGTGACGAGCGAGACCTGAAATAGCAATCAGCTTATCGGTACTGCGAGTTAGTTGGCAACCAGAATAGATCTGGACTATTTGGGGCCAAAGGTCGACTGTTAGCCCTTGTTTAGGGAAGTAGAAGTCGCCCCATGTCAAGATTGATGGGAATTTTTTAGGGAACGCTTCACATGCTGTCAACGAGGCACATTCCCAGAAGATTTGGGTAGAGCTGAAGTGTATAGTTCTCGGGGAAAGTAGCCTAAGGGACAGAACGTCAGTCAGTTGCAGCAAGATAATCAACACAAGAAGGGTTAAAAACCTTTCCTGTAAAACCCAAGCCCGTCGCGCAAGCGGTGTGCGATTGCGACATACATCAGCAATTCCATCCTCGACACAATCGTACGGGACGATAATATCGTGCTTTAATCGGGCGTGCACTCTGAACGTTGGCACATGGGAAGGATCTTTTGGGAAGAACAAGCCCTGGCTACCGTCTCTCGCGCTGGTGGCTGCAATATTTATCGCCGAGGAACTATAGATTGCACCCATCCTCCTGGATTCTGTGTCCCAATCTTGCAAGTCATCTTGTACGATGCACAAAGAATCAATCCATATATACTTTAAGCCAAGCAGTTGCGTAACATGTGCAGCATCCTGGAATGTTTTGCATAGAAGGCTTAGATCCATACCTTTCTCCAGGGCCTGGATATTGTACCTCGTAAGTTTCAAGATGCTCAATTGTCCCCAGCAATGACTCAGTGCCGCGTATTCGGGACTGTGAGCTAGATATTTAGAGTGAACAAGAGAAAATCTCTGAGTTGTGACTCTCAGCAATCGAGTTGGCGTGACCGAAAAAGTTGTATGGGAGCAACCAGGGTGATTCTCGCGGCAATTTTGGAACCAGGATTGTAAAAGATGGATAGTTGCAAAGTCCAGTCGCTCGGGACCAGGATATGGATATCCGAGGGGTGCCAGATCTGGAGCTGACAATGAATGTTCTGCTTTGTTGTCAATATGCCATGGTAAGCCACATAGGGTTCCTTACCCTGCCGGTTTACTGGCAGCACGATAGTTTTGCACCTGTACTCATTGTAAAAAGCAACATCACCCCACGAGGAATTGTTACTGTCTGATGATGCTATATCCTCTTCTCCATCGCTGATGTCTTCGAATGTTGAGACTCCCGCCACACGAAACATCAATTCAATGAGCCAACAATCGTAGAGATCTGGACCACCATTAGATACGATACTCTTGAAAGATATGATTCGTATTGAGCCAGGTAGAGGCGTGTTTCCGGCATTGAGAACATCGATGGTAGAGCTCATGAGCTCATCTGCCTCTCCACGGATGGAGATATTTCGGAAGAATTGGCCACAAATAGGGCAACCATGATCGGCTGATGCCTTTAGTGCAAAAATATGTTCGTGATGCTGTAGCTTGACTAGATGCTCATCGGTACAGAGCTCCCCCCAGTGATCGAAAATATTCTGGCATTTTTCGCAGAGTGCGGGGGGTTGAGACATTGGATTGTCAATCGATTTTTTGTTTCACATACGAGTCTTGGTTCTGTCTCTCGCTAGTCGTGTTGTACTAATAGTTCATGGTTCGCTGTGCATTGTTCGTCGCACGAGCACGGCGGTCATATACCATAGAGTATTCAGGTAGATCTAGCAAAGAACTTTGAGTATCGTCATAGTGCTCTAGGAATTCAAGCACCTGGGTAGTATAGAGATAGACGAGATAGGTACCTGCAACATTCGGCTGTTAGGTGTCATGCAGGCTTATGTAAGTTTGCCCTAGCCGTTTTCGTCAGACATATGTTGTGCTCATAACACTTCGAACTGCTCTCTCTACTTGGGAAAATTCTACATACCTGAATGGATGATTGGAAGACCGATCCTCGCTATTAAAATTTGGTGCCGGATCATGCTCTCGAGCCTCAGAGATACCCAGAAAGCTGGTTCCCTAGATAGGGGAGCTGATAATGTATCTTGCCAGCATATCATTAAGTGAACTGTGCTTGAACGCTGCCCCTTTTCTGTGTAGATGCCGCCTTTAAACTTCAACTATTGAGTAGGTAGAGCTTCTTATGAGATACGTATCAGACTTTCAGATATAACTCGTCTACACTTGACATTATCGAGTCTTTGGTAATGTTCAATTTCACGCTACGGAGGCTATTTCCAGAGAACAAAGAAACCTCCTAAAATGAACCAATCATAGCCGTGCCCGTCATCACCTAGTGCAAGTCAATTTTGTTTATGCGGTTAAGCGAAGGAGTTAGATTGAGAGTGGTTAAAACGACACAGCATGTAGTTTTATTAAACCTTGCACAAAGGTTACATAGTAAGTAAGAAACATCTGTTCAACAATATCGCACCATCATTGACAAGGTCAGATCACTAACGACGCCAAAATGGAGACGCCAAAGCCTAACTCGCTTAACTGTCGCAATTTCATCATGGACGAAGACGATATGGAGACACCAAGGCCAATCCATTTCAAGCCAGCAGAAAACAAGATCGATGAAGACAGCGCCCCGATACCAATGACAGAGCCAGAAAAGGACAAGCTGAAGGCACCAGCGGACTTGACTCCATCATCGCATGTAGTGCCACCAACCAGCATTTCTTCGAGTAAGAACTCGCATCTCATTGACAACGGGACAAACACTGACACTCTGATTTCAGTTTTCAAAAGTATCCTTCAAGACATCCTTGTCAACATTGGCAACACTTGCATTGGAGTCTTTCTCACCCTTACACACACCATCAGCCTGTTCTTCTTTCTCGCCTTCACGATTTTCATGATCTGGCCAAGTTATGTTTGGGACTTCTTTGTACCATTGAAGCTCGACGATAAGAAGAAGAAGACATCAAAGATAATGATCCACCGCAGCATTTGCGCATCAGATGAGGTCTCAGAATTTGCTTTAGATGCGACAGAGGAGGATAACACGGGAGATGGAGGCAAGATGACTTGCAATTGTCAAGTAACCTGAGATAATCACTAATATTAAGAACTTCAGATTCCTGGACCAAGATTGTGGACCTGATCGAGATCCTCCAAGATGTCTATCTACGCAGCGGAGACTAGGTATGGCGGAGATAATCGGATCCACGAATAATCAACGATATGGGACCGTGCTACAGTGCTGCAGATCCTGCTGTCGTTCACCATCAACATTATTTAGGACTTCAGAGAGAATGAACAGCATATTGAGCAAGAGGATATTGTATAATAGGAAAGGAGTGCAAGAGTGGATCTGCTCCATAAAAAACAATACGAGGCTAGGCAATTGTTTGTTGAGGATTTTCCTGCATATCGAACATGTGAATGCTCACCGATTTGACAATGCAGAATTGCTCTTCTACAGAAGGCCATGACAAACAGACGCTTCCTAAATGAGGTTGGGCTATCTCGTATGAACAGATGGCGGATACTCCGTCCTTTGACATGTTCTCCGACATCATCCTGTTGACATGAACATCTTTCATATTTGAAGGACGAGATGTGGTTCTCGAAGACACGTGAGAGCCAGTAAACATGTTTTCTAACCGAAAAGCCGCTATACCTAACCTGTAATGTCCTACGTACCATTGGCTCGGTGGTCGCATTCCAGAAGTCCGACTCACATCCTGCATCATATTTTGCGCATGTGAACGCGCTGACCTGTCTGGGCACGCAGGGTAGGAGTAGGAGGGGAAACCTTTTACCAAACCTGGCTCAAACCTCCTCCCTTCTCTCCAGTCACTTGTCGAGCTTGTATTCCCTTATAATCTATATCTTTCCTCTCCTCTCCTTCTCCCATCCCTTCAAAATTTAGGATTTCATCTTTAAAACTGTCGACTTTTGACCATCCTTCAACTTCGAGAATCCGTTGAATAGAGCCCTGTCAATTTGTTGTCAGCGACGAGTCTCAACGAAAGAGTTCCCCTAGAAGAATACGAGACGAATCTCAAACTCAAACCTCCGCAACGAAGAAGAGTTAACCAGATCGTCGCTGTCTTCGTCTCATTCTCCACATTCCGTCGATTTCGTGGGGTGAGAAAAAGATACATTCCAATCGAGCTCGAGCTCAACTATCTCATCAACAACCAAGCACGGGCGGATACAAGAGCATTGGCATATCCGGCAATTGGAATACTACAATGTCAACCACCGGCCAGAGTCCGAAGATTTATAGACCTAAACCGAGACGGCCGTTTGATCACAATTCCGCTCCTCATCAACCTCCAAGTCCACTGCTTGCTCCGACACTTCCAGACGAGACGCCCTCCCGAACACACTCAATTTTAAACCTCACATCATCGACACTACTTGGCATATACTCCCCGACAGGATATCATGGGGAAGGAGAAGATGGGGAACCTTCAACACCATGGGGGACAGGAGCGGAAACACCATACCATCAAGCAGACCTAGTCACACCTCCTCGTTCTCGATCTAGGTCAACAGCCCCTCAATCTTTGCCTTCCTCCGCCTCTACAACGTTCTCGCTATTATGGCGGAGTACATTACTATTTGGCATGGGCATGGGATACGGGAGCTTAGTGCGGCATCTACACGATGACAGGAAACTAGCTGCAGTCCAAGTGGAAGGCATCATTAAGCCAAGCAATGACTGGAGATATCTTGTGTTTTGGGGCATCGCAGGTGTAGCTCTAGGGAGCCTATTACCATGGATTGATACCCTCTTCTACTCGGAAACTTCGACAGATTTTCAACAGCAAAAAGACCAAAGCACTAAAGATGACAACCTCGATTCCAACAATTTCCTAGGCGCAGACTGGACACCCGCTGTCCGAAGCGTGGGCGCCTTTGTTGGAATTGCATTTGCCATCGTAAACACCCTCCCCTTCCCAATACCCACACTACTAACAACCCCCAGCGTAAACTCCCCTGGGCCTCCTCCCTCCAAGCCTCCTTAACTCTCTTTCTCGTCAATCCAGTACTCTGGTACCTTATCGACCGCTCCAAACCTGGGTTTATACTCTCCTCTGCCATCGGTGCGGCAGGCACCGCGCTCCTCCTCGCTTCGAATCCAAACATGATGCCGAGCCCTACCACCTACGGCCGTACAGCCAATAACTCCATCTACCACACAGATATCCTCGGCGAGCTGAAAGTCATGGGCGTGGGTATCAGTAGGGAGTCCATTGAGTGTGGTATTTGGATTCTGAGCGTGTTGTTTTGTAGTTGTGTGTGTTTTGGGAATATTGGGCGGAGGTTGGCATTGAGTGGCGTTGGGTTGAGGGGTGAGCGCAGATAGCAGCAACGTTAAGGGTGTGCCGAAAATTGGATTCCTTGGATATATAAAGACTTTTTGTGTACTGTTATAAGTTTGGCATTGGCATTGGCATATGATTATGGGTCATGGCATTGGGGAAGGTGGTTTGGTTTGGGGGTTTTTTTCAACTCCAAAATTGAGGCGATCGATTGCCAGAGCACCTGCACAGAGCCACAGGGTTTCGAGCCGTATGTATCGGAGGAGGATTATTTCAAGTGAGAGCAGAGTTTCTTGTTATTTTCACAAGTGTAAGTTTGTCGTTTCATTCTTTTCGAGAACTCTTGTATTTCACCCATGAAGTTTACCTTTCTGAACCTTTCTTCTATGATCGTTGCATAGTTCTAAGCATCTATCCTGCTTCATATAACTAGCTATCTCTTCCTACCTCAGAGATCTAATCACACTATTGACTCTCTGCAAAGCATGATGTTTTGGAAGAAAAGATAGTCGCGGTTTTCTACACTAGAAAGATGAGCTTGGAATGCATACCCCTGCCAAATTTATTTTGATGGTTTCATGTGCCAATGTTTGTCCTCTGGCGAGTATTGTGGCATGTCATGTACTTCGTTGTAGATTGTTTATTATCAGGGGGTTCTTCTCTTCTTGATTTTATCTCGTGGTTAAGTGGCTTTCACATGCTCTAGAAAATTTGTAACTGCACGCAACTCTTTCGGACTGTAAATCTCTAGCAAAGATGTCATCAATCAATAGAACATTACTTCATTATGTCATATCTATGCTTCGCATCTTTGCTATGTACAAACTACGTCTTTTATCTCTCTTATTCACCACCATCTCCCCTTATTTCCCAAAGCAATTCGCATAGTAAGTCACTGTCGCCGGCCAATCCGAGAACACTCCCCTCACACCAACTTCCCGTACCATAACATCCAACGCCACCATCATATCCCCATCCTGATGGACACCCTTAGCGATACTGCTATAGTAATACTCTCCCGTCGCTTCCACCGTCGCCAACGGTCCACTGCGCTCAAAACTCCAAACCACGATATCAAGCCCCAATCTCTTGGCCTCAATCGCGTATTTCGAGGGGATGATCTTGTTGTTCGCGTCAAGCGAGAGGACGTCTGGGATGGCGGGCGCCACGGTGCGGATCCCGTTCTTCTTGTAGGTTGTGAGATTGGCGATCGCAGCCTCGAAGCCATATGGACTAGCCCTCGCCTCATCGAGGAAGAGGGCTTGTTTTCCGAACGTGGGTTCGGCTTTGAGCCAGTAGTAGAGGTCATCGATCAGGAAGCTCTGTGGGAATACGCGACTCGCTGGGATCCGGGCTTTCTTGAATTCGTTGATAAGCTGCTGGGCGTAGACGGCTTGTGTGTAGGTTGAGGAGTTATCTGGGAAGGGCATGGCGACTTCGGGGGTCTTGAGCTCGGGGGTGAATTTGAGCCCAAAGCCGTCGACGAGTTGGATCCATTCTGGGACTGTAAGGACGCTGCCGCAGGTTGAGTAGAGGTCTGTTCGGAAGGGAGGCGTCCCGTCTATGTATTCCGCGACTGTGGTGGCCTTAGGGTTGAAACCGTCCATCTTTCCGCAAAGGGATTTGAATTCCGCCTCTGTGATATCGGAAGTGCAGCATTTGGCGCTAGCTGGTGTGCTGCCGCTGGCGGGTGTGAAGTTCTTGGTGCATTTTGCTGCGAGGGGGGTTGCGAGGATGTTGGTTGTGGTGTGGAGGTCGCATTGTGCGTGTCTGCAGACGAGCTTCTTGTCTTTGGTGAAGACGACGTCACATTCCAGAATTCCAGCACCCATGCGAGCAGCTGCTGTCAGAGACTCCCTTGTCTCTTCGGGGAATTGGAGACACGCGCCTCGATGTCCAATTGACATGTCCGTAGTGTGGAAGGGACCCTCGGAGCAGGATTCCAACTTGCGCTTCAAGGGAGAATCGGTCATGTTATTGATGAGATAGTATGGGCGGGGTCCAACTTCTGCATTGATTCCCTTGTCATGTCCATTGTGGTCGTTCCATCGCCAACTTCGTCGTTCAGCAGTGGAATCTGGCTGAGGGAGAGCAACCACAAGGCTGCCTGCCAATGGAAGTAAAAGAGTGGTGAAATGCATTTCGACAGTTCAGCAATTTGATAACCAGAAGGTTACAACGAAAGAAGCTCGATAAAAACTTTCCCAGGAGAAATAGGCAGTATTTGTGGTATGTAAACAAGACTACTAGATGAAATTGAAGGACTAGCAGTAAACCAACGAAGCACTCAATTGCACGAAATCAGACACGCTGAAAGAAAAGAAACTCATATTGAGGGGCCTACCATATTTGTACTCCTTCTCTCCCAAAATTCCCCTATCTCAATACCCCGCGGCGTGCGATAAGTTCCTAACGTTCGGGATGGTCCATCATCATCGACCTGCAGCTTGTAATGCCAAGATGATTGGCATGCCCTTGCCAAGATCGGGGGTCTTCGCACGTTTGTCTCTCGATTTTGCTCATTGGATCTAACATGAAGATGTCGTCCGGTGTTGCCGTTAATATGATCAAGCTTTCCTGTACTCTGTGTAATATCTGCTCGGCTCAGGTACGAGGAACAGCAACGTGGCTGTAGAATCCAATAGGAACGGCCAATTGAGCATTCTCTGCTCATGGAAGATTGAGGTTTTCGGTCATCCCATGTTAGATCCCCGCACCGCCCATTCTTGATATGCATTCAAACTACTGTACGTAGTACCTGCTAATCACTTGGGATGCAGGTTCTGGGAGTTTGCAGAGGTTGATGTGTGGCGACGCTTGTTCAATATGGGCCGAGGTGTTCTGAGATCCTTATCGAAGGATTTCTTGCGTGGGATCTGACGCTGTCATACTAAGTATACATACCCGTATTGGCCGCACGCACCCGTTCCAGCAAGCAAGAAAGATGGCCCAGGACGACTTCAAGCATTGTGGTTTTGAATTTGGTCATGAGATGGAATTGAAATTGGAAGAAAGTTGGAGGAGATGGGATGAACGCCAAGATTAAGCCTTTTATGGACTAGCCTGCTCTCAGCTCCCAAGTTGGCCAGTCCTTTGCATGCGCCTCTCATGATCTTATCTCACCACATGGTTCTTCCAGAATTACTTATCTTATTAGCTGCAGTCCATATGTACAATAAACCTTATCATACCCTCGTTGTTGTCATATAGTAGGAATATATTATAAGAACGGGGACCCACCTTGTCCCACGAAACTTCTCAACCCATTCTCCGAGTCTCACCTGAGTTTTTGCAACACACCTTCACATCACGATGTAGCCTGCGAAGCTTGCACGCAAAGTAGTATGGGAGGCATAAGGAATTGTGTTGTTTGTTGCGTGATACGTTTTGTAACAACTCTCACTTGTGGGGTTTTTGACAATATATGGTCCTAATTGGGCTTGATTACAGTCTTTGTTTTGTTTTTGAGATTTTTTTGCTTGCAGTCATGAAGATGAAGTTTGAGTGGGCAAGCGCCCAAACTATACTTTCAAGATTGAAGACCGTAACGTTTCTTCTCGGCAAGTACAAGTGTCCATGGCTAAGATCTCTGGGTTCTTAATTTGAGCTGCGGCGGTCACTGCCAAATTTTGAAAGAAGTTGGTAACGCCAAAGTACCATAGACATAAGGAGAAATCCAATTGTGTGTTTTTGCGGATTTGGTCCTCCCCTTTGTCATATTATCGTTGTTCGCATGGGTACTTATGATCCAAGGGATTCTTTGTGCTGTTGCCAGTGGTATTGTTGCGTGCATGTATCATAGATTAAGCTGTGGTGGCCATTACTAGATTTTGAAATTAGATAGCGTCAAATTACCGTGGACATAGACGAGCTGAATCAGTTCTGTCCAGGTATTTCAGATCTGAAGCGGTGCTCTTTTTCCTTCCTTCCTCGTATTTTCGTTGTCCGTAGAGGTACATGTGATCCAAGGTTTAATTGCTGCTGTGGCCAGTGGTCCTACCGCATGCATATAACACTTTGACGCACCCACAACATCAAATTTTTCTATTGATTGTTGAGAGTAACACAAATAAGTCTCGCAGACTCCCAGAGGCTCGGTAATTAATCAAAATGTGGAGAGTTTTCTCGGGTTTCATCCAGAGTATAAATTGGGTGAGGTGCCAAGGTGAAGATTTCACAGCAAAACCGTCAAGCATTGAATTATGCTAATATAATTATCTAATGCAGATTTACGTATATTCAACGCGGTCATAATAACATGTAACAAAGGAGAAACGTTGCCTCATAAATGGCAACCCGACGATTTGATTGCAATGTATATCCTATATCAAAACCTGTTACAACCTTCTTTCAAGTGTCCGAAAGTTCTTGTCGCATCAGCAAAAATCCTATAACGCCAGCTCTCCTGTTTTTGTTCCAGCATTAACACACGACTCGCTTGCTTCCTTCATCGTAAACGAAATAAAGATGATGTTCTCAAGCCTTGCGATACACTACTTACCATTCTTTTCTACACTCTTAAGTATCGTATTTTGCAAGACGTTGTATGCTCCTTATTATTTCAGAAGTATGGCCATCCAGTACCGATTTAACATTTGCTATCCGTTAAGCTAATCAACCGAAGATCAAAGTGAAAACCCCATCGCTCACATGAAGCCACACTACGATCCCCATCGATGGCCCATGACCATACACTTTGTTCAGGAGAAGGGTAACGGAATCGAAAAATGCCGCGAGTTTCCCGAACGCTTGCAAAATCAAGTATTCATGAATACTGACCAGTAAGCAACCTTCGTCTATCATCATCTTCAATCGTCACTATTGTGCTTGACTCTTTCACTAGTCCTCGTGGGAACCTGCAGCTACTAATACATCCTAGCTACGGTAGCAACGGAACATTCGCATTCTGCTATTCCATTGGCGACGCGGAGAATCGCACCTACATCAAAACAATTGACAATTGCTACATCCCCAGAGAATTCGCCTACGAGACCGACGACAGCCCCGAGGCAAATTCTCTTGACGAGCTCCCTTGGTGCGGGCCATTGCGGAAATGGGAGTACGCGTACATCAGTCACTGTTATATACACGAGGTAGGAAAAGAAAGTACCGATCTAAGTCAATGGCAACAATGGCAAGATTGCTGGCTGAAACCGGACAAGATCGCGCCGAGTGTCAAGATGGATTGGTATTATCCTCATTTGGCGTGTTGGGTAAATGGGACGACTGTGAATGGAGAGGGAGGGTGCACTAGCAGTGGAGTGAATGCTAAGTGAGTTCCCCTCCTACAAACTTTTTGGGCGGTGGTTCGATATCTGTGTCGCTAAATTTGCGTTAGCGTCTGGTTTGAGTCTTCTCAGAGGCTGGAGAAAAGTGCTATTTCCCGTGGGAAGCTGTTAACTTTCCAACTCTCACTAGTAAGTCTTACGTCAAGTTTCAACGTCCCCTTCTCCAGTTTTGAGCTTTTTGGTTTGTTTTACTTGGATGTGCTCTGACAGTTTGCAGACGTAGTAGGTGAAGTTTACGGGCCGTGTCCTAAAAATGATGTTAATACATGAGCCCAAAGTTTCATGACTTAAAAGAGATCCCTGAGTATAATATGGAAAAGAAGCCTGAATCAAGCAATAGTCGCTGCTCAACACCTTGTCGTCCGCTTGTAGTTCTGTGCCATGGATATTATCTTTCAAGATTTTCACAAATGGAACATAGAGAAATTATTGAAAAATCTAACTATTATAAGATAGACGAAATAACCAAAAATCAAAAATCACTGTCCCGATCGATAACAGATTTCTCCCTACCTGTGCAGCATCTCTCAGACAGTCCGAGTAGCAGCAGCAATGAGACCCGGCTGTATCTCCTCCAGCTTCTTTGACACCTGCTCCCAGACATATTCGCTCTCCTCCACACCACTCGGACTCATAATATTCGGCGCATACTCCTTCAGAGCACCAACTCTCATGTAACCACCATGTGACTCTCGACCTGCTAAAGCAGCTATCACAACCAGACGCGCGCCTTCTTCAGCAGTACGCGCGAATAGTTGGAAGATGGCGAGAACAATTTTGAGTGGTCCTTGAATACTGCGGAAAAGGTCGGTTTTGCACAAACATGGATCCAGAGAGTTGATGATGATTGGTGTCCTTGTGGGCGATTTGACATCAGACCGAGGATCGATCAACGAAGCCAATCTGCGAATCACAACTATATGGAAGAGCTTCGTGAGCGCATATCTATAATCCCATAATATCAGCAAAGTCCAAACAAAGCCACAACACCCCAGGCGACTCACTGATTATACATCTCAACATTCTCCTTCCTCCCCAACCACGCAAAAGTATCATCCTGCCTCTCCGGAAACTTCGCCACAGAATACATCGCTGAAGCCGTGAACGTCAAGTTCGGACTCACCCCAAACCTTCCCGCCGTCTCCCTCAGCTTCGGGGTAAGCAGCAACGCCAACAGGAACGTGCTGAGCACATTAACAGCCATACTCATCTCCGTCCCGTTACACGTTTGAAACTCCGTCAGATTCAACCCGGCATTCAAAATCAGCGTATCCAGCCTTTCCAACTGTTTCTCAGCCCGGATCGCAAATTCCCTCACCGATTGGTAGGAGGTGAGGTCCACTTCCCAAACTTCGAGGATGCTTTTACTCGTTGGAAATAGGGATTGGATTTCAGCCCTAGCGGAATTTCCTTTGGAGGTGTTGCGGCAGCCGAGAATGATTTTGGAGGCGTTGAGACGGACAAGATGTTTTACTGATTCTTTTCCAATACCCGTGTTGGCGCCGACGATGACGACGGTTTTGGAGAGGAATGATTTGGTAGGTTGGGGGATTTTGGCGAAGACTTGCGCTTTCATAAAATCAGAGAAGGTTAAAGCCATGGCTGGTGGTTATTGGACTGGTCTGTTTTGGTTGATAAAGCTTTTAGTTTGAGGGGGAAAGAAAAGTTGATGCCATTTTGAACACGGGCACTTGAAGCTATTTAATTGTTTGGTATCTACATTTGAGTGTGTCTTAGGTATCAGCGACGCGACAGCAGATATAGTGTTGTCCGTGGACATTTTCACAACGATGCATCCACCCATAGTAGGAAAACACTCGGAGAGTACTCCGTATAAATGCCTAGCGAAACGTTCCAGCCTAAGGCTTAAACTCCGTGGAGTTAGGCATCAACAGATCCTCCATTACCGAAGTCATGCCGTTCTACCTGCGATCACTTTTAATCATCCACTTTCCAGGTTACAGAGCGTCTCATATTATCAACATTCTTTTGGCATACTATGCAGTCCCAAGAAAATAAGTCCGCGGCGAATGCAGGCGGAAAATATGGCTACAAGCCAGCTAGACGTGCTCGTGTACCCTTGTCCTGTGATCCCTGCCGGACTAGAAAGTAAGTTATCCCCATATGAAGCTTCACTGGAAGCTAGACTCGTAGTGATTATTCCTGAACCAATACCAGCACTGAAGACTTGTATCTTGGGCTGCTTGTTTCCCCTTAATCCAAGCTACCATCTCTTGTTAAGCCTTGCGGCAAAAGAGTGTTCAGAAACTAGCTACTGCCCAAATAAATTCCGCAGCATGACAACAGTCGCAGCGTAACTAGTGCCACATATATCCTTACAAACACTTTCAATAGGTCATTCCGTACAACACACTGACTAGCAGCTATAGGCTACGTTGTGACCGCAAACAACCTTGTCAGAACTGCATCACACGTGTCGAGGAGAACACTTGCAAATACAAGGGCGCTAGCAATGCACCTGCTTCTCAAGTACCGCAGTCAAATACTCATACAGAAGCTATGCAACAGCGGATAAATAAATTGGAGAGTCTTATTAAGAGTTTAATGACACAAGTTCAGGAAATGCCCCATGCTCAAAGCAATCCTGCTACTCCATCTGATGATTCCACCAGTAGTAGAGAGAGCACGGGCGGTATAAGGAAGAGTGCAACATCTGAGAAAAATGCCCCTTCAACTGTTCTAGGCAACTCAGGCACGACACTTCTCAACGGAGTTCATTCGATTTATAAAGCTTCGAATGACTGGTCTAATGTGCTACAAGAAGTAACAAACTGCTTTCCTACCCTCATTTTTTCACTCCTATCAACTTCGACCTACTAAAACATCAACCAGGTGAACGAACTTAAAGAGGCATTCAATCAAGCACAGCATGATCCGAGTGATGAGCTTGAGCATGATGATGATGTTGTGCAGCGAACCCTCGTTGATGGACCTTTACTGCTCTCTGGTCAAGTAAGGCAGGTCGAGATGCCAGGACTGTTAGCGAGTTTACCTCCGAAAACTCAGGCGGATAAACTGGTGGAAGAGTTCTTTGATAGCAAATATTTTGCTCTACCAACCACCCGTAATTGCCTTTCGTATTTACCTGAATCATCACAAGAGAAGGCTAATAAAACAACTAGACATTCTACATAAACCGACATTTATGCGTGAGGTATAGTTTGCATTGAATTTGTAGAGATCCTCGCTTATCTCAAAATAGTATGAAGAGCATTGGAGAGATCCTTCTCAAACAGACATCATGTGGCTAGGCTTACTCTTCGCCCTACTCGCCATATGTATGCTTTCCTATCATCTATTTGGTATTGAGCCACCAGAGTACGCTGGAATTTCAGAGTCTCGGTTTCAACTATATCGTCTTCGAACAGCTCAGTGTCTGATGATAGGAGATATATCAAAATGTTTGCCCTACACAATCGAGACTCTCATTCATTATGCTACAGCTGAGCATTTTCGAAAAGAGGACAATGCCCGAGGGCAATGGATGATGGCCAGTGTCATAGTTCGAGCAGCTATAAATATGGGCTACCATCGAGAGCCTTCGTGGACGTCCTCCATCTCGCCACTACAAGCTGATCTCCGACGTCGGATCTGGTCTTGTGTGACAAGTATAGAGCATAAATCTGCATTCATAGTAGGCTTCCCTAGCATGATGTCTGCCATCGAATCAGATACCCTCGAGCCTCGTAATCTTCATGACTGGGAACTATCAGATGATTTGAAGGTTCTCCCGGCTTTCAGACCCCTAGACGAGTTCACGCCTGTCACCTATATCATTTCCAAAGCTCGTCTCTTCCGTAGCCTCGGAAGTATTACTGACTTCAACAACTCCCTCAAACCAAAACCTTACAACAGACTCCTCGAAATAGACACCAAACTATATGAAGAATTCCATAAGCTCCCCCACCACTTCCGCATATTCAACGAAGGGCCTAACAATCCACAAAGTAAGAACGCAGCTACGTCCGCAATCATGCAAATGGAATTCCTCTACCACCAAGGCATGTGCGCTCTGCACCGGAAATTTCTCGCTAGAGGCAGAACTGAGACGCAATACAGTCTCTCCCGCAGCCGCTGTATTTCCTCCTCCTTAGAATTACTGAAACACCAACGAGATCTCCATAATGTTGGAAAAATCCGTATCGAAATCACGGGGATACTACCATATTGGTTTCCTGCGAGGCAAATTTTCTTGCTTGCAGCGATGATCATTTGCTTAGATTTAGAACATCGACGACGGGGTAAGGAGATGGAGGTAGAAGTTGTGGCGAATGAGGTACATAGTTGGGATGTGCTGTTCAAGGCGTTCGAAACGTCTTGTATGATTTGGGAAGAAGTCCAAGATTGTTCTAGCGAGGCGCGAAGAGTGTATAAAGTCCTCGCTAGGATGCTTTCGAGTTTTGAGCCCCTCGTTCCTTCACAGCAGTTTGATCTACCGCAGGTGGAGTTTGGAACGATGGCGTTGGAACAAAGATTTCAGGTTCCGGGAGGTGAAGTCTCGTTTGGTGGCGGGTTTGCAAGTTTGCCTAGTGATATGGACATTGACTGGGTAAGCTTGGAATGGTTTTGATGACTTGGTGTATGATATGCTAATCTTACGATAGGCGACTTGGGACTCTTTTATTGAGGAAGCCAATTTTGAAGATGTGTTTCAGGAGGCGTCATTTGGTGATGCAGAGTTTGATACGGGATGGTTATGATTCATAGATGGTTTGCACCAATACTGCGGGAATTTGGGGTTTATCTCTTAGTAAATATCAAGGCATTTCTCTTTTTATCTACTTGTCTAACTATTGTATGAGCTTTGAAACATATGCCCGCTCATATTTTTCAGCTTTGTTTAAGTATTTTTTATTCGGCGCTCTGTCCTTGATCTTCCTTCAACTGGTGATAACTAATTAATACAACTAGTGAGTGTTTGTATATAGCTCAAAGAAACTCTCATGTCTAGGTGTTCTTACGGCATAGCCTTGAAGTTTTGCTTGAGAAGGCTCAGAACTCGGGAATTTACTGCCTACACCAGGGCCTTGAAGTCATATTTTAGAAGCCTCCCATATTTGAGGATTAGAGAAACCCAGGTCAACCATTGTCCTAATTTTTACCTATAATTTATCCACATAGCCCTATCATAAAAGCGTTGCTATATGTAGTTCCAAGATTTAGGATCTAGCATTGGATATATCAAAATTTAGTAGTCTTTATTTAGTATAAAGCAATTGGGGTACTGAAGCTTCTGCTTGGGGGTGTGGATCTAATAAAATGGGTGGTTGAATCTCTTGAAACGCTGAGGCACTGACTGAGGACTCTAGGCTGGTATCTTATCTAAGGAGAGAGAATATAAAGTATTCTCCTACACTATCTAGGACACTACGCCTATTTGTCTAAAGAAAATTAGGAGCAATCTAATAGACAATCCTATGATACATAGGAGAATTAAGTTGTAGTATATACTTGTTTTTGATCTAAGCTCTTACATTTTTCATTTGTGACATTTCCCAATATCTTCATCCTAGCCAGCATAGAGACAGGGAGACATCGAATGTGATAGTCTCCAGCTTCATTATTAGTTGTTACATCTCACTGGAAATTATGGTGATTTGCCAAATTTGGAAAATTCGTCTAATAAAGCCTCATGCATCTCTGACGAATGAGATATTGCGCCCATCCTCAGCCGGTCATCGCGTGTCAGCTTTTGTCGACAGCGCTTAACCACCTCTCGCGAACGCAGAACATCGTGCTTCTTGCATCGTGAATCTCTTGCTGGACATGAGTTATAGGATTTATTGTCAGCCGTAATTGGCATCATGGCCCCTCTACTTGACTTTAAGAAGTACAAGATTGCCTGGATAGCACCACTTCCGATCGAGGCCCAGGCGGCTCTCTACATGCTGGACAAAATTCACGACGGAAATTTCCCCTCGGATGCTGGTGACGACTATCAATATTTCGCGGGCGAGATAAATGGTCACAATATTGTCGTTGCCTCGTTTCCACCTGGAACTCCGTATGGAGGCAATTCAGCTGCTGCGCTTGCATCGCAAGTGAAGAAGTGCTTTACAAGGCTATGGTTTGGGCTTTTGGTTGGAATTGCAGCGGGATTGCCTAATCATTCTTGTGAACCGACGTGTGATATTCGACTCGGAGACGTGCTAGTATCAATACCAAATCAGGAAAATACTGGGGTCACTCAGTATGATCTTGGAAAGCAGACCGAAGACGGGTTTGTGAATCTTAACAGACAAGCATCGACAGAATCTATTGTTCGTTCTGCGATTGGTCGAATACGAGCTTTGGCTCAGCTCAAAGGATACAATTTCTTGGAGCATTTGTCAAAAGTGGAGGATAAGTGGGACGAGGCTGGTACACTACTTTTCGAATACCCCGGGCAAGACAAAGACCACCTCTACGCGGCTACCGATCAGACGGAAGAACTTGTTAAGCGTCGACCAAGAGCGGATGGTTTACGCACGAGGGTATTTTATGGAAATATCGGATCGGGTAATACATTAATGAAGTCAGGCGAGGAGAGAGATAAGCTGCATGATAGGTACAAGCTTATTGGACTCGAAATGGAAGCCCATGGGACGATGGAAACGATTCGTGTGGGACACATCAGGGGAGTCTGCGACTATGGTGATAAGCACAAGAATAAAGAGTGGCAGGGTTATGCAGCGGCGGTGGCAGCAGCTTATGCAAGGGAGGTTCTGTGTACCATCAATCCGAAGAACGAGGATGATGGTAGGTCTAGCAGTTCTCAATCTGTTTACTTGCAAAGGTTGAACTCTTTTGAGCGCTTGTTATGTTTTGGAATAAGAAAGTTAAACCTTGTTCCGCCATGAGTCATATCGAATCAAGCGAGGGTCCAGAAAGTGCATTGTGAAATTTGAACAGAAAGCTGACTTCAAGGACAGAGCAATCACGAAAATTCGACACTATTCTCTTCCCACGAAATAAAAATATTGTCCTCCGGGATAGCATCTTCAAAAGTTTAGATCAGCTTCTACCACTAGACAACCGACCGCATCGTGCAGCAATATGGGGACTTGGTGGAGCTGGGTAAGACTCAACAAGACTTGCCCCCTTACGATCTAACAGACTCAAATTGCTGACACTGCTCTACAGGAAAACTCAAATTGCTCTTGAGTATGCTTATAGCCGCAAAGACAAAATGACCTGCTCTGTGTACTGGGTTCATGCAAGCACAAGAGCGAGATTCAGCGATGGCTATAAGCAAATTGCGACTGGAGCGGGGCTCCCAGCCGACTTGAAGGAAACCGACATGCTTCAAGGTGTTCGGGACTGGTTGAAGAAACAAGTCAATTGGCTTTTAGTTATCGATAACGCAGATGATATGGCTCTTTTCGCACCAAAGAGTCTCGAGTCAAATGAAGATCAAGATCCAGGGTTTGCTTATCTTCTCGATTTCATTCCGGCAACAGCTGCTGGCACAATATTGTGGACTTCTCGAGATGGGGCAATTATTAGGAATTGCGTCGGGTCAACAGAAGGCATCAACGTCGGAAAGATGTCATTAGTAGAGTCTTTGAATCTCTTTCGGGGTACTAACGACTTCCTACACGAAAACGAAGCTACTTCCGATGAGAGGACCATTCTCGGACCGGCCTGCCTAGATGGCCTCCCTCTCGCGATTTCACAAGCTCAAGTTTACATCGCCACAACCGGAGTTTCAGTGTCTAAATATCTTCACCTTTTCAGACAATCTGAATTGCAAATTTTGGGGCAGGATCATCCAGATGAATATCGTAGAGGTGTGCCAAACAGTGTCATGAGAACCTGGAGAATATCTCTCAATCGCATTGCGGACGAATTTCCTATTGTGGTAGCTATACTAAAGACTGCTGCATTCTTCGACAACCAGGGACTTCCATTCGAACTTATCAAAAGAGCTGCAACGATGGACATGGAAGTTAAGGCAGAGCGACCCCCTCGGAGTGCCCTGGTTCTTATCACAGAAAGATCAGTGCACCACCAGCAGCAGAAGCCACAGGTACTATCAAATGTAGCTGTGCTAGAAATTATGTCACGTCTCGTACAATTTTCATTCTTCCGGTGTCAACGAGCTCGCAGCAAAGACGAGCTTCCAATATACGAGCAGCATCGCTTGTTGCAATTAGCTATGCGCAATTCATTGAGTACTACTGAGGCCCAAGAATTTTGTTTGAAAGCTTTGTCAACCCTGACGGAAGTATTTCCAGATACCACTAATCTTGAAAACTGGGATCTTTGCAAATCGTACTTACCTCATGGGTTAAAAGCTTTGCAGGGGGGTGCTCTGCTTAACACACATTCAATACCGCTGCTCGATACCATGGCCTATTATACTCTAAATCAAGGTATCTATACCGAAGCTGTGAGATGTTACTCTCAGCAGTTGCAATGTGAAGAAGTCATTTCAGGTACACAACAAAATAGTTGTCTTTCAACTTTAGGAAACTTAAGTTTAGCCTTATACTTGGCAGGGGAGTATGAGGAGGCCGAAACCAAATCAATCAATCTAGTGAAAGCAATACACCGGAGTTTTGGTCTGAAACACACAAAAGCTCTGTTGGCTATGAGCATACTAAGCGATATCTGGGCTCACCAAGGTAAGGATAATAAAGCAAAACAACTGAATGAAAAAATATTAGAAATCTACCAAAACAACCCCGACTGTTTTTATCAACACAATCTGGTCTTGATCACTTATATTGCCGGAATCTCACAATTCCTTGAGGACTACGCTACAGCGGAAACATTATATCAGGATGTGATTAACGAAAATAAGAAGCTAGGATGCAAAAACGCAGACACAATGAACGATATGTACAATCTAGCTAATACCTGGTGGAAGATGGGGAAAGTTGACAAAGCAGAGGAGCTTGTGCTACAACTTCTAGATGATAGAAGAAACGTTTCGGGAGAAAAGCACCCCGAAACGACGATATCTATGCACTTACTTGCAGTTATCTGGCTAAAAAAAGGAAATCTGGATGCTGCCCAGTCACTACTGGTGAGAACGGTAGAATTATCGATAGAGGTATTTGGAGCAATCTCCCCTCAGACACTGCGAATGAAGTACGATCTGGCAGTGATTCTGAATACGCAAGGAAAGCAAGCGGAAGCCGAGGAAGTTATGGCTGAAGTGGTAGACTTGCGGACGAAAAAGTTGGGCAGAGGTCATCCTGATGTTCAAGATTCGTTGTATTTTCTTGTCGACATATACCAGGCAAATGACCGAGAGGAAGAAGCGGATACATTGTTGGACGAATTGGAAACCATTAAAGCTGAAGAAAATCCCAAGGCACGTCTCAACAACAAAACAGATATTCTCGAAGAACTTGGGATTGGCGACTTGGGAATAGACTATCCAGAAACGCCCAAAAGACTGGTAACTCGGAAGAGATCTGTCACAAAGAAATTTTGTAGGCAGATTTTTGCTGGTTTCAAGACCAGAGCTTTATGAAGCCATTTCTTCGCACAGCGTATTCATTTGGAGCCTTTGGCTTTGCTAGTCATTGATGTAGTATGTCTTGAGTTCATGATGATCCATGGGAAAAAGAGCTTGGCCTGCTTAGAGCTTTGATCGGAAAAGGTATCTACCAGGTCGATCAGTACTTGCTTGCTTATGATCGCGCTAAGTACTAGTGGTGTAGAATTGTTAGAGATTAGATTAATAGGTAGTAAGAAAGGAATTAAGTTTGGTTTTAATACTATTCTAAAGCATACTTTAACATTATATACACAAGCCAACGGGTAGTTCAAGAATATACCAGGGCAAACAATTCTTTACTTTTTAATATCTCTAATTATCAGACACAATGGTGCCTTTAACAAAGCAAAGCTCATATCAGATATTTGAGCTTGAAGAGACACACAGAGAAAACGTCCTCACTTTTCCCATCCTCACACAATAATCACGGTCATCCTGCCACTAAATTGAACTTATATCACATTTGTGTAGAATCGAGTAGATTATAACAAATCAAACTTTACACAAACCTAAGTAAATTTTACCTTCCCAGAAAAAGCTTCTCCTGTGATAAAGTCACTCCAAAGCTGGACTTTGTAAAGGGCTAACGAGCTCACGCTCATAGGTCTGTGCTCTACAGGCTTGAATTAATTATTTTCATCAAGGTCAGGGAATAAAGTAGTATTTAATTAGGAGTAGACCAGCCACGGCGCTGTATAAGTATAGTGACCTAATACTCCTGCTTTAAAATAAGCTGATTAATCTATTCCTACGGTATCTTATCCTATTCTTCTAGAACTGCTGCCTGCATTTCTACCTCAGTCAGAGGTTGATATTGTCGACGGTGTAACACTTATTTAATATAACGCCAGCACTTTTTAATAGAATTCATATCAGGAGAGGTAGAGGGGTGAGGCATAAGTATAACTCCGTGCTTTATACAAAAGCACTAGCAGCAATTCGTCGTTGATTTATGGCTATAGGCGGCATTTCCGTCCTCCATAAATAGAGGTTCGACAGAGGGCTAGAGGGTATATATTATAAGGGTAAAAGCTTCTAGTATAGGCTGAATATACTTTAGAACTTGTCCGAGGTAATCGACTTACGTAAATGCGCCATTCTTGCTTGATCTAGTAACGAAAATAAGGGGGCTCTTATAGCTATATTTAATTGTACCTTAAGCATTTATAGGTGTGCTATAGCCACGGTAAAGCTAGTGCTGGATACAGGTTTCGTATATTCTTTCGTGGGCGTTCCTTATGACTCTCTGCTTCGCTGTTTCTGCCTCTAATAAGAAATGTGACCTCGTCGGACCAGAGAACCTTCATCTATTCCACGGTCTAAAAGACATATATAATAGCCTAAGCGAGCGTGCCTTAACTTGTACAAGTGTTAGAAATAGCTTTAGCAAGTAACATAACGACTATAACCTCTGTTATATAACCAACGCCCAAGTGTCTCTACAGAGCATTTCAAGTCAAGCTCCTGACATAGCTTCTACTACTGTAATTTACGGGTCTCCCACGAATGTGTATAGTATTTAATAATTCTATCTACTTCGCTATCAGATAAAAGGAATTAAGTACCCGTACGACGAGGGCGTTAACGCTCAAATTAAGGGTAGTTAAGGACCTTTCGAATAGTGGATTCGCCGGGCTTATATCGCCTTATAAGGGTATAAATAGGCACCTTTCCGAACCAGTATAATTAGCGGATCGACTCCTTATACTTAGTCGTAATTTCTTCTCCTGTTTTATGGTTCTAATCTTGTAGTGGAGGCGTAGAAGAAGCTATATGGGTGCTTTGAAAAGGGTGAAAATATTTAGGGTTTGGAATCTTGGCAAAATACCCTGTGGAGCACAGACCTATGAGCGTGGGCTCGTAAGGTCAAAACTCTGCGTGCATGCGCTGCTTTTCAGATCTCCTAGATACAATAACACACCACTAGATTATCCTTGATGATCTAGGAGAATGACCTTAACTATCCTAGAGATAGGAGAATTAGCTATATTCTCTACTCCTTACTGGGATAGTTATAGTCTTTGGACTGGCGTTAGGTGGACTCGGAATTCTTCAAGCAATTTCACCAAACACAGAGAAGAATGTAAAGAGTATAGTATTTTTCATTACTTATAATTACATCATTTAAAGTTATATTCGCAACCGTGATCAGCCAATAACCCGCTTGACTCGACTTCACCTCAAACTGAAAGCCAAACTTCCACGCCAACATCCAATGGTATACCCAACGCCCCACCAAACCACCAAGCCAATGCAGTTTGTTAAATTCTCTTAACCTCACCTCGTCATTGCTGCACGTAATACCCAGGCTGAACCGGTACCTGCTGAACACCCTGCTGTATCGGCTGTCCAACCATCATCTGTTGCTGAACCTGTTGCTGCCGCTGAGGAGCCCCCCACTGCCACCCCTGCATCCCTTGCATCGGCTGCTGTTGCAAAACTTGTTGTTGTTGTTGCGGTGCATATATCTGTTGCTGTAACTGCATTTTCTCCTGAATCGGAGCCTGCATACTCATCTGCTGCTGTGCATACATTTGTCCATTTGGCTGCATCATAAGTTGTTGCGGAGGCTGTGGTTGGTATTGAGGTGGAGGGGGTGGTAAGGGTGTGCTTATTCGTTGTTGAGGGAAGTAGTCTTGCTTTGCGGGTGCGAGTGGGAGATTACTGTTTCCGGGGGGAGGTGGGAAGAACATCGCTGAGCCGGGGGTAGATGCGGGTGTGTATTCGGACTGGGTGGAGGGTCCGTAAGGATTGTATCTTTGTTGAGAGGGGTTGTAGGTACTTCCTGTGGTCTGGGGAGACACGGGAGACATAATATTGGAGATGGGAGTTTGCGGTTGTGGTGATTGTAATGGTACGGAGGAGTATTGTTGTGGGATTTGAGGTTGTGGGGTTGGATTATATTGGGGGACAGAAGATATAGACTGCTGCCGAGAAGAAGGATGCGGCGTTGGTGTGTACTGTGGAACGGAGGAGACAGACTGATGTCGAGAAGAAGGCTGGGAGAAATAGCCACTATCTTGATGTTGAGGAAATTCTGGGCGAGGGGGCTTTGCGATCTGGGCAGCGACAACGGCAGGTTGAGGGTAGGGGTTTTGAGAATCCATGATGTTCTGAGCAGGTGGTGGACCTGATGGAGGTTGGGGTTGGTACTGGGGTTGATTTTGAGATTGAAGAGGTGGACCCGGTGGGGTTTGAGATAGGGATTGCTGGATCAAGTTCTGTTGAAGGGAAATTTGCTGTTGCTGCGGTGATTGTGGATGCTGAGTTGGAGGTGGTGATTGCGAGAATTGACTTTGTGGAGGCGGTGACTGTGGAGGTTGTCTTTGGGGTAGAGGCGATTGCTGACTTTGTGGCACTGATGCGTTGTGAGCAGCTCGGAATCCATCAGTATTAAGTGGTGGAGGCGTGTGATTAAGTGAAGTTTGGTTTCCAGCAGGTGGAGGAGGAAATTTTGGTAGAAGATCAGCTCTTGGATCAACAGGTGCTGGTGTTGGGGCAGGCGAAGGCATAGCAGTAGCTGCACTCGCTTCGTGATCCGAACAACCGAGCCCCCCTGAAGGCTGCGCTATTATTGGTGTCTCCGGTTCTTGTGGCACTTCTACCACTGGGGGGATCACACCACGTTTCTCAAGCTCCATCTGAAGCAATCTTGCTTTCAGGAAAGCAATTTCTTGTTCCATTGCACTCTCGGCAGTCTCTGGTGCTTTTCCATTTTGCACTTCGACAGGAAGCTCATTTACGATCCTATATACATTAGCAAAAGAATATCGGAGGCCTTAAAGTGGAATTTTACATACATTTGAGGGGACTGTGGCGATGCCTTCTCATTTTGACTCGTCGATGGGGCAGCCGACGATACCTGAGGAGAATATAGAGGCAGTGGTTCAGAAGGTGGTGGAAATCCTTGGGCTTCTGGTTGTACAGCATACGTCGCGCCCTGCTTTTCTGAAGGATAACCGCCTGCCACTGTAGAGCCACCACCCATCGACTGCATGGAAGGTTGATTAATCTGAGGTTGAAGAGGTTGTTGCATTTGTTGATATTGAGGAGGTTGAATTACATTTGTGTTCAATTGTGGTACCTGCTGGGGAAACCCTTGCTGATGAGAAGCCGGAGCAAATGACATCGGCGCCATTTGAGGCATTGGAACAGGCACTGGCGCAGGAGCTGGTAGATATAACGGCTTCTGGTCTTGTCCAGGAAGTTGTGGTTGTTGATATGCTGGATGTCCTGGCTGAACCAACATCGCTACCATTCCAGGAGGTGCTGCTACTCCAGGCAAGTGAACCATGCCTTGAGGTGCTTGGATCATCGGCTGCATCATCATTTGTGGTTGTCCATTGATCATGACTTGCTGACCTGTTTGTTGCATTTGGTAATTCTGTTTAATTTGCTGAAGTGCGAGCTTATCCTTTGCCTTTCGATGTTCATGTTGACCGTGTTTCCTTTCGCCTACAGCTGCCGCACCATCGAGCGCTGCGTGGGCAACGACGTATTCGACACCTTTAGCTCCGACCTCCCCTCCTAGCATTTCCGCTCCAGGCGTTGCCAAACCCATTGTCAAAACACTTATTCCAGCAGTAATGGCGACTGGTGCCGCGATATCTCTCTTCCTCGTATTGTGATCTGCTCCTCGGGCTTTTAGTCCAGCTTCAATGATCTCTCTCTTCTTTCGCGCATTATGTATCTTTGGGGCTGATAACCCAAGTCCTATGAGGGATACACCACCAGTGAGAGGAGCCATCACGACTGAACTTGCTGTCCCAGCCGACCCTCCGGCTATCTGTCGAGTGTAGTTCTCCCATTCTAGCTGAAGCTCCTCTGTCGAGAGGTGGTTCACCTTTTGTTGGTATTGTGCGTAATCGAACGGCATGTTGGATAGTGAGAGTGAAAACAGGCGACAAAGCCTTGTAAGTTGACTCTCTACCTCGTGGAGTACATAGAGACTTCTTTGTCAAGGTGGGGAGGTAATTGATTTTATTCAAGCACGGGTTGAGCAACCCTTGGAATGATCCAGTGAGCCGCACTTTCACACCCCACGACCGAAAAGAAAACTCCCCAGAGTTCGCCTCGCCAAACAAGCCCTTGCCAATTTCTGCGTGAAATGCTAAGAATGGAGTTGGTGGCTTGCTTTACTGTCCGTGATATGCTAGGTCTCATGTCCCGATTCAGCCGCAGCTGAAGCTTTGAGCGCCATGATTCGACCACATCCGCTGGGATATCATTAAAGTGCTTATGTACCCGTGAAATAGCTCAATCGAGTAGTCTAGCCAGCTTTGACGTGTTACATATCCAGACTTGAAATCAATAATCACGACCTAGCGCAAGGCTCCGTGACCGTTATTCCGAAAGGTTGCAGGACCATGCCCATGCTACAACCAAACAGCGACAACTCAAGCGCTTCGACACTTCAACGAAACAAAAAAGAGCATAAAACTCAAGGCATCTTCAAAATAAATTACTGCTGTTCATCGTAGAAATGATATCAAGGGCTCAAGTTTGGACTAGCGCACAACGTCAATTATCTAAGTCCCACCACGTGATGCAAGTTGACGAGAAAGTTGTGTGAAAAGCAACAATCCACCGACCTTTGTTTTTGAAGTGATAACCTCTCTGACTCTAAACTTTGCCCTAAACTCTATCACATATTCCCCCCCTTTCATGAACTCAGGAAATCAGGTTCGATAATATCTTCCACATGTCTGCACGGAAGTTTCCATCAGCGCTTCATCTTGGACTCCTCTCAAGTACCTTATCGCGCGGCAAGAGACTCGACACCCCTATGGTTGGGTTTTGTAGGCATGGCGCAAGCTAGATCTCAGCCCAAGTATATGTTTGCGTCCGTCGATAGGAGCTAGGCCTTCCTTTCTGGTTACCATGCGTGGTATTTCTTGAAGATTGTAACTAAGGGAGCGAGAGCCACGGTGTGAGGTTATTGCTGATGTCGTCTCTTGCAGATGAGATGGTCATGAGGACTTTTCACCACGCATGTAAACCAGGTTGCCCGGTTTTCGGACGGTAAGCTGGCAAGTGCCAAGCCGTCGCTTTGCCGTAGGCAGTATTATAGTCGGGATCCTTTCGATAGAATCTTTTCAAATGTCGCTAGGAGTTGTGGGCATTTTTCAATATCGAAGAGAGCAAGGTGGATGTATAGAAAAAAGATACTAGAGATAGCATCACTCATGTAATCTCCGCAAACTAATCGACGCCCCTAGATAGTATTACACGTGACAGTGGGAGCGAATGCATGATTAACAATGCATTCGTTAAGTTAAGCTCTGTGGGTGAATGCTTAGTAAAAGTCCGAAATCTAACTTATACGCAACGCTATTAGCCGAGGATCTTGGCAGTCTGCCCAATCTGAGCCATTTTCTACACGTGATTGTTCTTTGAACAGCTGCTAAGAGTGCTTTTGAGCATCCTGAGGGGCATAAGAACCTGCTAGCCACAATGTGCCCAATCTTACCTGATCTTGCCCATAAAAACAGGCAATAGTGGCCGAACTCGATTTTGGCTGGCAAAATTCTTTGTGTATTTCACAGCTTACTTTTATTTGAATTATTAAGGAAATTTTTGAGAAATGGAACTAGATCAAGTCTTGGTCAAAGTGCCTCAAATATCCCACGTGGACAAGGTGAGGTCAAAGCAGTGCGGCCTTGATAGTCGTCAAATAAACCGTCACACAGGTTATCGATTAAAATGTATATGGATAGGAAATAAATAAATAAATAAATAAAATAAGAAAGAGCTTAAATTAACTTGTTTTGATTGGGTGTTGGATATTTTCGTAATTTGGTCGCACCGTGATCGGAAAATCCTCGGTCAACGAATAGGTATTCTTGGTACGGCGCAGTGTAGAAACCTTGACATCGCCCGCCCTCCTATTCATCTCATACCTGTCAGATTCAATAAAGAGCTCAACGTTGTGCGTCTTCTACAAATATTATTTTCCTTGCTAGATTGTCTTGATAAGGTTGTTCAGATTGTTTCTAAACTTCTTCCCTACACGTCCGCACCTGTCCAGGATAGCATATCACCTACCTAGCTCTTCTTTCGCTCCCAAAGTCATCCCTATCAACAACTACAGCACCAATATCCCGCTAAATTGCCAAAAACAGTCCCTGTATAACATAGAAAGCTTGGCCCCGAGAAATCTGGCAAAGTAATAGGTCTTTACATCCTGTTCGCGTTGTGGTGTCAAGAGTCTCAAGATCAGGTGCTGGAAGCTTTGAACACATCATCTGCCGTTGTCGGCTGCTGAAATTGTGAAACCGGATTATGGATACACCTTGATACTTATAGAAACCGGTCTTTCATCGGTTGTTCCTCGAGTTTCGAGTTTCAATTTTCCGTGCTGGTGGTGACAGACTCCACACGCTTGAAACGTAGGGCTGCGATTAACCTTTCCTAGTAGTCGATCTTCCTATAGACCGGCGATTCCGCATTATGCTAATCCTTGAATAGAACCTTGGAAGCCTTGATATTATCTTCCCAGTTTAATAATAATACTGCAGACGGCATTTTCAGTCCTCTTAGAGAAGCTGTTATTCGAGGCGCACAAACGGCTGTCCCAAGAGCAAGAAAACAGGCTCCCAAACGCTCTAATATTTCCTCTAAGATGGTCTGTTCGAAAAGGTTCTAACCTTGCAACCACCTGTCATTTATTAGCCGCGATTTTTCCCAACGCATAGTCTTCTATCGTGTTTCCTCGATCCACCTCACAAAGACAACGCATCGTTGGCTATCCACCAATTTCACCAGCTAAAACCAAACAACGTCCCCAGAATCGCCACTATCCCGGCATAATTGTACATCTCTTGGCATCCGTAAGAGCGGAACAGCCGATCTGGCCCAGCCGCGAATCATTCCAGAAGACTTCCATCGCTTGCTAGGTCCCTGATACAGTGGTTGTTGCTGGCCAACACCCGCATATCGTTAATTTGAAAACGAGCAGGGTCACTTGCTTAGCCTACCTCAAGATCCCCTTAGCTTGAAGAATGTAGAGCACTCGACGTCAATAGCAGCACCTATTTATACATAGAATGTCACTCTCAAAGTTTGCTGATGTCCTAGGACGTTGGACACGACTACGGCGATATGATTACACGAGAATGAGAGCTCATAACGAAAGCAACCGCCATGCAGGGCCGCGAACCTCCTTTGTTGAATGTCTTGAAGGTGATGATGCAGGACGATTTGAAACCTGGCCTAACTTTACTATCGAGGATGATTATCGAAGTCAACATGATCGACAGTCTCTCGTGTCGTCCGCAGCAACATCGTCGGCTAATGTACTATTCCCTTCACCGAATTCCACGCGCAACACAAGCTTCGCCCATCGCATCTATAAGATGAGTACCCGGTTTCCCATACGTGATATGAGTTGGGCCACAGGATTCATCTTCACCATCGGATCCGCAGTGTTCGTCACCAACGGATTCTTCTTAATTCTACCTACCATTGCACCAGACACAGTCTTCAACGGCCAAGCTTCCCTTGCGGCACCAATATCGAGTTTAACGGGAGGAATCATCTTCGTGATCGGCGGATGGACTGGATACCTAGAAGCTCTCAACCTAAATAGAGAAGGTAGAATGACGTTTACCGAAGGAGTGAATGTCGATGATATTGAAACCTCCAGCATGGACACCACAATGAAAGGCGACACCGACTCCAAAAGCAACACTCCCATGCGCAAAGTCCAACCATCGTCAAGTCCATCTGCAACAACTCATCCAAGCGCGACATCCTCTCCCTACAACTCACCACCCCCAACAACAACACTCGCCCTCATCGGCTCCTCCTCATTCATCTGGAATCCTTCCCTCCATCAACTCACCACCACATACCGACACTCCCTCCCCTTCCTCAGTGCCCTTATCCTTTTCATTGGCACCCTCATCTTCCTCCTCGCCATCGCCACCGGCCTCCCAGGGGTTCTCGACCTAACCAACACCACCATCCTCTACTTCGGCAATCTCTTCCCCGGCACGCTCGGCGGCATTATCTTTATAACATCTTCACTCATCGCGACAATCAATTGCCAGGATCATTGGTATTATCCAAGGCCCGGGAGGCTTAGTTGGTGGGTAGGCGCGTGGAGTGTGGTTGGGAGTATTGGATTTACACTTGCTAGTGCGCTGCTGTTTATTGGGACAACTGAGGCGGCTTTTCAGGCGTCTTTGGCGAGTTGGTGGGGTAGTTGTGCTTTTTTAACTGGAAGTTGGTTGCAGTGGTATGTAGCGATGGAGCGATATCCTTAATTTAAGGATGGAGGAAGGAAACTGTGTTTCATTGTAAATAGATAAGCTTTATACCCCTACTAGTGCTTTTGTCCAAACTCTTTTTATTAGATATTAGACTTTTCATACCAATTATAAAGAGTAATCTGCTTAGCATATTTAAAAATTCGTTTAGACGGACTATAATTGCTATTGAGAGTTCGCTTATTCTTATCTTCGCTAAGATGAGTGGGTGTAGAATCCGCAGTCTAATCCGGAAGCGAGTACGACCCGCTCACCTCCAAGTCTCCCACCTTATAGTAATATCCCATCTATTGCTCTATTTTACGCATAACCGTTATGCACGAAGTGGTATTCGCTGCCCTCTCTACTTCTCATTCAGCAAACTTATTCGCCACATCCCCGGATTTTCCCCAACTCCAACTCCGCACTAGCGCACGACATGCAGTAACACATACATTAGGCTATCCTCTATTCCATTTCGGTGATTAAAGTTTAGGCCGTTCTTGGTGAATGGAAAAAGCTTTGACAATGTGATCCCAACTTGGTGGTTATGGGATTTAGCTCAGGACAGTGGATGAGCTTGAAATAAATTGAAGGATGGTGATTGGTGTATTGAAGAGGAGGTACAGGAGGTCCGATATTGAGACTTGAGTAGCGTTGGGGCTTGATCTTTGTACCCTGAGCTAGGAAAGATGAGAAAGTACAAGACCGATGAGAATTCTCATAAAATTCACTGCTTAGGTTGTACTTCTGTGAGCTTCCAGGGAAATTTCGAGGAACGGCTTTGATTTCAAGACTTCAAAATGAAGACTCTCCTAGCTATATCCGCCATTCTAGTGACCACCCTCGCCGCTCCCCTCGAAATCATCTCCTCTCGCCCCCTCACCTCACGCGAAGAATCCCGCCTCTCGCCCCACGGATTCTCGAAACTCTCTTCCCGCTCGCCAACCCTAAAGTCCCTCCTCACGCCCTCCTGTCCAAAAAACGGCTACCTTCCCCCAGCATCCTACCTCTCCCCTACACTCATCGTCCCCATCTCCCGCCTCCTCCCTGACCTAGCCCTGGGGCCAACCAAAAACCCAAAAATAACCCCCAACGACATCTGCTCCATCTTCAACCTCTTCATCCCCGCTTCCGCCCTAGACAAAACTTGCACGTTGGAGTTCCTCTTTCCCTCGTTCCCAAGTCAGACGTTATCACCATATGCGTATGTGGGAGGCGGACATTTCACCTTCACGGGATATGCGTTTGATACTGGGGCGACGGCGAAGACGACGTATAATGCGCAGCCTGAGTTGGGGCCAAGTCCACCGCAGCCGCCTGCTGTGTTGAGCCCGGGGAATGCGTATGTGATAAATGTTGGGCCGTGTGGGTTGCAGCCGGGGCAGAAGGGGATGACGGTTAGTGGGAAGTTGTGTAGTCCGGATACAACTTTTGTTTTTCGGCAGGGGGAGGAGACGTGTCCCATCGGGTTTTTTGTTGTGATTTCTTGAGGATTGGGGGACGCTTGTATGCTTGTGGATTGGTGGGGAAATTGGGTTTCTGGAAGTTGAGGAGGTTTTGTAAAGAAGAAACTCTCTGACTCTATAGTGAAGGACAGGAGAAGGACAGGACAAATCGGCTGAGTCTAAAACGGAGAAGGAAAATATAATATTCATAGAAAGATTATATTCCAGGTTGAAGACTCTTTCTTTTGGAAAATATGATAAGATCTGAGAGCATTTAAGCCTCGAATATGACGACCTAGGATAAGGCAGGTAACCTTCAATGTCTCGTCTGCTTGGGCTCGGGTTGTAAGGACTCAAGGAAAGATGGTACGAGTTGACGTCTCAAGCCCTTGACTCATTCGTTCGAGTGAGAGTCGGAATTTGGAGCATGTAATTAATATAGCGACACTTTGTGTGATCAAAGGGTTGAAATCACAGAGCTTTGGCTCGCAATCATGCACAGGATGTGCTTTCAGATTAAGATTGCCTCGCACAATTAGGAGGTGTCAAATGACCAGTTCTTTTACTGCTTCGGCCTTTCACGCCGGCTTCTTCTCGCCCTTTCGAAACCGCCCTTGTAGCCAACAACGGTACATCTTCAGCTGCTTAGCTCGGTTGACGAGCAATCTCCTATCAACACCAAGATCCACAACTTGAAAGTAAGGTACCGTTGTTGCCTCACTCGGCGCATCTTCAACGGTATTCTTTGTCCAGATATCAATGAGCTCATCTTTCTCAAAGAAGTATACTCGGGTACCATCGCCTCTGATGTAGAAGTTTTCCTCTAAGTATCTGCCCTTCTTGAAGCGCACTTGTGCCAGATCACCACGGCCATAGTCTCGGAAGAGCACTTCACCGCCAGGTTTCAGCAGCTTATAGATATTGTTAACAGCTTGTTTCCATTGAGATGGTGAAAGAGCAGAGAAGATAAATATCATCAGGACATAGTCGACACTCCCTTTGTCCAAGCCAGGTGGAAGTTCATCACCAGCAACATCCCAAACATCGGCTTGTATGTTATTCGTGTCATAACCTTCGTTCGCCCGGATCACCTCGACAGCTTTCTTGGAGAAATCGCAAGCATGTATTTTGAGATTTGGATTGTGATTACGTGACAAGATAGGAAAGGCAGTGTTTCCAGCTCCAGCTCCGACCTCCAACAAGGTTACATGACCTGCTTCCGGATTTGTGATCTCAGTGAGGATTGGAAACTCCTGTTGCAGCCATTTACGATCTTTGAAGAAGTTGGCAGTATTGTTTTTGTAAAAGTTGTTCCACCATTTTGCAGGGTCGGAGTTGAATCTGCCTTGATGGATGTTAGCACAACCCTTATAAGTATTTGGTATTGATAAAGTGTGTAAATAAGAATACATATCAGATAGGAGCGAAAGACATTTGCGAATTTGTTTCGTTCATAGGCTAGTAACCTCAGATGAACTATGCATTGTATTCTAATCATCATAAAAGCAGGCAGCGCTGCGCCAAAAGGATGTCAAACATAACGAAAGGGTGGGACATACTCTTGTCAAAATCTGATACTGGAGCTTCGCGCTGCTTTGCGTACTGTTCTTCTGCGTACTCCTTGTAAGTATCATCAGTCTCTACATGGTCCCACGCATTGAACTCGAAAACATTGTCAGTCTCGCTCAATAAACGAGATCCAAACTGGAATGGGTCGCTCCGTTTCAGGTTGTTCTCTGGATCGTGAGATAAATGTGGTGGTAATGAGTGGGTAGCAGCTTCTGCGATGCCCCGGGCAACAATTGAATCAACGGCGGGTGCCAAAGTCAAGGTTGAGAGCTCCGGCGCAGAGACTTGCTCCTCAAACCCTTGATTTGATACCATTTCAAATTGTAGTGGCCACAACCAATCAATGAAGGTGTTCAAGTTCTTGGGGAGTCGGAGCAAGCCAAATTTGCGAAGTCGTGTTATGTTATTGTTAGATAATGAAAGAGAAAAAGAAAGCGACGCACAAAAAAATATTTGCAAGTGGTTGGTGGGTTAAAGGCGGTCAGTGATACACAACTTAAGTGTGTTAGCTCCTTTCTTTCTGCCGGAGCTTGCCGAGAAATTTTATTCCGGGGTCAAGCCTTTGAGGTCATGACCTCACCAGTTCGAGCTTTTGTCTGTCTTTTCCACTTTCTCTTTGCCGGAGTTGTGCATGTACTTCGTTCAATCCTGACCAATTGGCCTTTCTTTCCTCTTTTCTGTCTTCATATCAGAAAAAAACAATTTCTTCAATACTATCGAACTGCCAACGGCCTCTTAGCACATCCCATCATGTTACAGACAATCCGATGCAGAGGCGCATTTCGCGCGATACAACCTCTATGCAAAACGAGTCCTCAAGCTACACGGCAATTCATCAATATACCTGGAACAGAAGCTCAAAGCATAACAGAAACACGAATTCTACCATACAACTCCAGCAGCCTTTATAAGCTTGTCGCCGACATTGATAGCTATTCGACGTTCCTCCCGTACTGCAAAGAATCGAAAATAACACAATGGTCAGAGCCAGATAAGGATGGCAAACGTTGGCCGTCAGAGGCAGATTTGAAAGTTGGCTGGGGCAATATGGAAGAAACCTTTACATCGAGGTTGTACTGTGTACCAGGTTCGATTGTTGAAGCTCTTGGTGGTGAGGCTGTCACCCGTCTACCCAAGGCAGACCTGGCGCACCATGCTGCGACACTTGACAGCCCAGCAAAAGCAACTTCGATCTTCAAGTCAATCAGTACACAATGGACTCTGAAACCTTTCCACTACAAGCCACCAACCGGTCAGCCGCAGACGGATAAGACCGAGCACGATTCACGCGATCAAACAGAGGTGCACTTGTCGATTGACTTTCAATTCTCCAATCCCATGTTAGGGGCACTCAGTAATGCTATGGCACCAAAGGTTGCCGGGATTATGATCGAAGCATTCGAAGTTCGGGCCAGAAAACTATTAGACGGTCCCGGAGCGGCCATGAACGAGAAGTAGGCCGTGCTAAAGGATTTTTGTATCACATATCTCGCGAGACATTCAAAAGAGAAACTTTCGGCGACTAGATCTCACTCCTTTCAGCTTGTATACAATACTATGGTACGAACAATAATCCGATTCCACTAACTTACGCTCCCGAATTCAGCATTAAGATCACGTTTTGGAGCTCGCTGTTCCTTTTGATATTTTACACGGTTTGTTGCCATACCTATTTTCCAGGGGTTTTGTTCTTTGGACTACTCAAGTCTTGTTCGAGGGTTAGAAATTTTGGGCGTTGAGACCGAATTGTCCCCTATGATGCTTGGTCATTCATGTTTGTACAATGATAGACATTAATCATTTGTCTGGCCTTTTCAAAAAACTGCAACTAGGTCAAAGTAGATTGTTTCTATTGGTTCGAAGAGCCCCAGTTCGGCCTCCGGCCTTTCTCTCCCAAAGTTCTGCTAGATTACTTAATGCCATTTCTGATATTTCCGGACTAACAGTCATTCAAGCTAGTTAAATGGAACGCCTAAATTCATCAACATAAGCTAGTGGGTTTGCTTCTTCCTCTACCACCACGAACTTATTACCCTATCATATAGTCATTTACAGCACTAAATTATGTCGCCACAGGTTGATGAAGACGAGAAATGGCAAATCATTGGAACATTCAATCGGCCGCCGGCAGGGGCACAAGTAAGATCGTGTTACATACAATCTCCACGATAGTTACCACTCGCTTCAGTGGACAATAGGTAATCCTAAGGAGTCTTACGTACGCAGTGTACAATTTTAATTTTCTTTCTGTACTGAAGGATCTCCCGGTGGCTGTGCTTATGCTAAATCCATTATAACATTATACATCTGTGCCGTGTCGTTGAACTTGTCAAGGATTTACTCCGTTGTTCATTGTCACACAAGATTTATTTTGATATTCTTGGCGATTGCGCCTAGCAGCGGCTATGCAGTCAGATTCTTATTTGAGATCTTAACCGAAAATGTTACTTTTGCTGTCCTACAGTCTGATTATTCATCCTCGAGCTGGTGATAATGGGCTTGATGCACTGCCTTCAACAGCCAGCCAATAGACTCAGTTCTCCCCATGCGCAATCTTGCAGCTTCTGGAAACATTCTGTACCATTTCCCCCCTCGGTCAGATTGTTGTCACAAGTGGCTAAGTAAGCTCCAGGGGTCGCCTAAGTTTACTCCGAGGTGGGATAGATCGAGTGACCTCCTTCCTTGTGGCTTTCCCATCCACTTCTACTAAGAAACCCGCGATGCTCTATCTTGGTCACTGTTGTCAGACCTGCTCCTTACTCATTTTGACGGTGTACTCTTGGCAGCGCTTCTTTCATATCTGGGTGGTTAGAATTACATACCAAGCGGCCGCTCGCGCGTCAAGGCGCATCACGCGTCTAAGCTTGGATTTATCTCAGATTCATCCAGTATGGGGAACTTAGTATATAGTCAATCGTAATTTGTAAATATCCCGAATTCTCTCAGCATCATCATCAACAGCTTTTCCATTCTTCACTTTTCTCATCACACTCAGCTTCTTTTACATCTAATTTCCTTGCAACTATCATTAAATTCCCGTTACTCTTGTCAGATTCAGAAAGTCTCATTCCTCTTCCAGAAAAGCAACACCTTCAACGGTCCCAATCATGCAGTTTTCCAAGCCCGCCATCCTAGCTCTACTCTCCATCGCACCATTCCTCGTTGCCGCAGTCCCAACAACCATGAGCAAACGCTCCCCCATCACCCCAGAAGAACACAAAGAAATCCTCGCCTTCCTCGCCGAGAGCGATACGAGTTTCGGGCCCGTCGACATTACGGAGCGATCTATCACCAATCGTGGTTCTCTTAACCAATACCCCGGCGTCCTCAACCGAGACGAAGTCCCCAACTGCCTGGAAGAGAAATACGACCCCAGCTACGCAAGACAAGAGATCAGATATCCACCCGAGTCCGGCACCAAGATCGAGCGTCGAGGCGACCACGATGAATGCGATACTGGCAAAGGGAAGAATCACTGCTGGTAAATCCTCTCCCCTTTCCACCCTCCTTTACCCTCACTAACCACAACCCCCAGGACCGAAGCCTACTACACCGAAAAAGAGATAATCTTCGACGGCTGGGAAAACACCGGTTTCGCCATCGACTGCGCCACCTCGTCCTCCTGCCAATCCACCACCGTGAACCTCGAACAATCCTGCAAATCCCATCAATCGTCCACCGAGAATGGTTTCGATCTGGGGTTCGAGATCAAGATTAAGAGTCTACCTGGTTTTAGCAATTTAGCGCCGGAGGATAGCACGTTTGGTCCGAAGTATAGCTTCAGGAGGACGACTGCGGATACGACGTTGACTTGTAGGAGTGATGCTGGGCAGGCGTAAGTTATATCCTTTGTACGGGACAACGTTTACTAATACAAACTCTAATAGGACATGCTCGTTTGATGATAAAAAATGTCATTCCATATGGTCTGCTCAACGTAATATGATTATCCATGGCTATATCCAGCGCGTGTGTATGAGTAGTGCCAACCGTACGTTCTTGCTTTTCCATTCCCCTATCAAGCTTTCCCCTCCTCTGTCCCTGTCCATTCCCCAACCTCTTACTAACACACCCCCTCCAGTGGTCCAACAAAACACCCAAATCCGAGGCAACCAATTCGTTCGTGGGCAGATTGGCATCAGCAAGACCATGCCCATCAACAAGATCGTCGGCTGTGCCGCGATGTGCGGGGCGCCGAACTATCCGGATCCGACGCCAGTGGAGGGAAATGGGAGGGTGCCGTTTACTTTTGATGATTTGTGAGGGTGAGTGAGATAGTAATCGGGGAGGAAGGGAGGAAGGGGCGATTTGATTGTCGGGCTTTTGTTTATTGTTCCACTTTCTATGTTTGGCATTGTTGTTATGTGGGGTTTTATGCTATGTCGATAGACTGCTCTGTGTGATTGTCATCTAGAATTTAGAAACATAGGATGCAGTATTTATTTTCACTCCTTTCAACCAAAAGTGCTAGCGTCCCCCTAGACGATTCAAAGAAAATCAAATATGAAAGTATGGTTGGAAGGAAAATATTTTGGCACAATGAACCTTTTTAGGGGTCTACATATTTTTGAAATTCATCACGAGGTCAGATAATCGCTGAAATATGAACAGGAGAAATTGTCGTCCTATTTTCCGATATCCAGTCATTTGAAAAGATTAACCAAGTAGAGGGTATATGCATCTTGTAATTGAAATTTAATATGAAGCACTAGCCAATTGAAGAAATTGAGCCGATGTCTCAGATTAACCAATAAGTTCCTAGCCTAACCACCCAAGTGAAATTGTTCACGCCCGGTAGCCCACTCCGGAGGTCATCTACCGTTGCTCCATGCCTTCAAATATCCCACAAACACCTCTATATTGCGAAGAAAAATAGACTAAATGCTGAGCAATGTTGTTAAGATATCAGACAAGCGCAATAACGTACCGTTCATATGGAATATCTGGTTCTGACAGAATCTCCTCACACTGTGCCTCAGCAGTAATTTCTCCCAAATCCTTCATGAGTTGTGATAATTGCTCATACTTCCCGTCATAACCCCACACCGAAAACGAACCAGCATGGATGAACTCTCCTTTCTTTTCCTTGGTTGGCAGAAGCAGTATTCCCTGCACAGAAGCTTTCTCTAAATCTTCACTCACCAGATTCATTATGATAGGGAGTAGATAAATGTCTTTTCCTTCGCACATGCTCAAGTTCAAAGATACCGTAAACCGTTTCCTTTCACTATATTGAGACTTGATTTCGGCTTCGTATTCGTCATACACTTCACCATCGAGTTGTTGTATCAAATGTCGGCATCGAAATTGTCCAAGAAGCATAACCGAACAATTCATTTTAAGGGAACCACTTGAGAGTCGTCCGAACGGTGCTGCAATAACATGAGTATCTAGTACATGCGCAAAATATATATCTCCATTCTCAGGCTTACGAAAACACGATGCACGCCCTTCCCTGCTTGCCCAGCTCCATGTCGGTCCTCGATATTCGTTCTCACGTGGTTCACTGCGCCGCGACTCCCACAATAGCTGTAACTCAATGTCTTTTCGCCATAGTCCAGCCAGATACTAGTCATTGGTCTCCTCTTGGATATGCTTCGCAACACCAGCGATTGCAGGCATTCTATCCTCCTTATACGTAAGCTTGGCCCTGGTGTAATCATACACTGTTCTCATCCAGCTTGCTGATAGTGTATGCTTTCGAGGCTGCATTGAAGTGAATCTGGGAAGTCCATCAGGGAAGGACTCCGGTGCTTGGCCATGATGACATTTCCAAAAAAATTCCGTCTCGCAGAAATAGATCGTTCTTCGTGGGAGAAGTCGCTCTTGTAAAGCCCAAGCACGCTGTGCTAAACGAGACTCAAGGACAGATTCTTGGAGGAAAGATGCGTAATACTCCATGCCTCACTACTTCGAGTTTGAAAACTAACCTTGCCCACAAATCAATGGGACTTAAGAAAACACCCTTTAGTCCCATCTGTAGCTCCCGCAGCGGCGAGATTAATCGTCGAGCCGCCGTAGACGGAACTCATTAATGTTGCCTCATGGGACCAATCTATAGCACATTTTTGTATAATACAAAGGGAGTCAATACAATGATACCGTAGGCCGAGGCTATTAGTGATGTGGATGGCGTCGCGGAATGTTTTGGTGAGTATGTCAACTGGGACTGCCACAAGGAACTGTTCCAAAAACTCTGCTCGGAGTGTAAGAAATTCCTCATTTCCCCAGCAATGGCCTAAAGTCGCGTATATAGGCTTTTCAGTGAAAGCCGAAGTAATAACGAGGCGGATAACTTTAGAGCCAACGTCTATTAGCCTCGTAGGGAGTGGCCATTCTTTGCTAGCTTTGCAATTCTCATGGGTCTCTACGCAGGCATTCAGCCAAGTTTTACATAATTCAAGCTGTTGAAAAGGATCATTGGCCCCCTGGGAAGACGCGATTTTCAAATCAGAGAAGAGCTCTAACTATGTTAGCACCATCCTTTTCGGTGTATGTCAGAACTTACGTTGTCGATCGGAGTCTTTATAACATGTAAGGGTCGGGTTTCATACCAGTGAAACCGGTCAGATCATGTCTCCTTCCATCTTCCACGTCAGCTCCAGATCCAGAAAGGATATGGGCAATCCTCTGGGAATCAATTTAATCCAGAGAGTTGTAGACTTTCCAAGACAGTTCATTCGTGCTTGTCTCCAGTGAAGCCATTCCAAAGGAAAATGTGTGTTGTTAGCGGACTCTACTATCTTTATACACAAATAGCACCCGTTAATGTAAGCAGCTTCCAACTCATGCTTAATCGAATATTGTGGTTGTTCGTAAAGAGGTCATCCGAGAACGAGATTTCCACTTTTTTTTTGCTCAGATAATTTTTGAGAGATCCCCGACCAGTTGTTAAATAGTGTCTAACAATTACAGCAAAAGCCACGCAACACTGGAATTTTAGGTAAAAAAGCCTGGACAGTTCTATCATGCTCGTCTTGGTCGAAATGGTCCCTCCAACAGGCCTCCTTGCGGCTTAGTCTTGGCACATGCCGCCCTACTTTTGTGTACCATTCTCCTAAGTCTTTATGGTTAATATCACCACAAGGACATTCCCTGAGATCTAGGAATTGCTGTAGTATCACCAATCATGATCAATAGTACAGTGGGTTATTACAGAGCGCATCCGTTGATCTCTGTACATAGTTGAGGTTGTAGAACCAAAGATAACGGGCTCAAAGGACGATTTTCCCTTGGCAACTAAGTAAGACCAGGCATCTTTTCGACTATCATGGAGCAGGAGTGCTGTGTGAAAGGTGTTTTGTAATATTGTTGGAGAACCAGGCCATTCCGTTTCGTGGGTTCTCAAAAATATACGAATTCGCCAGAGGTCTTCCGCATCGATATTGAACACTGGCGTTTTTTTCGTTAGCTTACAATGATCTGTCTTGGCTTGCATCCGCTGGATAATTGTTCATTGGTCGACAGGAATGGTCTGACATTGGTCAGGTCAGCGAGATTCTCTCTTCCCAAGCATCTTGCCGCATTTTGTCTCGACTGCGAAGGCTGAGAATGTATCTTTAGAGATACCAAACTTTGGAATTTATGATTTTTCAATTGGAGAATCTCGGGCTTTTGTGGATGGGGTGTTGGAGAATGGCAGAATATATTACTTAGAGAGAGCTGTGACGAAGGTGCTTGCAAGATATAAGAACGGAAGAAAATTAAGGCATCTACTTGCTCAAAGACTCTACTCGTCCCTTCCTGAAGTGGTGTAGAAAAAGAGTTTAGTCATCAATGAGGTTAGCGACCCTTGGTTAACATCCATCGTCCTCAACTTTCAACGCTGTGGCTTCGAACTAAGCGCTTCCTTCACAAGCAAAAATGTCCTTTGTTTAACCTCAGCGTTTCTCTCTTTGCCACATACTCTCTTACATATCTACATTGTTCCTGGTCCTTCATCATTTATATCCTCCCTATCTTCCCTCTCACTAAACTCCCTACCTCACGCCAAACACCCCCCTCGCTGCCACAAATCCCAATTCCCGGGTCCCAAAAGAGCCTCCTACGTCCCCTCCCCACCACCAGCCATTGCCGACCTAAGAACCCAACGCTAAGTGCGGAAGACCCAACCAATTCGCTCGCGATCGCCATATTCAGGGTCCCGTCCTAGACAAGTGTCGGTTGTTAGGACCCTTATGACGATAGAGCTGAAAGGTAAATGAATCAGTTTGCTGCTGTTATGGGGCTCGGTGCTGGGTTGATCGAAGCCGGGGGAGCAGGTCTAAGACCAATAATTTCCCTTTCTTCACGCGTTTTGACGAGCTATTACCGTGATTTTAGTCTCGCTGCGCCCCGAGTCAGACCCTAGGAAATGCTTGCCATCAGAAAATAATGACTGAGGCTTCTCTGCTCTGTCGCAAGTTTTCACCATTTCAAGTTCGGTCCCATATATTCAAGACTCTGTTTTGACGTCTGTGGTTGAGCCTCCAGTTTTCAACACTAGCCAGAGTCGGTAGAGTACGAAGATTCAGATGGAGTTGGGTCCCATGGAATCCGATTCATGATTAGTTATTTCTGCGCTTTAGTTAGGTGGCAGCGACAGCATACCTCTAGTTCCTCTGTACTTCCAACATATAAACCCCTTCAAGCCCAATATTTTTGACAACCACCCAACATAGCTCAAACTCCTTTCCACCCAAGCAAGTCACAGCCAAAATCAGAACAATAACATACCACACAAATCATCCTTTCATACCTCACAATGAAGTTAACCTTCCTCCCCACTATCATCCTCCCCCTTCTCGCCCTCACAACATCCGCAACGCCTATTCCCCCGTCTCAAAACTCACCCTACCAAGCCTCCTCCTACTCTAGTTCATGCACCACCACACTCTGCACCTACACCCTCACCCTAACCTACACGCCCATCTCCCCACCCCGACCACCAATATCCAACCCCTCACCACCCCCATCCGAGCCAGCATTTAGCACAACCTGCACCGGCATGGTGAATAAACTTGCATATCAGAAATGCTCGGATAATTCAGTGTTGACCAGGCAGCTAAACGATATACTATATGTACGACATGAGTACCATGATGAGAAAGGCGGGGTGCGGTATACGATCACAGGCAACGCGACGGTGGGGGATGGAGTGGAAGATTTTGAAGTTGTGCAGAGTGATATAACGGCAGTCTCGTGATGACTGTTATGTTTTCAGCAAGACTAAGGAATGACACCGGGTATCTGACAGGTATATGGATGAGAGCGGAGAGATAATAGCGTAGGCACATAAGACACAAATATAACCATGTTGCCAGACTCACTTACACAAACAAACGTGATGAAATGTTAGAAAGGTATACATCCGCGCAATAAAAGCATAGTGTATGCCACCAAACCCGGTCTATGAGGTATACTAGCTAGAAGATGCACAAAGCTTCGCCATCAAAAAACATCAGATGTATCTTTTCCCCCTTTGATCAAAGATCCAACCGCCCCCTCGACCGACTAAACATATTAACACGAAAGAGACCTCCCTAAATAAACAGAAGACTTGCGCCATCGTAGCGCCCTCGCCTACCCACCACCACCAACCAACCAATTTCATCCTATTCATCAGCCATCTCCCGAACCTTGCTCCGTGTACTAAGCCAAATTAGAGTAACGTGCGACGAAATCTCAAATCCAACTCGCAAGAGGTATCCCAAAACGCTAAATATCGCCCAAGATAACAAAAGAGATCGCGATCAACATATTCAACATCTTAGACTCCGCCAAACAAATGAAAACCACATCTAAAACCATCCCCCTTTTTTGAGGACAGACAAAACCCGGCCTTGCGAGCTGGGAAAAAGACTGCCTCCCTGAACAAGGTCATGCTTGTGACAAATCGATCATCCCAACCTCTTACTCTCCGAGAATCTGCAGACCTCCCTCCCAGTATAAAGCTCCTATTAACGTAGCATTGTGAAGAAATAAAAATAAAAGTCAGACCATTTCCGTCCATTTGCTGACATCCCTATCTATGCGCCATAGATGAGGGTAGGTGTGGTGATTCAAGATCAAGGTATCTCGCGGATCTATTCCTCGTGATGGTGATCGAAAAAGTGCCGAGCTAATTTATTTGCGCTTCGCTTCATCTCTACTTTGTTTCAAGATTACGCTATTCTACGAGGTCAGAAAGTAGATATTCGGTGTGTGTTGGTTGGTTCTCTCGGTAGGTCATTTACATGACACGACATGGGTCGACTTGTTCAGCTTTTTTTGGACCTAAACTCGTTAGTGGTTGGAAAACCTTGGATTCATGATTCTTACCTTTTCCCGCCGGTTTGGAGGGCTTCCCTGCCATCCACCCTAACATTCCTTTGGAAGGTTTGCTTTTACTCTTACTGCCACCTCCACCATCTCTTTGTGGAAGCACGATGACGGGTGGACCGCCAGGGCCGTGGCCTCCACCACCCTGTCGGTGTCCTGGAGGCGGCGGAGGGGGTGGCCAACCTCCGGGTGGAGGTGGAGGAGGAGCGCGTCCTCCTTGTGGTCCGCCGGGACCACCGGCTCCCGGGGGAGGCCCTCGATGTCGAGGATCGCGTGGATCATGAGGAGGACCGCCGCCAGCATGCCGGCTACGAGGGCGCTCTGGTCCATGTCCGAAAGGTCCACCATGATGTGGACCAGGTCCTGGGCCTGGTTCTGGTTTGGGTTCTGGCATAGGCCACATATGCATGGTGATTGACCAGTCTGGCTCAATCATAGTCTCCCAAACTTGCGGCAAAATGATCTCTCCATTCGGACCAATTAAATCATAATGTCCTTCTGCGACATGAGGGCCGATCACCTCAACGTGCAGGAATGCTTGTTTGATCAACTCTTCCATACCCTGTGGTGATTAGCGAGGTTGGACTAACGAAGAGACGAGAAACTTACAGCCCAAGTTGCACACAAATGAAATGGAAAGCTAAATTTCCTTCCAACGGCGTCTTTAAAACGCAGAGGCTTTTTCTTCTCTGGTTCTGGTGGTTTACCCGCAGCAATTGCCTTCGCTAATTCAGCTTCTGCTTCCTTCTTCGCCTTTTCGGCCTCCTCTGCTGCGGCCTTCTTCGCCTTTTCGGCCTCTTCTGCTGCGGCCTTTTTTAGCTTCTCCGTCTCTGCAGCGGCCTCCTCCTTCAATTTCTTCGTCTCGGCAGCAGCTTCCTCTTTCAACCTTTTCTGCTCTGCAGCAGCATCATCCTTGATCTTTTGCAATTCCGCCGCAGCCTTCGCTCTTGCCGCAGCCTCAGCAGCTTCGGCCTCTTTCTTCTTATTTTCGGCCTCTACCTGCTTTCGAACATTTTCCGCACCTTGAGCACGTGCGGCGTTCTTTTCTTCCTCCACCTTCTTCTCCCATGCGGCCTTCTCATCTGCTAGTTGCTTTTCTAATGCTGCTTTGTCTGCCGCATTCTTCTTCTCTAAGGCCTCTTTCTCATCCTTGTTTCTCCTCTCCAAGGACGCTTTCTCATCGGCAATCATCTTCTCCCAGGCGGCTTTTTCCTCGGCAGACTTCTTAGCTTGTTCAGCAGCTGCGATTGCTGCAGCTTCTTTTGCGTCTCTGTCAGCAATCTCCTTCTGAGCCTTTTCGTAATTGATCTTTTGAGCTTCCATGGCCTGCTGAATCGCAACCAGCTTTTTTTCGGTCTCTGGATCAGGTACAACAGATGGCTCGCTTTGTGGCCATTGAGGAGGCTGTGCATACTGATACATGTGCTGAGGAGGCATTCCAGGAGGACTCATATTGTGGCCATATCCACCATACCCAGGTTGGGGTCCATGGCCCTGGAAACCACCTTGAGGCCCATATGGCATCATGTCATGACCAGGATATCCTCCTGGACTTCCTACTGTGCTGTGAGCAGGATGGTGTCCACCAGGCGGCCCAAAATAACCCGCTCCTTGAGGAGGCGGGCCGGGTGTTGGTTGAGGAGAGAATGGGTTGCCTTGGGGAAATTGATATTGTGATGCTTGACCATAGGGAGTTAGAGCACCACCAGGCCCTCCACCCCCGAATGGAGGGGGTGCATATCCACTAGGTCCCGAGAATGCGCTGGGTGCGTAACCTGGTCCAGGTGCCCTGCCGCCGAATTGTTGTTGAGGTGGTGCGACGGCAGGGAAACCTCGACCATAGGTCGGGTAGTCCTCCGAGGGGTCCACGCTGGATGGTGGCGCCGGCGCGTGCCGGTGAATGCGAGAGACTGCTGGAGCTCTACGTGATGTTGACTTTTCTGTAGTTGTGTGCCGGCGAGTTGGTCGAGAAACTGGTGGCGGGCGGCTTTCACTTTGTCGGTATCGAGGGCCGTTCCGAGGACGGGAGGCGGGTCTTGAAGCGGACTCTGACGGAGAGATTATCTCGTCAGTGTCATAGAGTTCCCAACCTTCGTCTTCCTCGTCAGAGTATTGATGCGATGGGACTATATTAGGCGCAATATTAGCACTCGTTCAGCTGAAAAATTCTCGGTGATCACTAACCACGAACCCCGGATCCTTCTTCGTCGGTATACGAATCCGCTGAACGCGAAGTAGAGCGGGAGGAGCTGTTGGAATGCGATTGTTGAGAGTTTGACTGTATTTCGCATTAGCATAGATCTGATAAAGTTGAGGTTGATGAAGCAAGGGCTGCAATAAGCAACCATCTAAGGGGCCGAGAATGTGACATGCGAGTGTCGGAACTCCATGGGTAGTCACCAATAATGTGCGGACACCACAGAGATTTACCCTAGCAACTAGAGTTGCGACGATAACCTAATTTTTTGAGTTACAAGAAACAGACAAATCATCGAATGACTTATTTCTTCCAAGACAACAAGCTAGATTATCTGTCACGAGCAGTAATCACAGACTCCTCCATGAGCATAATGCCGGCTAACCATCTCCGACCGCTCCCACGCCCCATAAAATCCCTCGAAAGCTCTGTGTCTCGTAGTAGAATTGGATTGTGCGAGTGGAAACCGTTCTCTACATTTTTTGTACCCCGCTCAAAACGACTTCGTGCGAGGATTGCAACAAGCGAGACGTGGCAATATATTTTTGAAACCGATCGTATGTGACTAAATATGGGACAAGAAGGAATAATGGAATTAGGCATACCTCGATTGTGATAGTTGTGCTGAGGAGTGTTAGTAATTTGTCTGATTTCTTCCTAGCATGCGACAGATGGGAAACTTACGGCATTGGGTCTGCTCCTGCTCAAGGATATTATCGCTCAATCACGACTTTCTACCAGAGAAGAGTCGTGAGAGGATAATCCAAGATGATATAGATGGAAAAGGTGGGATGTAAGGGCGATGCGCCCTGTGTAAGGATGGTCTTCCAGTCCCCTGGGCGTTGCTGATTTGCGACGCTTCTAGAATTGTTATATGGTGGATCGTGCAGGGAAGAGATGATTTTTAGTGCTCGAGTAAGGGTTTGGTGAGTCGCGCGGGGGTTGATTCGTTTTGAGGCGACGCGATGATCGATTCAAGGCGGTGTATTTGCGGAATGCAGGCAGCTTGGTAGTGTCGACGCTTGTGTTTGTGTCTACAAAGCCAATGCTGCTGGTGGTGGGAGTGATTTTGTCAGGAGGAGTGTGGTAGTGAGGCTGTCGAAGTGATGATGGTGATGATGCGATGGCGCACAGAAGCCCGTTGCCAGATACCAAGCCGCTATGCGACGAGATATTGACGGCCTCGTGGAGCTCGAATGTGTTTTTATCTGGACGTTGTCAACAATGTGATGAGGAAGTGTCGAAATGCGAGTCTCGATTTTCGAACGAAAAGAGGGGTGTTGATCCTCAGGCACCAGCCGCGGGAACACAAAACAAGAGTGGATCTCTTCTCGAAGAGTCAGGACTCAACCAGAGAGGATTAAGTCAACTCGCTCTCGAAATGTAGACAATCGACCTAATCCTCTCAAGTTTCATCAAAGAATATCCTCAATTCTTGCACTTGAGAAAAGCATTGAGGTGGATCTCAGAGGACTCCTGAGTAAGGGCCAAGAGCAGAAAGTGATTGTTGAAACAACAAAACAATCCCTGGACGGTGTCTGATCGCCTTCACAACCCCATCACGCAATTCTCTCCGCAATCTGCACTGGCGGGAGGCCCCAGAGGACACATGCAGAGAACGATCGAGGGCGGTTGCACGGCGATCAAACGAGTTCGTCGTCCCTCCATGGATTGGAGAAGCATATGAGAGGAAGTCGGTTGAATTTCCACATACCTTGCACGACCCCTTTGGGTTCGGGGCTGTCTCGACTGTCTAGAATAAGACTGCGACGAGGCTCTGAAACGTCCTTGATATGCGTAAAGTCTAGTGAGGCAAAAATAATTATCCTATGTGGTTGTGTGCTTCTTGTTGTAGTGCTTGCTAGAAAGTAAAAAGGGTATTTTAACTGTGAGATCGTCTTGTGTTGTGTGTAAATAGCAGAGGTTCGGTGGTCGCTGGAGGCGAGGATGACGATGAGGGTATTTATTCTGTCCGTTTGCGGATCTTGCTTGACCGCGGGGTATAGTTCCTGTTGAGACGGCGACAGCGGTGCATATTCGATTGGGTTGCACACGTATCACAGAAGATGTGGGAGAGCAACTGCACGACAACCTCGTTGGCAGGCTGACAGATGGGCTGCAGAGCGAGGCGAAGCGAGGGGGGAAAGGAGTAAGAGAGAAGAGCGGAGCGACTGATTGAGAGACAAAGACGAAGCCGAAGCTGGCAAACGACGACTGATGCAGACTGAGTATTGACCGAGTGTCAAAGACTTCTTCTATTGGTACCGACGGAGAAACAATATGCCAATGCCTTGAATATGCGTTGGTATCACGACAGCAAGAGTTTCGGTTGACAGCCTAATTGCTGGCCAGAGGCCAATCTCTTTATACTTAGCCTCACATACGACATACACCGAGTTTGAGACAAAATCCCATGGAGTCCTCAGTAGCATTGCTGGTGCAAGGAGTATTGTACAACACTTCTCCTTCCGGTACTGGCCACCTTCCCAAGAGAAGAGTCATTCCAGGTCAGACCAGGTCATACTATACCAGCGTTCCGTTTTCAGCCGCCGAAAATATCAACAATCGTTGTCGAGCCCCATCGCAATTATCGTTGACCGCTGCTCAATGGATTAGACAGCGTGGTATTGCGTTCGTGTGCCGACCTGAGCCAACCCACTTGCTGCCCAAGCTCCTTGCCCAAGCAACCCGACCTTGCCAATGATGTACTAGAAACCCCGTGATTGGCGCCAATTCACCCACAACAACCTCAAAGCTGCCTGTTGTGGACGGCCACGATCACCAGCGGCCCGCGCCTTGACAAGGAAGGAAGACGGTCGACGTCGATGTGCATGGAAGGTGTCCGTCAAGAAATGGGAAATTTGAGAAAATTGTGCTTTCTCATCCGAGATTCGCCTCTCAAGAGGTTCCAGAAGCATCCCCTGAGAAAATGGATCTCAAAATCCGGTAGTCCAGGAGACGCATCGCGTTGAACCAGATATATGGTGCCTTGCATACTTTGCACCAAGAGACTGTTCAGATGGTAGCAATTTTATCTTGTGATTGGAGCTGCCTCTCGATTGAGCAATTCCTTAGCAGCGATAACGTCAGCATGCTCATACCCCTCCCAGCCTGGCTCTCTATTAGCATTTCGACGGACAATCTCAGTCAGTTTTGCTGTGGCCAATTCATTCAGCTTTTCAACGGTCTTGATGTCTGGCTGAGGTAGGCCACTCTCTGACTTTGATATCCGGGTGTTTTGGGTGACTGTGGTCAGGAGGCGATTGGTGGTCTGTGATTCGTTAGCACATGGAAAAGACTAAAGTCTAATGGCACTACACACCAGTTTCAGTCCATAAAACCCACGTAAGTAATCGTCACACAACTCGATACTTCTGCAGAACCTGCGCATGGATTCTGAGAGATGCTTCTCAGCGCTGCCTTCGTTACTCAAAGCAGCCACGTATAAGACTTCGCCGAGGCGAGCATGCATCTACAGACCGTCAGAACACAAATACGGGTATGATATCGATTGGGTCACAGCTTACATTCCAGGCATTCGGAGTAACCAACAGCACTTCCTCTAATGCGAAGATTGCCTGCGAGTACAGGCCTTGCGACAAATATAGGTCTGATATTTCCGACCACGATTCGGCATCCGTGGGGGAGGCATCAAGGAGTTGATTGAGAGCTGCGATAGCTTCAGGGATCTTCTTTAGGGTTCGCAAGAGTGCGATTCGACGCTTGCTCACAGGCTGGCGGCGTTAGTAGGCTGTCTGGATGTCACAACAGATTGGGTGGGTACAAACTATATTGCTCGAATCCGTGGCCAGTATCTTTTTGTATTCCCCAAGCACCTTTTCGAGCGCTGCGTCATCTTCCGCTGTTGCTTCTTGAAATAAGCCCCTCAATGCCATCAGACGTTCGTTCTCGGCACCGAACCGCTCTGTCAATCTTTCAAGGCACAGGTGGGCCGATTGTTCGTCGCCAGTTCGTAGACACGACTGCATAAGATTCTCGTAGGTAGTCCATAGCTCCGGGGTCTCAGCTGCAGACCATAAAGAGCTGACAGAGTAAGGTGAGATGGCTGATGGAGGATAACGAAGAAGTAATGGCGCCTGCTGTGATAGTTGCAAGGCTACCTGCGGCGAAAGATGTGCTGGGGGGTGTAATAATGATGAAGCCATCGTGACTCTTTCGCGCGAGTGTTGTATGGGTAGATAACGTGGGGGTAGTCGTTATCGCTTCTTCTTGTGAAGATAGGGAGAGTCGCGAGAGGATGCTGATGTTGGACAAGTTACGGAAGAAATTGAAGCGACAGGAGAAGGAGCTTGAATGTAGCTCGGCTGCCAAGACCGGCGGCCGGCAAGTCCCAAAGCGCATTTACAACCTTGCATGGTGGGGACTTTGAGATCAGAACTTGGAAGGCATCTCATGTACGACCATACACACATCCCACGCGATATACCACGAAATATACTATACAATGGCGATTCTTCGAATCTTGCGTGAAATGCAGTGACTAATCTGCGCGACCACCTGCGCCATGTCGTTCGACTTGTCGTGACACGAGCCTCTCCCCCAGACAATTGGAATTTTAGTCAAGGTCAACCACCACCATGTAGGCCTGCTCAGAGCACCCTCGACTGTATATGGAAAATTTGTCTAATCATTATCTCCCAGGTTTGAGAAGTCTCTATATGACCTCATCCGAGGCCTACGGAATCATAAAGGGAACGAGAAGGAGTACATTCAAAACAGCCTGAAAGAATGTCGGGCAGAAATAAGAGGACAGGATATGGGTTAGTTGCGAAGCTTTTGCAATGTGGAAAACTGACTGATGGAGATGGGCAGACCTCAAGGCCACCGCCTTGCTGAAGCTGGTGTATCTCGAGATGTTCGGTCACGATATGTCATGGGCGTCCTTTCATGTTCTCGAGGTCATGTCTTCGCCCAAATATCCACAAAAGCGAGTTGGATATCTCGGCGCAGTTCAGAGTTTTCGCCCTGATACTGAGGTCTTGATGTTGGCAACGAATCTGCTGAAGAAAGTAAGGCACAGATTCTAACAGCAAGAGGAAGATGCTAAGGAAAGCAGGACATAACTTCTACCTCCCCGATTACCATGTCTCTCCCCATCATAACGCTACCTCATATAATAACGCCATCCCTTGCCCTCTCAGTCCTCTCGGATCTTCTTCCTCGACTAACTCACTCGCATCCGACGATACGAAAGAAGACAATTGTGACGCTGTATAGGTTGGCCCTTGTGTACCCCGAAACATTACGTCCTGCATGGCCCAAAATCAAAGAACGGTTGATGGACGAGAGCGAGGACCCAAGTGTAACAGCTGCCATAGTGAACGTGGTCTGCGAGCTGGGATGGCGAAGACCCAATGATTTCCTGCCTCTTGCTCCTAGGCTCTTCGAACTTTTGGTGGATAGTGGAAACAATTGGATGGCTATAAAATTGATAAAGTTGGTTTGTAGAACCCTCTTGCCTCTTGATACATGTGAGATAGTCGCTAATCTATATAGTTTGCGACACTTACTCCCCTGGAGCCTAGACTGGTCAAGAAATTGTTGCCACCCCTGACGAGCATTATCCGTACAACGCCTGCCATGTCATTATTGTATGAATGCATCAACGGGATAATACTTGGCGGTATCCTAGGAAGCAGCGATGATACTGCCGGTGGCGAGGAAATCGCTACGCTTTGTGTAAGCAAGCTCCGTGGAATGATCATGGTAGAGGGAGATCCAAATTGTAAGTTCTATATCTCGTCAATACACGTTTAGAAGCTCACACTTCCAAGTAAAATATGTTGCTCTACTCGCTTTCAACAAGATCGTTCTCACTCACCCCTATCTTGTTGCTCAACAGGAGGATGTGATCATGGAGTGTATTGACAGTCCGGACATCTCAATTAGATTACGAGCCTTAGATCTGGTTGTAGGCATGGTCAGCAGTGAAAACCTCATGTCAATCGTGGGCCGTCTTATGAGACAGCTGCGCAATTCTCGGTCTTTTACCACCGAGGAAAACAACCAAAATCCTGTACCTGGAACGATAGAACCAGCAGCAGATTCAGATGACGAAGGCCCTGAAGCTGCGATCAAACCTGACAGAAGCACCTTCCAGGAACCACTGCTCCCCGATGAGTACAAAATTGATGTAATCAGTCGAATATTAGAGATGTGCTCAAGTAACAATTATGGCAATCTGGTCGATTTCGATTGGTACATTGATATCTTGATACAGTTGGTTAGAAACGCCCCTTTGTCTAGAGGTGCCTCGGCTTTGGATGACCCGGATACAAATACCAAGAGTCTGTCTAGCTTGGATGTCTCCGAGAAGATTGGCAGTGAGCTACGAAATGTTGCTGTCAAAGTGAAGGCCATTCGAGTTGCAGCCACAAGAGCTGCTGAGTCGATTTTGATATCAATGCAAAATGAGGATTCGTCATCACTCACCTCCACAAGTGGCGCGCTGCGGCCTTTAGCATGGATTGTGGGAGAGTACGCAACATCGTTGGAATCTTCCGAGAGCACTCTGACGGCCCTACTAAACATCACAAAGAGCACCGCCCCGCCGGAAGGTCTCATTATATATCTTCAAGCACTACCGAAGATATTTGCACAACTTTCTAGTGATGACGGAAGGTCCTGGACGCCTGAACGCAAATCCATGACTTCGCTGCTTATGGCGCGTATAATCCACACCCTAGAACCGTTAGCCATGCATCCTGACTTAGAGGTTCAAGAACGAGCAGTCGAATTCACAGAACTGCTGAAATTAGCCGCCGAAGCATCGGCTGGTCAAGCAGCGTCTTCAGATAATATTGATCAGGATGCGCCACTGCTACTCACCCAAGCTATCCCATCCTTGTTCTCAGGCCAAGAATTGAACTCCGTCGCTGCAGGTGCACAGAGAAATGTCCCTATACCCAAAGGTCTAGATTTGGATGCGCCCATCAATGCGAACCTGACCAACCTCTTGCGAGATGTTGAGACAACCATCTTGACCGAACCCGACCAAGACGACTTCGAAAACTTCTACCATAAACCGCCGCCGGCAGTCCCTAGCGTAAATGAGCCTGCTGTCCATAAACTTGATGCCCATAGGCTTGGTGGCCCCGAAGACGCCGTTCACTCATACCAGCAAGGCAGCGAGGAGAGCTACCTCGATCCTGACATTGTGGCTCGACGGCGAGCGGAACGAATGGAGAGAAATAAAGACGATCCTTTCTATATTGCCCCAGCGGGGTCATCTGGCACATCCACGCCGTTGCATAGCATCCTTCAAAGCAACAACGGGCCTGATCTGGACTTGGATGCAATACCTATTATGCAACTAAACCTTGGTGGCGCTGATGCAAATGTTGGCGATCACTCACCACCAAAAAAGACAAAGGTCCCTAAGGCTCGGCAACGTATACAGATTGCTGCCGATGAAACCTTGGGGAGTGGAACGTCTACGCCAAGGAATGACGACTCCGAAACTAGCATCGAAGGAATACAAAGACTGAAATCGAAAGGTAAACAATCTCTACTCCAAGTTGATTCTAGTCATATTGGGGCATTCTCGCTAGAGGATGATGACAAAGATGGTCATATCGATTTCGAGCAACAACAACGAGAAGAAGCGGAAATGGCCAAAGCCATGAAAGAAGTGGAGCGCTTGCGTCTCGAAATGCAGCGGGCTAATGAGCGGATACAAGCTGCTCAAGGTGTTCCGCCTGAAGGAACTATCGTGACAAAGAAGAAGAAGAAATCGAAGGCTCATGCAGATAATGGCGAGGGGGAAGCGGTGGCCGTCAAGAAAAAGAAAGTCAAGAAGGTAGCTGTCATTGGTGAAGAGGCTGGTGAGGCTTCCACCACGGCTGATGTGGTGAAACCAAAGAAGAAGAAGAAGAAGGCTAAGGCGGTTGAGATGGATGAACCTCAAGGGATATGATTCGGAGGTTAGGTATGAAGGGATATATTGGATCCCTGGCGCTAAGGAGCATAGTGGGTAGAGGGCATGAATAGGACTTCTTTTTGAGATTTCGTCCTTGCCTGAAATAGTATTCATAAGTTGAGGCCATGTGTTTGCGGGAATTGAGACGAATTGGGACGAGGTGTGAAATGACGTCAATGTAAGCAATCCTTTAGGACAACCTTGCTAGTAGACTTCTCCCTCCTTCGGAAATAAGAGGTGTATCACTCCTATACTTTGGACACTGGTCGGATAATCAACTATCTTGGCGTTGGTGAGAGGACGGGTACTTACACTTGATCGCTAAATACAATTAGAGCTCTCTTCTTCGGTCTTCCAATATCTAGTAAAATTCCCTTTTAATATGACAAAGTTTAAATCGTGTTTAAACGGAGCTACGAGGATTATAATTGCTATAGGGTTCGTAGAGTAGATACCTATAGTTTATGTATATCTGATGCTTGGGACATTTCTCAGGTGATAGAGTCGCTTAAGCTTGGGGGTGGAGAAAAGGAGGCCCGGTAATCAAACAATTCAAACACCATCCGCTATATCCAACTAACTACGTAAAGAAACAGCTACAACCAAGGTCCTTTCCCTTTCCCTTCCCCTCCACCTTTTCTCATCACAACCTCAACCCATCATCCCTGGCAATCTGATTATCATCCACCTCCTCATGTAATTCAAAAAGATACCGATCAAACTTCCCCGCAACCTCAATCACGTGCTTCAAATGCTTGTAGTCCATCTTTGCCTTCTTATACATTGCTAGCTGCCTTGCCGTTGTAATTGCGTTCCTAATCTGCCGTCCATTCATCTTTTGTTTTGCGAGCTCCTCGACGTGTTTCGTCAGGTCTTCGGTGTCGATGCCTAGGTCGCGGCCGGTGTACTTTGACAAAGCGTGTGCATTTGGGTCAGGGGTGACGAGGGAGGGTGTGCGTTTCAAGGCGGGAGGGGGAGACAAAGGGGGTGAGGTGAAGGAGGAGAGGCGGCGGATGAAGTTTTCCCAGATGGACTTGCGTTGCCATTCTTCGAGGTCTTCGTAGTGGAGGGCGAGTTGGATGCGGGATTTGAAGGCTTCGTCGAAGGTGCCGACACGGTTGGAGGTTAGGATGAGGATTCCTTCAGAACTTTGTTAGATACGGCTGCTTGGGGGAAGGGATTGGGTTTGTGGGGGTGGCATGTTTACCATCGTAGTATTCTAGAACACGGAGGAAAACTTGGATTTTTATTAGTTTGATGCATATCATCAGTATTGGATGGCGATTGCATACCAGAAACTAAGGCGTTTCTTTGTAAATCACGAAGACCTCTTTGCTCAAGGAACACATCTGCTTCGTCGAGAAGCACGACTTCCACAGTCAATGGATTGAAGAAACTTTCGCGGGGGAAGAACTACATACCACATTCCCAAGTCTTTCCCAAGAGAAGAATTGTCTTGAGATATTCTTCCACTTCTTGTGGGTTCGTGCCGATATCTCCACAGGTGACACGATATAATGGCTTTTCAGCAAGTTCAGCGACACTATTACTGTTAGCAGAAAGAAATGAGAATAATGACCAGAAACTGTTACCTTTCAGCAGTCAAGGTCTTGCCAGTCCTATAATCAAGTGTGTTAGGTCAGGGAACTCGAGTTTGGACGGGGAATATGTCTTTACCCTGGGCCTCTGTGAAATTATTAGCATATATTAGTTGTGAGGGTTGGAGGATACGTACCCGTGAAGCAAAATAATCAAACCTTAACAAACACCCAAGTCAGCAAGCAGCTCTCGCATGATTCATGAGGGGACATACCAGTTCCCTTTCCATCCATCAGATCTGTTGATCTCTCATTGGACAACTGATTCGTCACTAGAGCAGTGATCAACACTTTGACCGGCTGGTCAACTACCAGTGATTCAAAAGCTTCTTTATTCCAATCTATCTCAGACAACTGGTCGATTTGAAGCTCAACTTGTTTTAGTATCAGTATATCATGCACTTAATCATTATAGGGTGATCAAGAACGTCTTCTTACCCCATTGCTTTGCCTGCATATTAAATCCTAGTACAGTGCGTGGGAGAAGAAGAACAAAATTCCCCTCTGGAGGCTCCTCTGCATCCATCTCCTTCTGGCTAAGTACCTTCACATTACCTCTCTTCGGATCTGGGAATTGCTTGTGCATTTTCTGGTAGGTAACCAGATCGATCATATACCGGGACTCTGAACCTTGCTAGAGAGATTTTAGTGCATGATTAAAACGTACAATCTGGTTGTGTACCTTGAGTTTCTCATGTTCATCAACACTGTCACTATGGCTCATATACCTCCTGAACCGGCAGTTCCAATAATTCAAACCTCTCTTCCTCAAATATTCTTCCGCAATAGGCTCTGCTAACCGTAAAGGTATTAAGTCCAGTTCCGAGATCGGTTTTTTGTACGGTTTGTCTTCTCCAAAGTCAATCATCAAGTGTTTAGTCTTCTGCGAGAACTCGCCATCAAAATCCCAGTACCTCCCAGTGATGGTATATTGTTGTTTCGCCCATGTCCTCGCCACCGGCCAATCCTGCTGCTCAAAGCCCGAGACCGTGCCGTCTTTGAGAGAGATGATTACTTTCCCAGGTTCAAACAGGTAGGGTAGATATTGTGAGGTGATGAGCTTCTCGGACACCATGGAATCGACACGGGAGAACTCATCGCCGAAGCTGGACTCAACATGTCTGCGGAAAAGGTTGATTTGCGCCTGGTGTTTCTTCGGCAGGTCGCGCAATTTCTTGATGAAGGTGCGCTGGTGGTAGTAGAAGAGGAAGGGGGAGTTGATCTCTTCGCCAACTTTACACGTTGGGAAATGTTCGAGTTCAACTGGATATTCTTTCTTCAGATAGGTGGCGGTCTCGTGGAGATTAGACGATGCGACTCGGATTCGCTCCTCGAGATGAGGTGTTTCCTTTTTCTGGTCGCTAGACTTCTCTCCCTCACCAACCACAATGGGTCTACAGCATTCGAATACCCTATACACTAGGAAAGAGACTGCTCCTCTCTGCTGCTCAAGGAAAAGCTCGAGGTTGCGAGGGAACAGCTTCTGGCCTTGAAGATGCGAAAAGTCACTAGTAGGATCATATCTGATAGGCTTGTCGAAATATTGTGTTGTGGTGGGATGACCTCTGGCGCAGTTCACTTCATAAACGACTTGAACGGCGGATGCCTCTTCCTGTTTCTCTGGCTTTTTGCTAGTAAGTTCAAGCTTTTCGCTCTCTAGTTTCGCGATGTGCTGCTGGAGCAACATGATGATTTCATTCTGGGAAGACTTCGATGGCTCCGCTTTAGGGGTTCCATCTGTGCGTGCTTTCCCTTTTGATGATTTGACGGGCGGTTTCTTGGCACGTCGCTTTGAAGACTCAGGCGGATGTACTGGGACCTCCTCGACTTTCTCTTGCGTTTCAGTAGCATAGACATGGGAAGTGTGTTTGTGGCCATTCCTGCCACTATCACTTTTACTCTCTGTTGCTTTCTTTGGCTTCGGGCTACTAATCAGCGACTTAGAGTTGCTTGCAACCTTCTCGTTGGTAGGATATGGGGCTGGCTCCGCAGCCAGTTGGACCAAAATGTCTTTCTGCGTAATCTTTAGTTGCTGGTCTTAAGCTAATTAAGGAATATGAATGCACGACAAATTCTTCGATACTTCCTAACCCGAGATACTATTTCTAGGAAACAGAGTCTTGTATTGTAGGGAACGAAGCAACCTCGAGATGTAGCATTGTAATCATAGAAATGCCTAACTCACAGATATACAAGAAGTAGAGACAGGAAGTGAGCTTCTAGCTTTTCCGCTGCGCTTATCACTAGCGGAAGTGGGTCGGTCTCTGGGTTGCTTTACCACTCTCACTGGGATTGAGGAAACTGATCTGCGGTCTTGTGTATCACGACTCTACGAGACTCACATTAATCTCACAATCGCTCGCAAAGAAGACAAATTTGTGACTGACCTTAGGTTTAAGATTAGGAGTAGACTTTGCAAGACTTTTTGATGAAGGTTCAACCCAGGATAGTGATTCCATAGGTGTTCCCGGACTTGCCATGTCTATCACAGACTTGTGGGGTACCTGGGAAGAGGTTTGACTTTTGGCTTTTGGCACCTGAGGCCCATCATTCGTTGTTTGAACTAGGAGCTTTTGTTGGTCTTCTTTGCGGAGCGTTGAAATGAAAGCAAGAAGCTTTTCTTCAACTGTCTCCTCCTTCGGGGTTGTACTGACAGGTATCTTTGTATGGGTTTCTTCGATGTGCTCAAACCTCTTGGTCTGAGCTTCGTTCCTTGGTTCGTTGGATTTATTATTCCCACCTCTTTGAACACGAGTCTTACTCTTCTTGCCTTTGAGATGAGCAAAATAATATGAGATAGGATCGAGATCAGAAGATGTCATCTTTTCCTTTTCCACAGTACTGAGATTTGAAAGAGCCCTTTGAAAGTCTTCTATGTCTCGAGGAGTAGCTAGTTTCGGTTCTTTCCTAACCTGCTTTCTCTTCTCGTGTGGGTGACTTGCAGTCATTGGCTGCTGGGCAGTGTTCGCTGAACCGTGAAAGGGCTGGTGCCTTGTATGAATCTTGCCACCATTCATGGGCATTTGGTGATAGTCAGTCCGCCCTCGCTCGTATTCATAGTCGTCATCATCATCCTCATCATCGTCATCGTCCAAGTCTTCGTCGTCCTCACTCACATGGAAGTTGTCGTGCGCTCCATCGTCTACATCTTCATCCATATCTTCTTCCAAGGCTTCATCTATACCATCGTCTTCTACCCCACGGTAAAGCTGATTAGATAATGGATGTGGATCTGTCATCCACTCTATGTTAGAGGGCCCATCAAAATCTTCACCCACAAGAGTGTTTGCCGCTCTTGGGGGAGGCGCAACTCTTGGGTCTTCTCGAGGAGTTTGATACTGAAACATGGTAAGCTCCCGTGGTACGCTTCGTCTAATTCGAGCTGGAATTGGTGACACGTTCTCTGAATCTCTCTTCTGCTTGTCGAAAGCAACGTCGTGTGACTTCAATAGTTTTGCGGCGAGTGCGGCTAAAGATTCATTTTGGGTCTGTTCCATACCACCAGTAACGTCTTGTGAAATTGTGGCGTTAAGGATAAACTCGGCTACCCTTGTTTTCTTTGTTTTCTCTTCCTCTTCGTCGTCTGTCCACGCAACCGATGATGCTGATCTATATCTTCGTCTTCTTTCTCTTCTTGATGGTTTGTTGTTGCCTTCGAACAGATATGAAGATTGGACTGAGCGTGAGCGTGAGCCTGAGCGTGAGCGTGATCGCCGCCTTATAACCGCAGGACTGGGGCTACGAGATATTGAGCGTGCTGGTGAGCTTATCGATAAAGCAGGAAGTCGACGCCTGGGAAAACTACGAGTTGATCCTGCAGATATGTCGGATCCGTGGTAAACTCGAGGTTTATGTTTCGGTATTCGTGTTGGTACTCTCACTCCAGAGTGCACTGACCGTATATCGGACTGAATCGATATGGTTGTTGGCATGATATGGTCGTTGACATACCGCGTTCTCTATCTTGCCACATATAACCTTGAATTTGCAAGTATCTAACGGGGCGATAATGAAGCATGAGTGATTTATTTTACCACACTCGACCGCATTGACCTGCACCACTGCAATATATCTCACGCCTCAAGTGCTGGTACCAATTCTATAAAGTCTCGGATCGCAAGGCCAGAGAAGGTCGATCTTACATGGACCGAGGAGTCGTTGAGCTTTCTTCAGCGTCCATATATAGAGCCGGAAACACAAGAGAATCCAAAAGAGACGGAAGATTGGGAAGCCTTCCTTGAAACCAAATATATAATGTTGTCTTTCAGCACGAAATTGTGATGTTTTCGAGATGTCGTTGCCTGTCGAGGCAAAAGATGTGTAAGCGCCTGTCATCCGCTCCACTTCAGCCCCAGATAAGGCTTACATACAGTGGGGTGTCAAAAGTTTGAATCCCCCCCCTGAGCAGCCAAGCCTTACTTTACCTAATTAGGCACTTGTTTATCTCGCTGCTTTTCGACCACTTTTTGAGGTTATTGATAATTAATATTTTATATACCACCCCTCTGCTGCAATTACTGCTTTTACCCTATTAGGCATTGTAATAGATAAATTATACAGAATAGCATCGTCAATAGCATGCCAGGCCTCCTTTGCTGCCGCAACTAGCTTCGCCCTTGTGTCCTCTGTATCGTTTACAAACTCTAATTCAGGGTATAACTTATATATTTCCGCCTTCATTAACGCCCATAAATTCTCAATCGGGTTCAAGTCAGGCGAATAGGGTGGCCAGATCATAACGACTACTTGCATCTCTCGTAAAATATCCCTTACGATATATGCTGTATAGACAGAAGCGCCATCGTGCATAAATATATCCCCAGGCTCCAGAAGTGAAGGTAAATACGCTCGATAAACTACAACGATTACTCTTCCTGTTACTCCTCCACGAGCAGCCTCTGGATCTCCATCTAGAGGCATAAGCCCTGTTCGTATTTCTTGCCCAAATCCGGCCCAAAACATCTGCTTCACACTCTTCCCACACCTCCTTTCTTTGACATCTCCTTGTAAAAGTTGTTCTGAAGGTCGAAGGAAAGTCCATACAGGTTGTATACCGGCACCACGCTCTACCGTACACTCGTCCGACCATTTAACTCGTTTCCAGTCGGCAGGTGTAAAATGCTCGTATGTTTTAGCCCATTCTAATCTTCGATCAGCGTGGTGTTGTTTAATCTCAGGGCGTAATCGTTGCCTCCATTTCCGTCGATCCATTTCGCGTAGAAGACGTTGAATTGATCTCTTCTTACAAGTCGCATCCACCCCTTCTAATAAATCACGGACCTTTATATGTGGGTTTTCGGTCGTAACAATCTCATATATTCGATCCCTTTGTTCTTCTGAAAGCTTTCGAGGTGCGCCAGAGCGTGGCTTCGACCTATTTAGGTTACGTGAAGACTCGCGCCGAATTGTAGTTTTTATCGTGGAAATCGGGACTTCGGGGTGTTTCGCGTGAATTTGAGTATATGACAATCCAATACTCTTAAGCTCACAGAGCCTAGAGCGTAGCTGAGGATCGAGCTCCTTACGTCGTGCCATGAGAATTAGTTGTAAGAAAGAGAAAGGAGTCGAAAAGCAGCGAGATAAACAAGTGCCCAATTAGGTAAAGTGAGGCTTGGCTGCTCAGGGGGGGGGATTCAAACTTTTGACACCCCACTGTATCTCTCTCTATTGGGCGGGACGTGCCGGAGGCTGGCATTTGATAGCAATTAAACCGGACAGCCAATGATCGAGTCGCATCGAATGCACTCCGGCACTGCCTCATGCAAATCCACCGAGCCACCCTCAGCCCATACTGAACAACTTAAGATGGACTCAAAGCTTGAGCCTCTTTTGTCAGAGTGATCATTATTAAATACGAAACTATACTCTCGAGTAAGGGCAAAAACATAATGCAAGTTGCAAACATAAGTCCTATTAACCAGCAAAGTAAGAGGAGTAAAGCAAGGTAAGAGACGATTCTTGATAATTCTTGACCTACTCTGACTACCACAGCGAGGCTATCCTAAACCAGGCATATAGAAGTGCCGTAAATTTGTTCCAACAAAAACTTACCAAGGCAGAATACAAGAAAGTATGGGCTGGAAGCACCACAGGCATTTCTGATGTTCAAGAAGCCTTAGAGAATGCGAAAGCATCATATGACGAGCGGAAAGCGAAGCAATCAGGCATTCGAGCTTTAATGTCATTATTTTCCTCTGGATTACTCTACTATGGAGCAGTACTTGATACATCGAGGCAGATTCAGACCAAGTCCGATGACCAGATGACGTAAAACTAACAATCTATCGCCAGGTGATCCAACACCACCCGGAGTATGTCTCCTTGGCTTGGGAGACAATCAAATTTCTGTTTATTGGTGTACTCAACCATGAGGAGATGATATCCCGTCTCGCGAAAGCCTACATGCTGATTGCCGATGCACTTCCTCGCGCGAAGCTCAAGCTCAAATTGTACTCCACATATGCCATATCAGATGCTGTTGCACAGCTTTATGCCCAAATAATGCGTTAGTCGCAACGAGCCATGAAGTGGTATACAGATGGACCTTTGAAGCATTTATACAAATCAATTATACCGGTGAGATCACCTCGACTCCATACAAATTCCGATTTACTGACAATCTGAAGCCATATACGCTTTCATACAAAGACATCATTGATGAGATTCAAGCCTGCTCGACAAGAATTGGACAGCTAGCGACAGACACTTCGCAGCCTGAACAACGCGAAATACATATGAAATTAATGAATCTCGAGAAACTTATATTAGGTCGGTTGAAACATAGCTATGGACGATAACACATTTTCTAACTCGGTCGCCTCAGCCGGTCAGAACGCCATAGTCAGCTCAGGGCTTCTCAATACACCGTTCCAACTACGGAATATCGAGATTTCGCAAATATTGTCTTTCGTCGACAAAACCCCATTGCCAAGCCCGGTTGTTTCTCTCTCATATCACTTGAAGCTGAGAAATCGACGTCTGAGAGAAAATCCTAAGTGCCTCGATTTCCTCAACAGTTATAAGCAATTAAAAGTGTGGGCTTCATCGCCGATATCCACCATGGTAATCATAAAGGGGGCATTCAGAGAACGTGCCAAGGCGAGAGACATTGCAGCCACGATCATTACTTTGATCAAGGAGGCCAATCGTCCGGCCATCTGGGCACTCAGGCTCAGATTTGAGAAAGATGCCAAGTATTCATCAAATCTCGACATTCTGAAGAATCTCGTACTGCAAATATTGCAGGTGAACAAATCACTACTTAATAATCGGTCCCAGCCACTGCGTGCCATTGAATTCCAATGTGCGGCCACTGAGGAAGAATGGTTTGAGTTGCTATGCTTAGTATTGACTGGACTTCCAGAGCTATACTTGATCGTGGACATTGAAGTACTAAGAGCAGGCTCTGAGAATGGAGAGACCTGGCCAGCGGCGTTCATGGAGCTGTTCGAAAAGTTAGCCAAGAGAAGTCCGAACACAGTTCTCAGAATAGCTGTTATCAGCTATCACACACAGCTGAGTCTATCGGCTAACGACATCTCGCCAAATCACATTATAAGGCTGAACAAGCGGATCGGGCTCAGCAGGTTCAACAGAATGACTGTGAAGAGGTCCATGAAATTCAAGATGATAGAATAATAGCCACGGAAGAAGATGCGACAGCCATCACCCCTGAAAACAACGACAGATCTGAGCAGGACTTAATTATCAATCGAGAGGCAGTTCGAACTGTACATGATCTGGTCCAGCTCTCCAATATGGACAGCACTTTCCACGTCTAGACACCTCTTTCCGGGATGTTCTATGTGGGATGAGCTGGCTGTCATCGGAAGAGCTCGAGGAGTTGGAGGCCAAAAAGAAGGCTTCAGAGATGGGCATTCCATTGACGTTGGAGCTCATAGTGGCCCCTGACCCTAGCAACACTCGAAAGACAAAAATATATATTGACGATGATGTTAGTCGAAAGTTATTAGTGTTGTGAAGAGACAAGTCGTGTTACCTAGGCTCTTAGAAGATTATCAACGACTAACCAAGTCACATGACTATTGTAACACCCCATCGAGAGACAGGTGTTTCACGGTGTGTGAAAGCAGGATCTATGATAGTAATCAATAAGTTTTTTCCAAGCCGTTGCGTCTAAACGAAAGTATATGCCTACTATCGATCCCTTGTCCTGGTTTGTCAAAACGTGATCATACCTTATCGCTTATCGGTGCCGAGTTGTGAAAAAAGTTCAAGTGTTCTGTTCAAGATGTGAAAATCCATACATGAGTGTCAGCCCTTTACTAAATCAAAGCGCAAGGTGACCAACACCAACACCGACCAGATATTTCTATCGAATCATGACAGAAGGAGACAGCAAGCAAGATATCCCAGCGAAGACATTAATGGCTAAGCAGAAAGAAGAGAAGGGGTTCAAGAGAGCAGTAAAAGCCAAGAAAAGGCAGGCGGAAGGGTTAGGCGTTACTTTCGATAAGAAGAAAGCGAAGGTGGAAGTCTTAGAAGAGTTCGCGGCTTCAAAGTCTAAGAAGGAAGATGCTGGAGTGAATGTGTCAGATCTAGCTCAACCTGGTCACGAAGTTGACTCCAAGCGTGCTAAAGCAGGTTCAAAGAAGAACAAACGCTTTGCCGAAGATGATTTGGAAGATAAACCACTAGTCAAGAAGAGCAAGAAGAGCAAGAAGTCCAAGAAGGATCTAGAGTGTATCACGCTTATCCAACTAGAGGAAGTGGAAGTCAGTTTGTTCGAAAAGAAAAAGGAGTCCAAACAGTCGCCCATAGCTGAAGCGACCACGCTTACTCAGGAATCTGGAGAAGAAGAATTGACGTCCAAGAAAAAGAAGAAAAAGTATAAATCAACTCCCGAGGATGAAGCAGAAAATAACCCAGCAATAAAGAAGAAAGCCAAGAAAAGCAAGTCTCCTAAGGGCGAATCCAGCATCAGTCCACCTTCGCAGGGTTCAGAGGCCATCAGCGGAACAGTCAAAAAGTCAAAAATGACCGAACTACCTCAAGTCACAAAACAAGCCCGTATCGAAGAGAAGCACGCGAAGAAAATAGCAAAGAAGCAGGCATTAGCAGTGTGTACAGCCGAGAAGCAAGTTGAAAAGGTGTCCAAGAGCAAGCAGGAGAAAGAGTCGAAAGGAAATAATGCAGAACAGTGGAACCCTGATGCGCTTTCTGGCGATGCTATGAGGAAGAGCAAGTTCTTGAGGTTGTTGGGAGCTGGGAAGTCGAAAGATGATGCTACTATGGGTAATGGCGCTTCGAAGAAGTCCAAAGAGGAGATTGATCGTGTGCAAAGCGAGTTGGAGAGGCAGTATGAAACTGGTATGAAGATGAAGCATGAGATGGGCGCAAAAAGGAGAGGTTTGGGCGCTTGATGGAATAGGAAAAGTATTAATTAGGTTCTGTAACAACCTTAATATATTTTGATTCCCTCTTTGCATAGCACGTCCAATACCACACAGACATCTTGCAGAATGTACTATCTTTCTCATTCAGAGCACGAATTCGTGCCATTTACAGGACGTATTCAACCCACAACTCCATGCCCAAAATTCCCTAGTTGTTCTCCCTTCTGAATGTATCGCTTTTGGTATTGTACACCCCTCCAAGCGTGTCTATATCGCAAACTTGGCAGTGATGTGACATCTTCATACCACTGCAGCCCCTGACATATACTTTCTTCAGGCGCGGTGCAATTCCTTCTTCCTCTAGAATATTGTAGTAGTTCTCTATCGGAAGAATATGCGGCTGATCAACTCGAATCCTAGACCACCGAAGACGACGAAACCAAGAATAACTATGATGCACAAGTTAGCTTTGGTCATCACAAGCTCCGTCTGATCAGCGTTCAATTCCACCTCTTATCTCCTTGAAATAACAAACAGATTCCAGAGACATGCTGGGGTCTATGCGGACGTACTAAGCCAAAAGGGACTAATTGGGCTCTTAAAGTCCTGCTTCTTCTTTACTTCCTGAGGGGCTTTTCCTCTTCGTGCAGTCTGCTCTTTGGCGAACTTGGCATTGCGCTTTCGTTGCTCTGGTGTTTGGGCCTGTGAAATAACTGTTAGTTTACACGCTTTGACAGATTGAGCAGCATCAAGATGCTTGCGCCTAGTTCCTGTAGCCAGAAGAGGAGGGGAACATGAATTGGAAAGTATATACGCACCATTTTGATTGTATGTACTAAAGGAGAAGAGCAGAGTCAAATGTGTCTTTGGTTGAGAAAAGTTGGGGCACTTTTGGGAAGGGCCGTTGCAAGCGAATTGTCTTCTGCAGAGAGGAGATGTAAGTGGTGTTCAAGTTGCGCTCTTGAAGATGTGTCCGGAATGGAATTCGGCCAGAGTTGCAAGAAGCCGACCCGACAAGGATAGTGACAGGGTTTAGTGCGAGGCGCTAAATTTAAGGTTTGGGGGCCTAGCCGAATTGGGATATCAAACGTCTGTGGTAGAGTCTTCGGATGAACAATCAAGTTTACATTGTCTTTGTGTTACAATCAAGTCGGAAGAAGCCACAATGAAAGGACTCAATGTGGCGAGAATGTCGACAGGAGTGCGAATGATGAGTAATCAGAGGTTGACTAGGTCGGTGGGCAGAACACTCTACCAAAGACGATGGAACTCTACAGAGAAGCCTGTTTCTCCACATGTATGTATTCCCTATTGCCAACTTTAATCAGATAATCATCTGTTTCTCATATCTTGCATATCCACTAACGCCTTTCCACAGGTCGGATTCTACAAAACCTTCACACGTCCTATCGCAAAAGTTCTCCTAATAGCAACTCTTGCATACCAAATCACATACTGGTCCTGGATCAAACTTGAGAAGGACGAGATTAAAGCCCAGAAGAGTGGTGAGTTTAGTAGTGAGAGTGCTGCTGCGGCTCCAAACATATGGGACGAGAGATATGTATGGCTAATGAGTTGGTGGTGATAGCAGAAATCATGGAGTTGGAAGAGGAACTGCAGAAGTTGATTAAGTTGGCTGAGGATGCGGGGATCAAGGCAAAGAGTTAGGGTTAGTAGGATATACCTATGAGGCCTGAAACTCATAAGGAAGAGAAGATTCGCGTCAAGAAAATTGAGTGTTGGGAGGGTACCTCGAGCTTGTTGCTTTGCAAACCCAGCTAGAAGTCATGGTCAACGATACGCCACGAGATGATGCGATGCGACATGTTATAAAGCTTCATACGGCGGTGTATGATTGCAGACAGATCGAGAAAGGGTGTATTTTCATGGAATGAGGCGCGCCCAGTCCAACCACCGCGGGTTACTCGATTATCTCGATACAATAAGAGTCCCTTGGTCTATATTTCAGACGGAAATCAGAGTCATGGCTCTTTCGCAAGGACATCAAATGGAGACTCAATACGTGTGGCAGGTAAAGAAGTGTATCATCTCTTCGGAGCACCGAAACATTTTCAGTAGGTTATACCCGCATACCAGAATTTTATTTGGAGGTCGGCTATGCTGTAGACCCTTGAATCTTCTACATCTCCATCTTCTATTTGTCGCTTTGTTGCTTTCTCCCTTTTGGATATTCTTCTCGTGCTTTACACCCACTGACAGAGTTGAACTTTGGTTGTATTTGCAAGCCGTTAATTACATTTCTTTGCCTGGAGTGGTCAAAATTATATGTATCAACTCCAGACATGTCACAAGTTCTGCCATCCCCATCTCTCAACCACGCAGCTCTCGCATGAAGGGTCTACTTCTTGAAAGTAAAATCTCTCTCACCCTCAAAAAAACCTTTATTCACAGCCACACGGCAGCAAAAGAAGCTCCTATCCTGACTCGGTCGTTCTCCACAAACCCCCGGAATCGATCTGAGATAAGGTAGCGACCCTTGCCTGGTACGTTCCGAAGTAGTGTGGCCTGGTAGGAGGACCTTGCTGGGATAGCAATCCCCTAGACCTTATCATTGCGTCTAAACAGGACCAATTTTACGTTTTAGCCTTTGTCTAGTTTGTTATTATTTTGAACACTCCAACGACTAATTGCTAGATTAGCTTTGAATATTGTTAGGATATCGTTATTCTAATCTCATTTATACAGGGAGAAAAGGGTAAGCGGAGTATTGCCGGGAAACGGGCATTGTGAAGGGGTGGAGCTGATTGGGGAGCTGCCATCTGGTTTAACATAGCGGCTCTTGTCACTTTCGTTTGTGCATCTTCTCGAGCTGTCTGTTGCAAATCTGCACAGGCGTATTGGAGAAGCCTTCAAGCAATTCCGGTTAAGAGCTTCATGCAGCTCACTTTCAATCCTCCAATCCTCCTCGATTATAGGCTCTGGTTTTCTGCTTGCAATAAAACCCATACGTTCAGATTACGGTCTGAAATCGCACGTCAAACACGAAGTGGATTCGAGAACTCTTTCAGCTAGAATTGTTTGCGCTAATTGTTTACATGTCGCAAGGTGATACAAAGTTTGATCGTTTCAGTTCGAGTAACGAGATGTTTCTAGACTAAGCACTGATTAGGTCCATCACAACTCCAACATCTTCACGAAGTGTTCGGCAGGCCCTTGCGTCTCACGAGATGATGAGATGGAATTGATGGCGTCTGTCCCTTTTCCTTGGAGCATCATGGGACGAAAGGCAGCACACTTCTGACCTAGAAAATTGTATTGATTATGTTTATCGAAACGCAGTCGGAAGAGTTGTAGAGTCTATGTATGCTTTAAAAGTCGGAAAGCATGATGCCTGCATATCATCGTCTCAAGCTTCCGAAATACCCGTCATGTGTTCGAACTGTTTCAATGCAATGCTATCAGGCACTTGTCAGCCTCGAGACTGCGAACTATTTCCTGTGTTCCTCCCTCTCGCAACTCAATTGCAGTTCATGATGAGAAGATGTATTAGTATCTTAGCGCCATGTATAACTCTGCGAATCGGTCAATCAGGATATTGCTTCAGGCTACGCTTATGACTCTTTTGCTTACTATTACTCTTCTGCTCCATAATATAAATATATACACTAGCAGCCAAAGCTTTTGCCGACCGCTCGTCAATTCCTCAAATTTCCAGGGTACCTTCCAGGGTACCTCAAGAGTATCCCGAGGGGTGAAAGTGCCTTTACGCAGACCACAAATACCAATCCAGGAAATTTCACCTACACCACCGACATCAAGACCAAGCGAAAATACGCAAGTAACACTCATCTCAAATCCTGCCTCGCCACAATCGCTAGTACCAAGTCACATCCCAGAGAAGATATGGTACAAATTAGGACCAAAGGGTATCGATGTCAACAACGGTGAACGAATCCGAAGCTGCCTCCACCGCAATCCCACCTACCGCCATGAATTCGTCTCCGACACCACCGCTAAAATGTACGTCCGCGAACACTTCGCCCACCGCCTCGACATCGTTCACACTTTCCTCTCCCTCACGGTTCCAATCCTACGAGCAGATCTCCTTCGTTACCTCATCCTCTACGCTAATGGCGGAGTCTGGAGTGACCTCGATGTTTCGTGTGGACAGGTGCCTATCAACAATTGGATACCGGCGGAATATAGAGATAGGACGAGGGTTGTTGTGGGACTTGAGTTTGATGCTGGGGGGAAGGAGTATGATTACCTGTGGTCACAATTCGCATCCTGGACTATCCTCTCCGTACCTCACTCCCCACACATTTCTCGGCTCATCAACGACATCATCACCGACCTGAACGCCATAGCACAGAGTTATGGCGTTGATATCGCAGGCATTACGATGGATATGATACCTGAGGTTGTCGAGCTTACAGGCCCGAAAAGAATGACGTGGAGTTTGCTAAATAGTCTGGAGGAGATGACGGGGCAGGTACTGAGTGATAGGGAGATTAGTGGGTTGGCAAGCCCAAAATTGTTTGGGGATGTGCTAGTTTTGCCTGGGAATGCGTTCGCGGGGAAGCAGAATGAGTATCCGGAGGGGCAGGGGCTGGTTTTTGTTGAGCATCATTATATGGGAAGTTGGAAGAATGTTGATGGTGGGGAGATGGGAGGTTGAGAGGAGTTTGGTTAAGTTTTGGTGGATTGGACCTTTTAAAGGTGAAGCGAATCAGTAGAATAACTAACGATGAACAATTTTGGATTTTTCTCGCTCTGTATACCGTGAAATTATGTTCCTCTTGTAGTGAAGTTACAGGCTTGAATTATAAGCGACGCTCGTTAGCCAGCCCTATATGCTAGTGTTTGTCGCTACAGGATGGAAATATCATTGGAGGAAAAGGATGTTCCCATTAGATATGAAAAGTTAGGTGGTTCACAATTTGAGAATGAAACAAGGGCTATCTCAAATATGTTACCGTGGTTGAGACAGTGGATTCAGTCCGGCCATGAGATCTAGATGTTGTTGGTGCCATTCTTTTGGTTAGCAATTTCACGATGGTTTCACTCAGAAAACTATGGCTCAGCACAAATATATACACGCCCCTTCCCTCCTCCACATAAGGCCTTTTCTCCTTCTCAATATCTTTCATTTGTAGGTTTCCCAGCCACCAGTGCGCCTAAGTGGGGATCTGTTTGTTGGCTGCTTATTATCGTTTTCTTTTGTTGTTTTGAACTTAAGATCGGGCTTTCCTCCCTGATTTGGGATGATTGTTGTGCACGATGAATTTGTCTTGTTTTTTTGTTGGCTTTCTAATATGTCTTCTACTATGAAGTGAACTAAGAAGACAAGGATTTGAATAAAGGTGGGCCACACGTGCTTGAGGTAATCCCTGCAAGAATTCTCCGATTCAAATACCGAAAAAAAAGTTCTATGATCAAGTCTCGATCGCCATTGAAGCTATTTTTCAGCACAAATACAGCCAATATGGCAAAACGAAAGAGAAACATTCCCCCCGAGATTTCGAATGGAAGCGCTTCTGTCGGAAGCAAAAAATCCAAACCTTCCATGCCCTCAACTCTCAATTCTCCTACCATAATCCAAATTGTTGCGGGGTCCTACGATCGAGTCCTCCATGGATTGACAGCAACAATCTCCTCCAAAGACGAAGTCGAATTCGCAGACACGTTTCTTTTCAATGCTCACACCACCGCTATCCGCTGCCTGGCACTCTCACCACCATCAGCACCTGTACCTAAACAACAGCAGAAGGTCATCCTCGCAAGTGGGAGTACCGACGAACGAATAAACCTATACCACGTCTCTGCCCATGCACCTTCCTATGTTACCGTCCCCGCTATCGCCGGCCTATCTGCCAAAGCTGTGGTCGAGAACCCCCAGAATAAAGAACTAGGATCTCTACTACATCATTCGAGCTCAGTCACGGCGCTTCATTTTCCAAACAGGAGCAAGTTGCTGAGCTCAGCGGAGGACAATACTATCGCCGTGACGAGGACGAGGGATTGGAGTTTATTGAGCGCCATAAAAGTACCTGTTCCAAAGTCGATGGGAAGACCAAGTGGAGATACGGCACCGTTAGGTGGAGCGCCGACTGGTGTGAATGATTTCGCGGTTCATCCTAGTATGAAACTTATGATATCTGTTGGCAAGGGAGAAAAGAGTATGCGGCTTTGGAATTTGGTTACAGGAAAGAAAGCCGGTACCCTGAATTTTGAAAGAGATATTTTGAACGAAGTTGGAGAGGGAAAGTTCTCGAGTGGTGAGGGAAGAAAAGTGGCCTGGGGAGCGATCAATACTGGAGAAGAGGAGTTCTGTGTCGCTTTCGACAAAGGCGCGGTAGTTTATGGGATGGACAGCAAGCCGAAATGTAAAGTTGTGCCACAGCCGAGGACTGCCGGGCAGAAGTGGACGAAGATACACCAATTATGTTATGTGGCGGTTGGCGAGAAGGAGAACCAATTGCTGGCCATGTCTACCGAAGATGGAAGGATAATGTTCTATTCGACAGTACCGGCAGATCTAACGACGACACCAATTGGGAAGGGGAAGGAAAGCGTCCTTCCATCTGCAGAGCTAGTTGCCATTGTCGGTGGGGAAAGCTCTAATGATGCGGAGAAGCCAATTCGCATAAAGGACTTCACCATACTGCGTTCGGGCGTAGATACGCTCTACATCATTGCAGGAAGGAGTGATGGAACATTAGAGTTGTACAAGCTCTCTATAACTGAACTCGCTTCCAAGAAGATTGTAGATGGCAATTTGAATGTTGGAAAATTACTGCGTTCAGTCAAGACGGGGAACAGAATTACCTGCTTACAAGGGTTTATTATGCTTCCGAAGTTTGAAGGCGAGGATATCGAAGAAGATTTCGAGGGTTTTGATAGGGATGATGAGGATAAAGAGGTGACGAGTAGTAGCGATGATGAATGAATAAATGATACCCCCTCGCTAAATTCGTTCACATGAATTTCGAAGTCATTTTGCAACGGGATTTGAAGGATACTTAGTGAGAAGAAATAACTTTTTCGACCTCTTCCGACGGGACGAATTTAAGGGGGAAACTTTTGAACAAATTTGCTGCTTATGTGGGTTGATAGTCTTAAGGCCTTGCGTTGAAAGTCTATTATGGCCTATGAGTAGGAAATACCTCCTAGTGAGTCCTTTTAATCGAGATTGAAGGTGTACAACGGCAAACCTTAATCCGAAGCGACTGTTGGAATCCAACATATCTAGGTGTATCTAGTTGCTCCATTCAGAATCTCCTCTTTAATTTCCCGTATCATTCTGAAATACTCATCTCAATATGCCTGATAATTTGCTGCCCTCTCTGAGCAAGCTGACACGACTTCCCAACTAGCTATTTTTTCGCATTTATTCCCTGCTCGCAACAGATTTTGATCTCGGCAACAGGAAGGAGGGCCAGACTGACCCTCCTCTTTAGTCGAGCCTTCCTTACTGAGCCTTTGTTTATTCCTGCAAAGAGCTGAAATCTATCGCAACTCCGTTGCTCGACGCCTCCTGGAGTCTCACCATGTCAAGATCCAATTTTTTCACTCTACTTGAGCGAATCTTCCAAAATCCCCAGGTAGCCAACAGAGTGCAAATTGTTTGGCAAGGCTTTTGATATGTGGGACGTGGGATAAGAAGTTCAGGATAATCATCCAGCTGATACTCTTAGTGTTTCCATGGAATGTGCTAAAATAACACGAGAGACATGTGAATCAGTCAATTTGGAGTGGGACAATGAATGGATATCTTTTGCCGAAGCAGGCAACGAGGATGCCGTTTTTACCTTACTACTTTCGATGGATCCAAGCCTTCGGCACGTAGATCTGGAAGCAGAGTCACAAGATAGATTTGTCCAAATGTGTTTGTTTACTTGAGGAAGCTCATTCGACATGCCGTTGCTTTTCCGCAACCTGCAGCTAGCATCATAAGTTCTCGGCCCTTTCAGAACCTCGAAGTGTTTCAATCTCTCGGAACGAGTCATTCTATGGTATTGATTTCTGTAAGCTTGAGCCTTTCCTTCTATTACCTTGCCTGTGCACACTTCAAAGCTATAGCATTGTCAGTGCGATATGCCAATCATCGTAATGACGAGTTGATCGTATAGCATCTGACAATTGAATTTCGAATGGTCCTGCTTAGATGAGAGAATGGTCACATCAATTGTTGATGCTTGCAAGAATCTGCGCTTGTTCAAATTTGAATGGGCGTTGACTGATGTAAAACGGAGGCAAACCATTACCATGATGTCGAATCAATACCTTCGTGTCAATTCTACTGGATACCTCGATGTCATCGCTACTTGCTGCGATTACATAGCTATCTACTCTAGGCTTAGTCCGGAGAGCATTGTGGGTGAGCCCTACGTCTTATTCACCCTACTCGATACTGAATCATAGGAGAGTCGGTGACTTAACGATGAAACATCCATCAGATAGGGACAGCCACGAGCTCTTACCTCTGGGAGAATTGAAATTGAACCTCGCTTACTTAGTAACACGACATTTGGAGGTATTGTGTTTGACTGATATTTGTGGAAGCTTCAAGGACGAATTGAAAATCTTGGTTGAAGATATAGATAATTTCGACTGTAAGTACAAATATGATCATGGCGTGTGATATATCAGCATATCTTGGGTTATGACGGCGCAGGGAGAAGAAATGCCTCATGGGGCACAGATGGCCAAGTGACTCTCACCAAAAAACAAAGCGCATCATTTTTGGGGGAGAATGAATAATTCTCCGTTTCCGTATGTAAAAATTTAGAAGATGTGGTATACTACAATATTGCGCGTGAAAGATACTCAGGAGAAAGCTCCAGACAGAATGGAATACGAGATGAGCAAAGGAACAACAGTAACATCTTGAAAGCTTGTTATCATAGACGTAATCACGGAAAGATGACAGCTCATCGGTGGCTGTTGGAGGGTGGATATGATCTTCAAACTAGCTTTGTGGTCTCGCTAATGACAATTTAACAGAGCTCTTCATGATACTACTCGCTTAGCCTTGATCAGTCATTCAGGATTTTAGTGTCTCCATGTGCTTTTGCATACAGTTCTATTGACTGCTTATCCAATATGTACATTCTAAGCCCCGGTTCTGATTACCTCAATTGTAAACTCCTCTTATGGGTCAACGTGGGTGATCAAACCACTATCATAATCCTTCTGTGCCTGTGAAGTCAAGGTAATGATCTCAATAACCATATGCTGACGCTCCGACTCCACAAACTCATTCGTAGCTCCATCTCCCATAAAAACATTAGCAACAACTTCAATTCCCTTCTTTCCAGCTTGCCCATAAGTAGCTCCATCAACGTCACGAACTGAAGTTTGCAGAACGCCAAATGTTGCATTACTTCCATCAAGCAGGTTCTTCGCACCTGCTGCTGAGAACCAACCCGCCGCAAGACTATGATCGTCCAGGAACGGGTACTTCGTCCGGTTGGGCGGGAATGAGTAATCAGGAATATTGAACAAAGTCGTGACACCTCCCCATCCCTCCAGAATCTGAGACTGTAATGCACCGTTTGGAAGTGTGACAGTGCGCTTCATATAATGCTCAGCATTCGCTTCCAAGTTCGCCGCATCAGCAAGAGGCGATGCCGTCCATCGGAAAAAGTCATAGGCCGTCAAAGTCGGGAAGAAACAGATGACTCTAGAGCTTGCCGCGTGCCATACGTCTGGAGTTGAGTTCTCGATCACGGTGTGCCAGAAGGTGTCGGCTTTCTTGATGTCCGGTTGGAGGAGGGCGAGGAGACCGTCTTCGCCGAGGCGTGTCTTCAGGAGTTGGACGGCGGTCTTGTGCGTGGTGAGTTGGTAGGTTTCTAACGAGGCTGTTAGGTCGGGACCCGATGAGATGAAGGTGTGGCCGTTGATTACTTGGGTGAAGTTGGCTGATGCAAGGGCGAGAAAAGCTGAGAGGGAGGCAAGCGAGGTGAGTTGGTTTAACATAATTGCGGTAAGAGATGGAAAGAAGATATGAGAGAGTTGCGGTGATATTGAGAACTGCCTGGTGTGACGGAGATTGGTCTCTGATCTTGTATTTATATTGAAACCCCTGCTTCCCAAGAGATTGAAGACCCCGGATCTTCGCGTGAATACTTGGTTGTTTTTGACTTGCCTAATCTAATTATCGATCGTCAATTGATATCCACTGAGCATTGCGAAGTATCCACTTGTCAAATTCCTCGCATCTAGAGGACGAAAAGTTACAAGAGCAGCTTCGCACGCAAAGCAAAAGTGGATGTGCAACTTGGTCGTCGGAGGTGAATCGAGCCAGAATGATATGCTTTCATCTCGTATCTCAGTCCTACCACACGCCAAGTCCACAAGCATCATCTCCAAAAATCTCCTCACGATCCATCCAATGTCATCCCTCGATACCCTCAACTTACGCCACCAACAATTGCCGAATAAACTCTAAGTATAAGGTTAATTTGGTTGCAACCCTCCAACTCCCAAATCACCTAATAATACGCCACAATCCTACTGAAAACTCAGTATACTGCCAAGTCAATTAGTTTCAAAAGAGCGTTCATAACGTTTGGTTTTATAACTCTCCTCGGGTTCTGTCCAATCTCGGCGTTCCCAAGCTCAGGGTGTGTAGTCTTGGCCATGCGGCACGACCCCTGTGGTAACGTGGTTTTCGGAGCCCCACAGAAGGAACATCAAGAGGGCCGAAATGTACGGAGGAAGAGAGTTCGTAGGCAGACATAGACGAGGACTTTGGAGGATCATGTAATTGGCGGGAAGAGATCCAGTGCTCCCGAACAGGTGAAGCGAATGGGATCAGGAGACCTCAGCTTATTCTGACGACCAGTAAACGGTTATTAGATTTGCAAGCAAAGTCACTTCATTCGAGAAGATTGGATTCAAAGAATAAAAAATGAAACTCAACGAGATAAAGAGGTTCAAATTAAATTTTGTAGCAATAAATACAACCCCTTTTCTCGCTTATCGATAACAGCCGAGAGCGCTGCTCCTTTACGCACGTAGTGTTATAATAGAATATACGTACGTGAAGGATTTAGTGATGTTCTGTTACTATGAGTCAGAGAAGCAAGTGCAGCTCTGTCTACTTCCCCTTTACTCCTTTTTGGACGAGGAGAACTAAAAGCCTCGGGCTGCTCACAAAGATGGGATTATCACTACTTCATCCAATTGGCGGAAATGATTGGTGTTCAATGTAGTGCGAGAGAGTACATAAATTTACCTAGTGTAGCTATTGCCTCTCTCTCTGTCTCTATCTCTCGGGGATTGGTTTAAAAGACTTATATGTGTCAATACAGGCGAGAATATTACGTAGCGAAATTTATTATTTATGTCAAAGTTTGTTCACAATACCTTCTACCCATCTTGCACTATCATCATAGTCCCAAGATCCCAGTTGTCTCTTCTTCATAGAATGAATCTCTTCAGCCTCCTCTAACTTAAGCTTCTTCACGATATCTTCCTTTGTATGGAATTAGTCGTATCTATGCCTAGAGATTTCTCCGCCAAACTCGATTGTTCTCTCAGAAAACCTTCGGCATCCTTAAACTTCCTTTGAAATTCGTAGAAGCGCTCGAGATTGTCCGATGCCGTGGGGGTGGATTAGCCAATGTAAAGTAATAGTGGCTACATGAGTCGCTTATTCCCTTAGTAATCAATATTAATTATCTGTAAGGTAGCAAAGAAGATTCTGGTGAATATTAGAACTGATTGATCAGGTAGTCACTCTCTATATATGCTCACTTGTTCCTGTATTATAGAAGGCAGTCCTTTTTAAACGTTCCTTGAGAAATACACTATTTATCTTACCCTAGAAACTAAATCCAGCTCCTGCAAAAGGCTCTTAGAGTGTCTTCGTGGGTTTTTTCAAATTTTTTCCTGGTTCGACGTAGATCCTCCTTGAAGTTCGCCTCTGCAAAAGTTTAAGCCGCACAGATGGCGCCAGTGTGATGTTTTCCAAAAAGAAATTAGTTCTTACTTTTTTTCTGCAACAGCAAGTTCCTCCGCAGCGTCCAGCTTGTCTTGCAGTAATATATTCCACGCAAGGAAATATATTGCTTGAGGGGGCGTGTTGTAACATTCTCCAATACGATGATTCGTTTACACAACTCTTCTCGAGATCAAATTTCGAGATCAACAAAATTTCCAGGCCTACTGACGATATCTGCAATGTTAGACGAGAGGTCACATTCCATTACTGATTCATCGTCCCTGACTTTCTCAAGAGCAGCACGATAGACCTTCAAAGCCTCTTTCTTGTTAGTCCCGTCATAGAAGATTCCAATGGCCAGGAGTCCATACGCTGGGATTCTTTCATGGATTTTAAAATCATCTTGAAAAGTATTTTCAAGGGGTCAGTGATAACATTGACTGACCCCATTGGACGATTCAGACTTAGTAGTACTAGGGCCTAGTCTTGTAATGTTGATACTTGGATAGTAACTAGCCGATCTATGATTGTCGAGAGTTCTCCGATTTTATTCGTGGTTGTTTGTTTGACAATGTTTGCAAGGGTTAGCTGTAGAACACTCCGTACAAATAAGTTCTCTAAGATGATATGTAAAGTAGCTAAACTGTCCTAGATAGGATACTAGAAATTCTTAAAGTCAATCAACCTTCTTCATTCTCCCAAAAGGTGAAAAGGAAATAAGTGATATTATACGGAAAGATACTCCTATAGTCTTACTTTCTGAGCAAGAGCCGCCTTCCATTTCAATCTCATCGGACTAGATCCTCAATTTTCTTCAGGTCTGTGTACAGGTGTGATTTTCTCTGTAATGTTTGGTTCGAGACGCCACTTCTGGTCTCCAGTCTGCACGAAGCAATTTTTCCAAGCTAAAATCCCCTAGAGCATTATTGTGCCACTGGACGATCTATTCATACCCAGCCCACTGATGCTACTGTGAGGCTCAATATATCAATAGATCTTCTTGACAGTTCGCTCTGACAGTAAACCAGATTGAACAAAGAGCGTGATCGTATAGCTGGAGGCACAATAAAGGAGCCGGTATTTTGTATTAAGAACGGCAAGGTCGTCGTGATCAGTCAACGGGAATCCATAATTACAGTGGGAAAGATAGTCCGTACAGGTATATGCCATCAAATGATTATTGTCCTCGATATCAATGTGGAAGTATGTGACTTCTGCGACCTCCCGCTCAAAAAACCCACTTTGATCGAGTCAAAAATTCCTTTACCAAGGTATGTCCAATACGAACGAATTCCCCTGAAATACTAATGAGTCGCCGCAAATATCAAGGATCCCTTAATTAGGTCTAGTCATAAGCTGTTTGTCCAAGTCGACACTTGATCCTACTTCAAAGGCATACGCGTGGCAAATTTCACTAATTTTCCAGATCGGCAGGTGGCAACAACAAGGCTGAGGAGTTTTCGAGCTTGCACAAGTTCTCGTTGTAGTATTGTTTTAAACAGTCTTACGAAAATGAAGCGATAGGCTTTATATCGAGGTCTCGTGGTATTAACCCCCCCCCCCCCCCCCCCAGTATCTCCTCAATTTCCGCTACATTTGCTGCTCTTTGTAGTTCACCTAGCATCATCTTGATCCACAAGAACATGCCATTCGATTTATCCTCCAGGAATGGACGAACCATACGATCTAAACACATGTTATATTTGAGGGCTGGAGTTTCCTCAATCCTTGCTTGTATAAATTTTGAGATGTCTCCTTTGACAACTTGATCCGTGCAGGCCGTAGATACACAACAATCGACTTGTCATCGGTGATACTCAGCCCATCCATTGTACAAATAGTAATTCGTTCCAGATCCAACCACAAATACCTTCTAGATTCTTCGATATGAGCTCTATATCATCACATAATTGAAACAATATCCTCAGCTGGGCCCTTTGATCTCGTTCGATCAACATTCGAGTCTCTAGCTGCCAACAAGCAGTTATGGAAGTGGGAACTCATTACCATCAACCATAACACTCGTCCTCATGGTCAAGTAACCCTCCAGTGTTGAACAGATATCCTATTTACGGCCAACAGTTCCTTTGAATTGACTCTTATACTTTGTTGTCCACAATATGGCCTTGTTTGAAATCTGGATTTTACTTTTACTACTAGTACGAAGCCTGAATTTGACGAAGAAGGAATTGAGTTTCCTATTATGCGGATAAAAATCTTCAACATCTTCATACTATCCCTATGCTCTTGCGCAATCAGGCTCACTTGCTTTCTTTGCAAATCTAGGTCACTGATGAGCTCCTCAGCCTAGTAGCAATTGCTTCTCGATTTTGGCAAGGGTGGATTTGAGAATCGGCGGCTGTATGTAGATATTAGAAAATGTTTCAGTGATTTCTTTTCTCGTTCGATAGATTTGAGAGATATCTTTCAGGCCTTGCACAGCGACACCCCGCGAGAAGAATCACTACGCCTATTATCGCACGCGCCTGCTAGCTGGCTAAATGGCCAAATTACTATAGCCTCAAGCCCTCATTTCCACATTGCTCCAGACTCTTTTCTGTCAATCTGATTGTTTGTTGCTGCAGTTGATGGTCTCGTGCTCTGCTCTACTGCCTGTCCTTGTGTTACACAAAACCATACCCCAAGGTGGTAGAGGCTGAGTTTCGATGTAGGCGCATGTGAGTCTGCTGGATAGCGGCGTCTAAGTAACCTTGAAACCGCGGATACAACATGTCAACCCTACAGACAGCCTGTCTGGGACATTGGTGCATATTGATGCAATTATTTGTTCTTGTTGGGCGAAAATATCGATGATCACCAGATCCTTCGCAAACTGGACAAGAATGCGGTGGATATTACGTCTGATTAGAGATCACATCCAAAGAGGTATTTTGATGAAAGTTCAGTAATGGTTGGATTCTGTGAAGATGTTCAAGCAAGAGGAAGGGAATGAATGGTGGTGCCGAGGATTACATAAGAATCTGTGGGTGCCAACTTGTCACCTGCAACGTACCAGGATGGAGCTCTCTAAATCTCTTGATCGTGGAGTTAGCTCTTCAAATTTCAGCGGAGAGTTCAATGTCAAAGCAGAAAGGTAGCCTAGGTTTACAATTTACCTCATACCCTTGAAATTTGAACATCTCTTAGCATACAACAATGGTCCTCTGAATACGTGATAGTCATCCTCGGTCTCCAACTTGTGAAATCTCAGGTCTAAAAAAGATGCCTCCTGTCACCAACACATGTTGCTTACACTATCTTTCAATTCTGACAGCAACAAAAATTGCGCCGCTTCTCTGTACTCACTGAAACTGGCACTTTAACAAGCTGATTAAATCGAATCTCTCGCAAATCTACAAATCTCGTGTACTGTCTCGAGCCACCCGCTTGAATTGGTACTGGACTGCAAGCCGCAAACAGTGTAAATCCTCCCCCTCTATTCGATGTAACAAAAATCATACTGAATCTCCTCGCAGCTCCTCTCCTGCTTTCCAAAATTCAACAGCAATGACAGACTCCCAACGCCCGCCTTCCTCCACAAGCTTCTCGCAAACTCCAACAAGCTCCTCCGAAATCCTCATCCGTCCACCCCTCCGCCTCCTCAAAATCCCTAATCCACTCATCCCACCCACCCTAGAATGGCTTCAACGCACCTGGAGCGTAACCCACAGCACGCTCCCCATCTGGCGTAAAGCCAAAAACGTCCGCATAACCTACAAGATCCTGCCGCAGCCCCTTCCCTTACCAGACGCAGGGGAGTGTCTCGATGACGAGGTAACCTACGACGAGATCGACGGGAAGCCGGAGGGATTCTTCGAGAAAGTGCTAGGGATGAGAAGAATAAGGGGGGTGGATTATCCGGATGGAGAGGCGAAGTGGCATTGGAAGGGGAGAGGGTGGTTGAAGATTGCGGGGGGGAGCAGGTGGGAGGTTTTGGGTTGGGGGGAGTGCGAGGACGAAAGATGGGTGGTTACTTGGTTTGAGAAGAGTCTTTTTACGCCAGCAGGCGTGGATGTTTATTGTGATCGGAAGGAGGGCATTAGTGAGGGGTTGTATGGGAAGATTGTGGAGAGGATACTGGAGGTTGGGGGGCAGGAGGGGTGTGGGGAGATGCGGAAGTTATTGGAGGGGGATGGAATGTTTAAGATTAAGATTGATTGATTAATGGGTGTAATTGGGGTATCATAATATACTATTAAACTAATCGTAGGACTGACGGCGACTTTTGTGTCGATGTCGGCGGTCATAGTCTGAGCGGTGGGAATGCCGAAGATGAGATGAATGTCTATGACGATGGTCTCTGTCATCCTTTGTATGTCTCCTCGAGGAAGTCTCTCTCTCAGGATTATCAAGGCTGAAATTCTCAAGATCGCCTTCTTCGTCACGCTCCCGGCGACGTTTGTGCTTGCGTCTTCGTTCTTGAGAGTCAAGCTCCTTCATTTCCCTGTCCTTCTCTTTAATCCACTTATTTCTCTCCTTAGCAACCTCTCTAACTTGCCTAGCACCTACTTTCATCATAGCTAGAGGATCATTGTCAACAATCCTATTCTTCTCGCGCTGTTGCCTTCTTGGGTCTTCGTTTCCCCAGACATCTTTATCAGGCATGGCATCCTCTTCAACCATCGTATTGTTCTTCTTTGAATACCATGGGCTATCTGATAATTGCTGCTTGAATCCAGCAGCATTAGAGAACTTCATGGTATATTGATCTTCATATTCCTTTTTCTTCTTCGCCAGTTCTTTCTCGGCTTCTTCATTCTTCTGTACCCCCTTGTGAATTTTCGGCTTTTCCTGAGGAAACAAATCAATATGTCCATTAGAATCGGTGAGCGGCGCATCGACATCTCGTCGTAGGACTAGCTCCCTGCCCACACTACTTGACGAAGTCTGCTCATGCGCGATGCGCATCTCGAAGTCGGTATCATTCTCACCGGCCTTCTTCCGTCGTTTGCGCTCCATCCCTCCATAACTATCATCCCGAAGACGTTTTGTTTCATCATGTTTGGGGGATTCTACAATTGGCAATGGTGTAGGTTCTTCACCACGAAGAATTTGCATGCGACGCTCGGCGTCTAATTCTTGCATGAGCTGTTCTTCTGCTTCTTCTTGAGCCTTTGCGCGAGCCTCATCGCGACGGACTTTCTCGATGTTGTTGGTGTTGTAGACATTCCAAGATTTCTTGCCGAGTAAATGCCTATATAACCATGTGAGCAATGCGTCATGTATACTGAAGAATTGGCAACGTACAAAGGCATGATTGGAACCTTCAACTCGTGGTTGGCAACTTGAACGAAGAAATTAAGGTCGAGGCTGAGAGGAGTTGCAGAAGGCTGCGGTTTGATGCTGGAAGAAGTGGGTACCAAGCTGAACCCCAGCACGAGTCCCGCAGCCGGCGTTTGGTTGTCTGCGGAGGCCGACGTCAAACGTGAGAGAGACAAGAAGTGCAAGAGGGTTGGAAGCAACCATTTTGGGACCTTCATATTGAACTGAACATCACAACAAAAGCTTAGAGAGGATATCAGAACAACGAGTGACTTTCAAGGTCTTTTATTCACGGAAGAGGGTGATCTGTTTACATTGTTGAAGAGTCATCGAGTTTCACGACACGGGACGAGGGGAATACGTTACAGGCAAGCAAGGCTACAACAATTAAACTGGACAGCTTGCAACTCCACCTCGCTACTTTTTGAGCACAGTCGTCCTTCTCTCTTGCCTGGATAGTTTCCAAATAATCAAATGAGCAACATGAATATCCGTCAGAATCTGTTCGGCCAAGGTCCAAAGGCAGGACGTCAGCAGGGTGGCTATGGACCTCCAGGAGGACCTCCACAACCACCTCCACGAGACGATACAGCAATGGGAGGATACCAGGACGATCCGCGAGGTCAATATGGTGATCCCAGAGGCTCGTATGGAGCTTCTCAGAGAGGACCGGCTCCTCCACAGAATATGCCACAACGACCTGCTGCGGGAAGAGCTCCCCAACCCATGAGTCCAGCGAGAAGGGTGCAATTGAGAATAGCAAAGGTTGAGGATAAAACGCTGGCGAACCAATACATTTTTGGAAATCTGTAGGCTGCATACTTTGACCATGCGGTAGTATACGTGTGCGCAGCTAATTCCATGAATAGGAGCGCAGTCTCACCACAAGACTTTCCGCCTTCGAGGGATGGGTCGGATCTTTATATCTTGCTGAACGGCATGTACGTAGTCACTGCTCGACCTACGCAAGGCTTTCCACCAGGATGCATAAGTCTATCAGATCCCCAGCGGACTTGGTGTGATGTGGGAATGATGGATCCCATAACGGCCGAGCTATACGACCCTTTCTCTCAAGGTGGACATGCATACCTTGGGGCACTAGATGTGGATGTTGGGTTTGCTTCTGTTAAAAGGATCACTGAGGCACCATACGATCAAGATGTTCTGGCAGATGTCTTCATCAAGACGTTCCAGAACCAGGTTTTCGCACCTGGACAGAGACTCTTGATGGATTACAAGAATATCCCTCTAAGTTTCACTGTTAAGACAGTCCAACTGGTGGATCTGAGTTTGGAAAAGCAATCCGCAGCTCCACCAACTGTGTCGAGACCTGAATCTAGGGGTATCCTCACTCAGCATACACCTATTACTTTCTACAAAGATGCGAAATCGCCAATTAAATTGAAGGGATCTTCAAAGCGACCAGCAGCCAACTCAATTATTGCTCCAGATTTCAAGTTCGAGGACATGGGAATTGGTGGACTTGACACTGAATTTAGTGCCATTTTCCGAAGAGCTTTTGCTTCTCGTATCTTTCCCCCGGGACTGATCGAAAAACTGGGTATTCAACACGTAAAGGGTATCTTGCTTTATGGTCCACCTGGAACGGGAAAGACTCTTATTGCTCGACAAATTGGAAAGATGCTGAACTCGAGAGAGCCAAAGGTCATCAACGGCCCCGAAGTGTTGAACAAGTACGTTGGACAGTCAGAAGAGAACATCCGAAAGCTCTTTGAGGATGCCGAGAAAGAGTACAAGGAAAAGGGAGATGAAAGTGGTCTCCACATTATCATCTTTGATGAATTGGATGCTGTTTGCAAACAGAGAGGAAGTGGAGCTGGAGGTGGAACTGGTGTCGGCGATAGTGTGGTCAATCAACTGCTTTCCAAACTTGATGGTGTCGATCAACTCAACAACATTCTCCTAATCGGAATGACAAATCGGATGGATATGATCGATGATGCTCTTCTACGGCCTGGACGTCTAGAGGTGCATATGGAGATTTCTCTTCCGGACGAGGCAGGAAGAGCACAAATTTTGAAGATTCATACTTCGAAAATGCGAGATAACAATGTCATGGATACCGACGTCAATGTCCCTGAACTGGCTCATCTCACCAAGAATTTCTCTGGTGCCGAGATCGGCGGTCTAGTCAAATCTGCGTCCTCTTTTGCGTTCAATCGGCATGTTAAGGTTGGAACTGTTGCAGGTGTCGGCAATGATATCGAGAACATGAAGGTCAACCGAGGCGACTTCATGAATGCCCTCGAAGAAGTTAAGGCCGCATTTGGTGTTTCAGAAGAAGAGCTTGAGACCGCCATGAAGCACGGTATCTTGCACTTTAGTCCATACATCGAGAACATTCTGAACCAGGGTGCTCTTGCTGTTGACTATATCAAGAATGCCCCAGAAGCATCGTTGCTTTCGGTCCTCTTGCATGGCCCTCCAGGCTCCGGCAAGACTGCCATGGCAGCGAAGATTGCCAAGGAATCAGAATTCCCATTCATCAAATTGGTCTCTGCTGAGAATATGATTGGGTTCAGTGAGCCTGCCAGGATCCAATATCTACAAAAGGTATTCACAGATGCTTATAAGTCCCCACTCAACATTGTTGTTATCGATAACATTGAGCGAATTATTGAGTGGTCAAATATTGGGCCAAGATTTTTCAATTCAGTGGCACAAGCATTGATGGTTCTCATTTCAAAAGAACCTCCCGCTGTAAGTGTACCCCGCTTTCCCCTTACCTTTAAATTCTAAAGATATCTCCAGGGCCGTCGTCTCCTTGTCATTGGCACTACATCACAGCGCTCAATCATGAGCCAATTAGACCTCAAGCAGGTCTTCAATCGAGAACTAGCCATCCCTAATATCAAAGACCACCAAGAGCTTGGCGCTGCGCTCAAAGCATCAAGGGTATTTGACAATGATTCTGATCTGACAGCAAGCTTGAATGAACTGAGAGATATCACGGGGACAGACGAGGTTGGAGTTGGAATTAAGAACGTTCTGACCACTGTTGGACAAGCGAAACGTGATAGAGAGAACTTTGCGGGTACATTTGCTGATATGATGGCGCAACAGATGGCGGCCTCGAATTGAGAGATTGTAATGGGCACCCACACAGGGTTGAATGCAGTTTCGGAGCGTTGAATATGGTTATGGATATCTGTAAAACATTAGAATATGTCCTCTTTGAGCCGAAAGTCATGCTCAAACCACACATGAGAAGTTTGTGTCTCTTTCTAGGGAAGGACCTGTTGAAAAATCTTTCCATTTGCCAACCAAATATCAATCACTCCGATAGAAGGCGTGGCGTTTGGCAAGTTCTCTCTGCTGCCTCCGAGTCCTCAATTCAGACCCCATCTCTTCTTTTTCGATGTACTTTCTCTCGTTCAAGCATTCGATCATTTCGATATTCGTCCTCCACTTTTCAAGAAAGCCATTGCGGCATCGTCGGTCGTTTCCTGCGGTGCCAAATCCATCATCATTCTACACAAAAATTGGGCTTTTCCCCCCTTCATGGCAGATCGATGGCTTACAGTGATCTAGTCATTCAACCTGTTAACAGCGCTAACATCCGCGAGATATACACAGCCATCAAGCCTATATCGTTGCCTCAACCTCGAGCCAAAGTGACACGGGCGGCACAGTCGTCCATGCTGGATCGCGTAACTTAACTGCTGATACTGAATTCGGTTTGTCTTTCCCTCAAGCCCCTCCCTAGGATCAACACTATCGATTTATCCCCCAGGCATTATCAAGAAAGGCGCCCCATCCATAGGCCCCGACCCCCATGAACTCCCACATCTAGTGCTACAACGGGACACCCTTTGCCTACGTCCAAATCGCACTCGACTACGTCCTCACCGGCCCCAACTACAGCCTCAGCCTCGACCCTTCCTCTACACACTCTCCGGCACCATGGATGCAACATACACCATCGTCGAGCGCGTCATCCCGGCATCTCCTCCAGCTGTGGCACCTCCGTGCAAACACCCTACCACGCCATCAACGCCACTGGTATGCCTGCGCGTCTGCCCGACCCTGCGACGATCTACAGGCAGCTCGCAGCGGATATTTCGCTGCTGTTTATTGCGAATGCGGAGAAGAGCGGTGGCGGAGGTTGTTGCCGTTGGGATATAGCATTAACAGTAACATCCCCTGTGTCGCATCCTCTACCAACGCCTCTGGTATCGCACCACCCTTCATCCGTTAATGACTGGAAGTAGCCGCGGTTCGAGTCTCGTGGTAGCCTAAACCATCAAACTAAAATTCCCTGCATCGATTCAGTAGATGTAGGAGAGAAAGGATGATGTGGTGGAAGAGAAGAATTAGAGATCGTCGTATGATAAGAGTGATTGCGAATGGGTGATAGGATGCTTAATTGAGATGGGGAAGCTGAAAATTGATGAGCCGTTGCTAATTAGGGGTTTTGATTTCGTGTCTTTCCGGTGAAGTGTGAAGTGAGTTGGTAGTCTAGATGCCTGAGATTCCGAGAGGGATTTACTGGGGTGTAATTGTTGCAAGGGCAACCGGGCCCTGAGCCTTCTATCATTGTTCCTCTATCAGGATGTCCATCATTCGATACCCTGTCTTTGGAATGTTCATGTTTCATTTCTGTTCACGAACAATCACTAGGAACCAGCCACAAATAAAATCAAGCGTAAAGCCTTCTTAGATTTCATTTCTTCTTTGATTCACACTCATCAATTACATCAGCACTAGCCATTACCCCCAAGCAAGGCCTCATTTCTCTTCCTCCTCCCTCCTCCTCCTCCCATTCCCCCTTTACCTCGCTTCACTCCTCACTTAGTTGACTCGCTAGAACTCTCCAGGGTATTCCACCATGCAACGTAATTCCTCATTCCCCTCCTATTCGTCCCCATTCGTCCCTCCTCAGAGACACCACAAAACACTCGCACGCGCAAATCAGAAAGAAATAAGCCAGTGATAGCTCCCCCTCTCTCCCCTAACGGGTATACATGGTATCAGGTATCTATAACGCTCAATCGCCCCTCCATCCCATCCCATCCCTCGCATCTCAAAAAACGCATGCTAAATATTCATCTCCCTCCTTCCCTACAGCAATGACAAGAAAGAAGGCAAGGAGACTCGTTGTTATTCCGAGGGCCGTCCAAGCCGTGATAACAAAAACGATAACAAGGAGACACAAGAATGAACGAACGTAGCTTAGCTAGGAGGTTATTAAATAACAATGAGAAAAAGCAAAGAGGCACCCCAATGGGAGGGAAACCATAATTAGTTACAAGAAGTGTGGAAATCCGCTATGTAGTCCCGAAGGAATTTGTGCAAGAGCAAGGCTTTCGACATTCGTGGAGGCTGGATCGAGGACTTATGGCTGGATGTTCTTTCCATAGCGAGCAATCTCATCGTCCTTCAGAGCTGCCATCCACAAACATCTTTCCGTAACCCCTTCAATAGGCAAGAATCTGTAAAGCTGACTGGCCTCGAGAAGTCTCAGGAGATTCTTGACGATCGTGGCATCTGTTCGGCACCTTTCGAAGTTGACAAGCGGTTCGGTGGTTGGAGTGCTAGCATATTGACTTGGCCTTTCGGAATTCACGAGCAGGTCGTGCGTATAGATGCCTACGAATGGGATACAACCTTGATCCGCTCCAGCTCCTTCCATCTCAGCTCTTAGGCTATGGAAATTGCCTGTTGGCGTTACAAGAGCCTCTAGCTGCTTCAGAGTTTGTATGTCGTCCTTTGGAACATGGTGCCACGTCTTTGTCAACCGAGAAACGTCCTTCGAGGTCAGAGCAACAGTTAGTTGCGTCATTGTTGCGAAGTTTCGGTACTTGCGGCATTGCGAAGCGATATGGATGTACTTGATGATAGTTCGGACACGCTCTTCCAGGTTGTCTGTAAGGACGATTTCCGACACAGCCCACTTCACCATCAAGTTGAAACGAGCAATCACAACTTCAACGCCACGGGGTTCGGAAGATTTCAAGAAGTCTACCCATGAGCGTGATTCAGTTGACGCGTCCTTCCACCGCATTTCGATCAGGTCTTTCCAATCGATCTCATTCAGAGCGTCCTTCTCGATCAAGGTAAACTGCTGCGCGAGGATTTGGGAATCGAATGCAAGGATGAACGGTAAGTGGACTGAAGTCTTTCGAGATGGCTCTGGTATACGATGGGATCGCAATGGATCAGTAGTCGGTGTTGCTCCTCTGTCAACGTCCTGTTCTGCCTCATGTCCGTGGCCCGTTGGTGTGAACTCAGGTGTAGGCGGCAAGCTATTCTGTGGCTGCTGCTTCACCACTCTCCGCGGGATGATAGGATCGTTAGGAGATTCAGGCGACAGTTGTAAGGCTTGCGTCAAAGTGATTGGTGGTGAAGGTGGATGCCGTAGGGGGTGTGATGGCAAGACCAGGTCCTTCTGAATGGTACCAGATCGTGCAGTGGGAAACGTCCCGGTAGATGGAGTATCGTGGTCGGTGTAATCGGTCCTCGAGATGACTTCCAGGGATAGCTCCGACGAGAGGTCGCTGCGATCATCACTTTCGCTATCCAAGAAGGATTGATCAATGCTCTGATGGTTGGGCATTGACTGTCCAACGGGGATTCTTCTCAGACTATCCGAGTCGTCAATAAAGTCGAAGGAATTGACGTGGGATGACTCGGGGGTGTGTTCGTTGTGATAGGGCCTTTCCGTGCTGGGCCCACGCAGGATAGATTGTTCAGACCAGTCCCTCGTCCTCCTCTTCATTCCATGATCCGACAGGCCTCTTTCCAAGAGAGGGATGGAGTTGTATGACTCTACTGATCTCGGTGACATGGGCGCCGCATATGATCGCATGCCTTTAGGTTGATACACCATGGGCTTCAATTCCTCGGGTGCTGAGTGTTGTGAAGGACGGTAGGCGGGGACTATCGGGACACCTGACTCGATAATGTGCTCATGTCTATGTCGACGCTTCTCCTCTTCTTCCTCTTCGTCATCGAGCGCAAGAGTACTCACGTCGAGAGGGTGAGCCCCAAAGCTATCACCACGATCATGGAATCCACTGCTCTGACTATTCGAGGTGCGTTGATCAAATTTGCCTTCCAGTTTCAACAGAGCCGACTCGACTCCCCCATCATCATCAATATCGTCGGGGATCTGTGCCAACATTTGAGCTTCTTTCTCGAAGGAAGGTCGCATCACAGGCTGCGATGAATGTGTGCTAAAGAGGGAGACATGCGGTTTAGGGGACGCTTCGGCCAAGGCCCCAAGCGAGAAAGTGTTCTCGGGACGTGCAGGGGGTTCAAACTCTCGACTGGCCACATCCACGTAGGCACTAGAATCCCGACCGCTACCCAACAAGTACGAACTCCTGATCGAGTCGGAATAGTTCGTCAATGAGCCAGTCGACATGGGTCTTCGAAGAGGTTGGCTGTGGAGATCACCAACATTCGTTACTGCTCGCAGATCACCACCTGGACGCCTTCGAAGAACTCTCAATGGTAATGGCACCGAGGGAACATGAGACATGCGATCAGGGGCCTCTGAGCCAGTGAACGTGGTGGCATCGAAACTTCTCTCGCTCTTGTGCCTTGTGAATCCACTATGATACGACGCATAGCGCCGCAACGACACCGATCTCTTGAAAGGCGGTCCCGTGGGCTGCATCGATGGATGGCCGTATTGGCGAAAACTTGGCGTCTGCTCACTCGCTCGGGACATCGAGGATCTCATCAGGAGTGAGGTGTCTTCACAAGATAGGGAGCGGTTCCTGGTGTGCTGCCCTAGAAGGTGGGATGAGCGTCGTGGAGTCCCCAGTTGTGGCTCCGGTGGTGTCGACGGAGGGGTCGGTCCACTCGTTGGCTGCATATACGCGTCTGCAAAGTCATCCAGAGAAGAGTTCATTGGCAGGGCCCCAGTCATGACAGGTGACTGATTCGTGACCGTGTCATCGACTATCACAATGGATTTGCTCCCCGAGGTCATTTCGCTGACCAGAAGCCTCCGGGACTCAGGACGTGGCGGCTCGACAGGAGGATCTGGCGCCGTCGATGGATACTGGACCTCCGTGTTCTGCTCACTGGCGATGTCTGATCTGATGGTACTCTGATCTCTGTGCTCCGCTTCTGCTATCGCTTCTGCCTCTGCCTCTTCCTGAACGGCCTTCTTAAAATCCTCGGCAATTTCCGCGCCCAGAAGATCGATCCGCATAGGAGTCTTCGTCCCCGTGTGTCGCGGTCGTGCTTGTGGGACTATAGCCGTTCCTGGCAACCGGTTGATGGTAGCACCCCTCACTCCCAGTGGTGGTATCTGGGGAAAGCTTCCCTGGGTAGGAGATGAGCTTGGGACCATGCCCAAACCAGTCCGTGTGCTCAACGCTCGACGCACGCTTCCGAGTAATTTCTTCATCCCGGGCCCCGACATGGCCGATGGGCCTTTAGGGGTGGCACTCGGAGGGAACAGGGTGGTCGTACGATTTGAATCCCCTGGCGTGCTGGGAGCCACGACCTCAACAAAGGCCTGACCCGGTGGGAGAAGATTGCCGCGTACCAAGCTGCCGGCATATGGGAATGCAAGAAACAGTTCCGTACTTTTGTATATGACCTTCTGAACCGGCTGTTCCAGCGCTCGACGATCTCTGAACGAATCCGAAAAGCTGCCACTCCGCTTGTGAGCATGGGTAGGGCGGACTCGTTTGCCTGTGAGGGCCTTTGGTGTTAAAGCGACCGGCGACGAAGGGTCCGAGACGGGATTTGCTGGGACGGGATGAGCCCCCGCAGGATGAGATGGGTCGGCTCCTCGTGTTCGAGGTGGTAGTGAGCAAGAAACGAAGTCCTCGCTCACGATACTCGTGGGTGACAAGGGAGGGTCATGATGAGCACCCTCGGACACGGCTCGAGCAGTCGGAGGGCGTGACACGGAATCGACATAGCCAGCCCGGGATACATCGGCAAAGAAGTTGTGTCCATCGGCGGTCGTCGATTCTCTCGTGGTAAAATCCGGTTCAATGATCCCCTCCAGTCGAGGAGGCCCGTCCATCTGGCCGTCCCAGAAACTTGGGTCGAGGTTGGGATTTCGGGAGCCCGCCACGCCTCCGGGTGAGATGGGTACATCAGAACCAAGTTCGGTGTCAAACTCCGGCCCGTCCCAGTATAAGGCGCAGACCCGTCGCCAGCACTTCTTCAACTCGCCCAGGATCTTCAACGGGACTTTTGTCCTTTCCGGGTCCATCGATGGGCAATTGGTGAAGGTGTTGAGCTGTTCGCAAAAAGACTTGCGCAGATCGTAGTCAATCACGTAGTCGTCCACGAAGTAGTTCAGGATCCAATGACGAAGAGCGACGAACGTCCTGACTCGGACGACCGTCCCGGTCTCATCCTCTCGCATCAAAGCCCATTTTAAGCGTGCAATGAGCATCAGAAGTAGATCCGTCGTATCCAAGAAGGAGCGGAAGGTCAGGAAGAAATCTGACAAGAGATCATAGTCCACGAACGTCGGGGAAGTAATCTCTGCAACGATGCGTGCCGGGGTCGCAGCTCTAATGCCTCCATTCATGGTGTATCGGACCACCGAAGGATGATCACACTCGGGCTTGAACGTCAAGGTGTCGAACATCGCAGGCACGATCGGAGTGCGCTGTCTGACCACACCAGACGGAGGCGTATGGACGTTGAAAGGGCTCGTTGATCCTGATGCCATGAAGGACATGTGGGGCTGACGAGAAGCATCCGAGTGACGCCTCGAGAGGATCCGGGTTGGGCGCCGTGAATCGTGCTCTCCGGTTGATGAGAAGACACTGGATCGCATGTCATCTGTCGTTGTATATGACGAGCCTCGAAGGAACGCCGTCCCACGCATGCTGAACCTTGGGGTTCCCAGCTTGTAGGAAGGGATAGGAACTTCCAACGTCGGGATACCGATGTATGGCTCTGGAATCTTGGGACCGCCAGGTCGCTCAATGACTACGCGAAACGCACCCGCGTCGGAACCGCGAACCGGTACGTGGTGTTCATCGATCGTCGAGTATGAGTACGCGCGCTTGTGACGCGGAGGTTGAGTTGGGGTCTGGGCAGGAAAGTACTGATCTCGAGGCTGAGCCGCTGGAGTTGAGGGCGATCGAGTAGGCGTCCATAAACTATCGCGTGGGGTTTCGTCACTCTCGTGGTGTGCGACCAACGCATCGAGTCCCGCGGTACTTGGTGGGGTGATGGGAAAGACGAATGAGGGTTGAGGGTATCGCTGATTTGCAGGTCGTATGGTAGGACTATGCCATCACTTGTCAGCCACGATCCATTCGACTGACGCGACCTTCGTCGTGCACTCAATGGCGACGCCATGACCAACACTCCTCGACTTACCGCAAGTATATCCTCCCATTGTTTCCCACGTTTGCCACGGTGAATTGCCTTCCTTCTCGACCCGCCGAGCCTCCATCGGGCGTGATATCCTGCAGCTTTCCATCCTCGGCCTCCCTCCTCGCACGGCGATTGACACTGTTCTCCTTTCGCAATCCATCCTGCAACTGCTTCTTCCTGGTCAGATCCGGCGACTTCCTCCCTATCGTCTTCGAACGCGGCGCGGGCCACAGAGTGATGCCGGCCGCGTGGGTACTCTCCATATCACGAATGGTCGTCGCAATCCGACTAGATTTTCCGAATCGCCCTCGGGGTGAGAGACGATCTCGTTGTCGCTGTCGCAAGCCCTCTGGAGTGCGCGATCCGGTGGGTTGAGAGGCCTCCACAGGGGCCTCGACCTCCATCATGACTCCGGGGATGGTCGTCCGATTCACCTTTCAGCTACGATTCGCCCTTCAACAACTTTGTCTCCTTCTGGTGCGTGAATACATTGATGTTGAAATGTTTGGTAGAATTCCTAAATCTAGGGGTGAACGAGAGGATGGGTTAGACGACAGATGGTCGTTCATTCAGGTAAGGACCAGCGAGTGGTAGTGGAGGTGGTTGTAGAGGTGGTTGTAGTTGTGGTGGTGGGAGGTGGAGAGGAGGAGAAGAGAAGGGCGCTCCTGAGAGGCGGTGGTGCACTCAGAAGCGAAGCGAGTGGATAGGACAGTCGGAGGAGTACAGGAGTAGAGTAGAGTCGCAGAGTGCTTGTGCCAGTGCTTGGATGTGCTTTGCAGATGCGAGGAAGCGACTGAACAGGCTGAGGCGAGCTTTCACAAGCATGGGCACGGGCACGGGCATGGACATGGACATGGACATGGGCAAAGACAAAGGACATGGGCAAAGACAAAAGACATGGGCAAAGGCAAAGGCAAAAGACATGGGGCATGGGACATGGGGCATGGGGCATGATGGGACATGGCAGTTGGGCCCCTTTGGGGGAGATTCTTGAAGAGTCTTGGTCAGGCAACGAGTGGCTGGGAGTCTGGGACTTCAATGGGCTTTATTGGGCTTCATTGGCTGGGAGAACAAAAGACCGGGGCACTTGGCGCGCCTTCCTCTTTTCGACAAATGCCTGTACCTATGTCTGTACCTATGCCTGTACATATGCCTATACCTATGCCAGTAACTATGCCAGCAACTATGCCAGTAACTATGCCAGTAACTATACCACTAATTATGCAAGTAAATATACCACTAATTATGCCACTGACTATACCAGTAATTATGCCACTAACTATACCACTAACTATACCAGTAATTATGCCACTAACTATACCACTAACTATACCACTAACTATACCACTAACTATACCACTAACTATGCCAGTACAGTAACTATGGCTGTACTTATGCTTGTTGGTCAAAAAGCCAGGGTTGACTGTTCAGGACATGGTGTGCTGGATTTCATGGCCAGGGGATTGTCAGGGGGATTTAGTGGGCGAACGGTGGAGGACCGAACAAACTCCCGGGACGCTGAAGCTGAGTCAATTGGATTGGGCTCTGCTCACCATGCTGTCGGTGCTCGACACTTGAGCAGTGCTTGAGCTGTGCTTGAGCTGTGCTTGAACTGTGCTTGAGCCTGATTTGGACTTGACTTGGTTGAATTGCTTGACATGGAAGGGTCAATTTGCAAGAGAAAGGAACCCAAAAAGGGGTCGGACCCTCACGATAGGAAACGGCGTCATCGTTGATCCGCTTCAATAGTCAAGATAAGAGCACCGGTGTACAGTACTGTACTGTACAACGCAAGTTCACTCTTCTATCGGTGACCGCGATTGCTGGTGTAGCGTCATCGGGTCGAATAACCGCCAAGGACGATACTCGCTTGTCCCACTCATAAGCTGCTACTACTGTAGTATTATTGCTAGAGATGCAATATTACATAGAAGTCACTCTAACCGTGGACGCCTATCGCACACCGGACTACTGTACCTTGTGCCTTCAGACGGAACGATGGTGATGCTTTCTAGCGGGATGCTTTCTAGCGGGATGCTTCCTAGCGGGATGCTTTCTGGCAGGATTGTATCTGTTAGGAAAAAGGTGTGTGGGCTTCGGCCAAGTCTGGTCTGAGTGACGGTGTCCGAGGAGCATCATGGCTCGGTTGGCAAAGAAGCGAAGAAGCAAAGAAGCAATTCGCACTCCATCCCTCACAATGCCCTCACAGTGCCCTCGCAATGCCCTCGCAATGCTCCTTCATGACTCGGAGATATCATGGCGAGCGCATGTGCATGTACCTCTACTTCGCACCTTCGTAACTTTTCTTCTGCTGCAGAAGAGAACATCGTCAAACAAGGCCGATTCCTCAGATGCTCTCGTCCCCTTGCTCGAGTACAAAGGTACTTTTACTAGGAGGACACCGTCGTGTGTCACTCGAGATGCGGCAAAGGTTGAAGTCCCAAACGGGATGAGCCTCCCAGCCTCCGAACAGTTCATCCGGCGGCACTCGACATCCCTTCTCCTGATTCGATGAACCGTCTTTACCAACCGACTGGCCACCGTTCAACGGGCTTGTCAACAGCCTATCAGAAGTCTCCATTCATGAAAAAAGGGCGTGGAAAGGTGATGGAATTCGTGGAACTCTCGACGTGCATGAGAAGAGGAGCGCTTCTGATTGGCTCATCGTCTGTCGCACCAGGGGCTTGCAACGTCGAAATGGCTCAAACGGGCAGTTTGCCTTTGAGAAGGATGGAAGGCATCCAGACATCCAAGCATTCAGGCATCCAGGCATCCAGCAAGGGCTCTCAACCGTCGACGCACGCAGCCGAGATCATCAGAGATCATCGGATCAGATATCGCAGATACGGAGACCACGTCAGCAAGGAGTACAAAATGTTGCCTCTCTACTACAGTGCGAAGAACACAGGTCTTCTTCTGGACACATCACGTCAGAGCGTGAAGTCCAGCCCCAGAGCGTGACGTCTAGCCTCATCGCACCATGAGAAGCACGAGTTTAGATGAAGAACCTAGTGAGCCACTGGTGACTCAAACTCAAACAAGCCGTTCACAAACCCCGTTCACAAACCACGTTCTCCTCACGAACTCGGTGCGGCTCGAGATGCCATCCCTCGTTGCTTTTAGTGACCGTGTCTCCTTTTGGCAACGCCAATCGTGCTGGCGAGGTGTGATCGCTTCGTGATAGCAAGCAAATGCCCACGGGTCACGAGCCTGGAACGGTCACGAGTCTGGAACGGCCATTTGGACAGGGGCGGCTTCTCCCAGATCCCAAGTTCAAGTCGCCGACAATGCAACCTCAGAACGCCGAGGTCTATTGAAAAGCAGCACTCTCTTCCATGCCCCAAAGCCATCATCTTCCTGGTGGTGCAACAGCTTTGCGGGTGGACCAACCGGTGAATTCTGTCACGACGGCGGAGCAAAGGCAGATGAGATAAGATGAAAGAAGATGAGAGAAAGATGAGTGTCTCAGACAACCCTCCTTGAGTCCTTCGGGAGAACGCTCTCGGGAGACACTCTCGGGAGACATCCGTAATGACCACACAGGAGACATCCGTAATGACCACATCCGTAATGACCACACAGGAGGCGAGATCTTGGAAACCCCATCAAGAACACAGCACGAAAAGGAACACGAAAAGGGACGATTGAATCATTAGATAATCAGAACCGGTGCCTGGTGCCTCACCAAGCCTTTCCACAACCAAGACTGACGTCTGTCGAAACCCAACGCAACGGACACGCGGAACTCATGGCCCAATGGGATTTTCAGATGGCAAAGAAGACCCCGCAGCGGTAGCCAAAAAAGATAAATACAGTAAATAAAAAAAAGAGCGGTACAGTAGCAAAAGGGATTCGACGACTCGCACTCTACTGCAACAAACAGTACACCAAACCACCACGCAGTCGGGGCGGGGAAGCCTTCCAAGCTCCCGGGAAACGGCCAGACTACTGATGGCTTACGGAGACCTAGCTATTTTGAACTTGGGTGTCGGCACCACTGCAAATCATCACCGATTGACTTTGACTTCACCATCATCTGTATCATGTAAGCAGTTCTTGTTCGTGCTAGTTCTTGTTCGTGCCAGTTCTTGTTCGTGCCAGTTCTTGTTCGTGCCAGTTCTTGTTCGTGCTAGTTCCTGCTCGTGCTAGTTCCTGCTCGTGCTTCGGGCAGCAGTAAGTCACCGCGAAATATGGGTCCGAGAAGTGCAGTATCACGATGCATGAACTCTGATATCATTCCCACCGATCAATCTCAAGGGACCAAACCGACCACCCCCCTCCCCCCCAACTTGCACCCCTTCATTACACCTGACGATCATCTTCGCACCACTGTTGGGCGTTTTGAACAATGCATTTCAGGATATCAATCACCGCATGTCCTCCCTTGAATATCTCCTCTTACCGGGATCCGGTTTGCCGCACGACTTGATCGCATCTTTCCTTCTGATTTCTGATGAAGAGGACCTGGGAGGATGCATTTCGCCTCCAAACTGCGGGAAGTCAACCTGGAAACAGATGACTGATGAGGGAAATCTCGATCCGAGTTCTCGGGACGCTAGCAAAGACAAAAGCTGTCATTTTTGTCTCAGTCGATGATGGAGCTGAGACTCAAGAGCTGAGACATACCGAACTCTCTTTCCGTCACGCCAATCTCGATGGCTAAAGAAAGTATGTATAGTTGGGAAAGTCCCCCCCAAAGTCATCCGATGCATCACTCTCTCCCTCAATGCCCTATCTACTGAGCAAGTTAAACCCTCGTCGTCCATTCCTTAAAAAGGTACGCACCTCCCAAGGGTTCAATGCAATGGTAGGTAACCCCTCTCAAACCCAACAACCACTCCCCTCTCCCATTCTCACGTCTCGGGAATGCCACGTTCAACCACCAAACAAATCCACCCAAGGACCAGAACTCGCGGGTTGCGGCTTTCATCTTCATCCCGTGCCGTCCCGTCTGCAAACGTGCTTGAAGAAGACCGGTCGGTCGTCCTGAGGAAACTTGGGAGGGTGTGTTGCTTTGGTGGGTGAGCCACGGGCTTGCATATGGCATCATGTTCATTCATCCAGTCGAGCATGTCGGTTGGTAGCAGCCGGGTGCTGTCTGGAGCCGAGGGCATCCTTCTCGGTGCCATTCTGTTCCTTCGTGCTTTTCAGGACATCATCGCCGAGGGGACTGGGACGGCGTGGTGGTGGGGTCGAGGCAAAGACGAGGCGACAATACCACCTATCATAACACGCACGGGTTTATATACGGTGAAAGTGTGTATGCGCTGGATGGCAAAATTACCTTGAAAGTAACAGATAGGTAGGTTTCTCCATCGGGGGGGGTGAGCGGAGGTGGTAGCCGACGCTCACCCATCACAACACCTCGCAGCTTTCTATATTATGAAACAATGTATGTGCTAGCATCCAAAAAGTATCCAAAGGTATCCAAAAAGTATCCAAAAAGTAACAGGCAGATAGGTACAGTAAGGTCCTCCATCGCAGATACCCCGTTATCGATATCAAATCCCCTTGTCATCCTTCTAGAGCAGGCCCATGGTTTATTTTCATCAACCCGGACAAATCCCCCTCCCAGGAATACCGCTGAAGACTCCACGTGCAGCCACCTGTCAACTCTTCATCTGATCCAACCCTTCAATGCATGTCCCCCTCAAGACACGTCGAAGGGATGTCCTTGCTATTCCTTGGCTGCGATATCGTGGGTAGATATCTCGTTCCTGGACCCCCCCGTGGCACCGTTCATGGTTGGTGACGACGACATCGATCGATCGTAGGTGCTTTGGTATTTTTGTTTTTGTTATTGTTATAGTGCGCGTTCCTGAGAGAAAGTGAGGCTTGGTGGCCGAGGTGATGTGAAGTTCGCGATGGGGATGCAGGTGAGCGTGGGGAATTGACTCCTGCAGTGCAGTACCGGTAGTTTCGTCCCAGCATTTACCATCAGAGTTTTCTGGAAATCGGATGATGGCATGGAATCAGGCCACTGCACTAATTCTGGATGACTGATGTTTTCTGATGCCCGAGGGGAAATTGTGTTTGATGGTTTGAAGTTTGCGAATTTTTCCGCCTGAAGCATGGCCAAGTGGCTCCGGACTGTTTCTTCTGTTTGAAGTCACGTTGGTTATTCCAAATCCAATGCTTCCAAATCCAGTGCTTCCAGCTTTCTATACTCATACTCTTTCGGAGCATTTCACAGGAGTGCCTTACTGTCAATCATCTCTTCCTCCTCCTCACTCACTGCTGATATCAAATCTTAGCACCAGCCCCTCTTCTCACATCCCAACTCATCTCACATTTCAAATCACAACTGAAACCTGACTCGTCCAATCCTTTCCTCCCTCCGGATCATGCACCACCGTTAACTGTTAGCGACACACGCTTTCCACTTTCTCTCCATAATTTCGTAGGAATGGGAAATAGAGTTCGCGGAAGTGCCCGTGATACGGTGTGTGATGGGGGTTCCTTGTCGGCTCTGCAGGGGATGAGTGGAGGGGATGGGAAGTGATGAGAGGAGGGGATGGGAGGAGGGTTGAATGGATTGGGTAAGATACGGAGGTGTAAGTTGGAAGATATTATTAGAAAGTTCCTTAGTCTAATCCTAGATTGTTGCGAGCTACAGCTTCAACCCTTCAAAAATACAAGGCAAGATAAGACTCAATAAATGAGTCGTGAAGGTGCTAACGATCTCTATTCCAAGATACCTGCTCGCCAACTTGATTTGTGCCTCGGGACTACCTGTGGGTGTATCAGAGAGATAGGAGGAGAGAAGTTAAGAGTCAAAGATGTGAGGACTAAGCAATCTGAGATACTCGGTCTGGTCTGGAATGAGAATTGGAGAAAAGCTATATGACGTAGGACAAGAGTCGTGTTTCCTTTGAAACCCTAGATATACATGATAGATAAATATCTACCTCCACCATCATCCACCTACCAGCCACGTCAACTGTTGGATAAAAGGCAATAACACCAGACCACCTAGTAACATTTATCTTAACGCGCAGTCAACACCCACAAAATCACGCCCTCACTCCCCGATGACATCCCAACGCATCTTATCTCATCTCATCTCATCTCCACCCACCGTTTCCTTTCTTCGACAGCTAGTTTGGTGGAGGCCAGCGGGAGAATTAGACGAGGTAGGTAGGTGGTGGATTTAATGGTATTGGACTGGAGGGGCAATGACATGATGGTAAGTAGCAAACTCGAGGTCGTTTGGAGGACCTAGATTTTATGGAAAGAGTCAGGTTCTCTTTATAAGACCAGTTCTTTCTCGGGATCTATGGTGTGTAGTGGGGATTCAGGGTAGGAATCATCGAGTGTCCCAATACGAGAAATTGAGGAGAGAGAAAGGAGGAGTTGGTGATTACTATTGATTCTCTAGCCTCCACGTTCCACGAGGTCGGTGGGGTCGACAGCGAGGGAACGTGGTACGGGGGTCGTTTTCTGGAGGGGCTTCTGATGGTGAAGTGGAATTCGGTAATGGAAGAAACGGCACGGACAAGGACGGGTGAAGGGGAGAGTTGTGTGTTTTGTACCTCCTGGTTACGGATCCTGAGGTGAGGATTGAGAAAGTGTATGTGTTTAAAGGAAGATTGAGAACATAGACTCAAACGTCACCGAAGTTTTGGCGGTACTTGCGGTGGCTATATAACCCTTGTTTGAAGATGTGTATGTCGTGGAATGTGCACACGCGAAACATGGTGTAGTACAAGTCTATGAGATCATGTGCTTGTGGTCATCTTTCCTGCTTTTCATCCGTGCCTCGAGGTCGATATAATCTGTCGAGATAAAGGAAGTGTATAAAATGCGCAAATTTGGCTTTCTTCAAGGGGCCTTGGATGGTGTGAGATTGGATTCGGCAATAACACGGAATTCGACGGCGGTGTTATACTCGACAACAAAAAAACTCCGAGTCTAAAGATCGGAAAGTGTGATATCCATTGCCTGTAGTAGCATGTAATGACAGCATATCTCGTACTCAAACATCGCCTCCCATCCCTAGGCGGCAAGCCGTTACTGTTTGGCTTGCTTTCCTTCGATGTCAGGTCACCTCGAATATAGAACTATTGCGAATCGTAGAGGACTTCTTATATTGAGAGTGGGATGTGAGGGTAGTCTTCTTATCTGGTGGTTATTTAGAAGTTAATAATCTCCTCCCCTTCATTCTGTTAACGTAAAGGCCAACTTCATAGGCTGGTGGAGTTAAGCGAGTACGGGCGTAGCTAGAAATCGTCTGTAGTTCACCAAGGCTTGTCACATGACTTATACCTCTGTATATATACTCATTTATCCCTTATAGAAGGGTAGTCAGAATTTAACATTCATTCCACTTTCTGGCTCCTCCCACCTCGCTAACACATTCATTCCCTTTACTATTGTGATGGAAGTAAGTTTGCGTTAATCATCGCAGCGGCGGGGACAATTAAATGACGCACAGGACTAAGGTTTGTATCGTGTAAATGATCTCGGAAGTCTACCAGATGCAGATTTAGACAGCAAGGCTTTCAAGGCAAAACCACTTGATGACGATGGGGAGTTCCGGACAACTGGTGGTTATACGGGTTCCTTGTTAAGGACGAATGTACCGGAGAGTGCGAGAATGTTTGTATATAGTTGCGTGATAGAGGTTAAAGTGAGGTTGTAGCACTCTGATAGGGGACGAAATTGACATTGATATAGCATTCGACAGCAGAAGAAAAATCGACAAGAAACAACCTATCTCAATAGAACGTTCCAGAAAGATGCAAGTGCTCTCAAACAGCAGAGGGGGCGAAACTCGTCAAGGGCAGCGGTACAAGGGACGTTAGTAGTAGAGAGAGGGCGCGGACATGTTGGCATCTATCTTTCTCGTTCCTGTTACTCTGGGGCAGAATTCGTGGTTGTCTTGGGATGTATGTACCTACATCTGTGGTGTACGAGAGCATCAAGATTCACTACATTACCCGTAGTAGTTAGCTAGCCGAAAATAGGTTTTAAGCTGCGGTTTTGAGTACATGAATCTGCCGTGAAGTCACCAAAGGGTGTCGTGCAGAATCGCGTTCGAGAACGATGGACCACTGATCGTGGCTTCTATATAAAGTACGTTTCGGTCCCTGACCCAACGCTTAGGCGATACATTCCCCACGCTATGCGCTTCGATCGCGATGGAGTCGTCCCCCGGGCCGTCTCTAGTAGATATCGCGGTAGGACCGCATTGTCGTCGCTCTGTAGTCGTGAAGGGACATACATGCAGCTGACTTAGTGAACCATCGTAGGCATTTTGCTGTCGAGAATATTTGGACACAAGGCGAACTGTTGAGAGCCAAGTAATCACGCACTCCAAGTAGTCTGCGGATTTACTTGTGTATAGGGATCCATGGAGAGGTGATAACACCACACCTTTTCATCTTCCAAGACGCCGTGCAGATTGTAATTGTTCAACCTGTTATAGTACCGTAAGTTGTGGTACAAGAACGATGAGAGCTTCATGCTTAAAGTTTTATTGACCCTTGTTCAAGGCCTTTTACTCTTCAGAGGGCGTCAGTTTTGTGACATACCGAAAATTGAGTTTAATACCCCTCTTGTTGCGTCTCAGCCATGCGTGAATAGTCTTATATGATGTGGAGTACTTTGCCATAATATGAATATAGTTTTACCCAGGCTGATCTGATGAATTCTCATCGAAAATCGTGAGCGTAAGTGAGGAGGCTCAATACGAAATGTGGTCTCAGTTGCAAAGCTCCCGTTATGGCCACTGTCTCTTGCAAGAGGCATGCTCTATCTTCTTTGGCCTCTTGTCACAGTGGAAGGTGCAGCCTGCTTGCTTGGGCGGATACTGGTTGACTTTTTATTGCTGGCATCTTTGTTGAGAGCATTTCCTGTTAAGATCCTTGTTCTTCGGACTTTTTTGGGACGAAACAAGGGCGTGTTGACAGGCCAACCTCTTCTGGTGCATTCATTGTAATTCGAATGTACGACAAAGCGCCTGTGTCACAATTCGTGTCTGATGGCGAGGTCGAAGCACTGAGACCATCCAGCGAAGCCCTTCTCTTATTTGCATGTCCTAAACTCTTGAAAGTCCCTAGTCTCATCCTCATCTAATACTGCCTTGGTGGAAGTTGAAGTGATCGAATTTCACGAACGGGAGAATACTGCGTTGAGTTGCTCACCACACTCTTCTAACATTAATCGATCCTTGGTCCTAGATACCTAAGCCACCTCTAGAATCCTGTTCTGGTCATCTTTCGTCGAGTATCTATGACATCTTGCACGAGGCAATCGCCAATGGTGGTGGCGGAGTGGGTTCATCTCCAATGCGTTCCGGTGCGAGTGACCTGGATACAAGTATTTAGTCACCGAGAACCTTTTTCTGTCAAGAATCTTCAGATGAAATCGTGCAACGAATTTTATTCCTTGAATGGCTAAGATCCATTGGTGCAGCGCCGAACATGATTCATTAGCAAGAACGGACTTTAACCCTGCGTAAGGGGAGTCCTCCCTTCTCGTCTCTCAGAAAGTAGAATAGGTAATTTTCCCATCCTATAAAAGAGTTAAATGTGTAACTGACCCTCGAGCTTATTTTGACTAGGCATTAAGATCATTGATCAAACTTAAACTCGACATTATATCTCACCAAGTCAATCCAATTTTAGGCATCCTTCTCTTCTCAATAACCCCTCTTATAATTGAACGTTATTAGATACTCCTTACGTTAAACATCTCTGAAATATGTATATACACGACCCTACTCATACTATATTTGAAAATTACCGAGTCAGCTTCTAATCTGAAACACTTCCTATCCTTTAAGTCCAAGCTTAAATACTCGTAATCTTAGTCCTGGCCTTTAACCTCTCCAGATAAAGACAAGAGAAGAGTTATTCTACTCGAGTTCTACCTTGAAATTACCAAGTGAACGCATGTTTTTATGCATCCTCTCCTCTTCGAATCTACTCTCAAGCACTTGTTTTCTCCTCGCCCGACCCGACTACTAAATCCCTCTAGAAGAGGGCACGACAAGGGTCTTTTATACTGGACTTTCAGATGAATCTACTAAGTCAAATCAAATCCACAATCACAATCACAATTTAAAGAGAGTGTTCAAAAGAGTATTCACATTTCAGAGGAGGCATCTTAATGCTTTTCACGAGTGTATTAGATTTTCTAAGAATCATGCGTTGACTACCAAAATTGGTCGTTCCGTCTTCTTATGTATGTGAATGTAATGAGAAGCATTCTTAATCCAGCCATTTTGCAAAGGCCAGCCGACCATGAAACCATAATCACCAAACTCCAGACAAGCCCCCTAAAATCCAGAAAATTCCTCTATACTCCTCCATGCTTTTCCATGTTCCTTCATGCTTGCCATACTCCTTCAAATTCATCCATGCTATCCCTTATTTATCCATTTTTGAAGGTCACTCCTTCATATCCACAAATTTACTCCCTCACAACACCAGATACATATATTCCTCATAATGCTTCTACTCAAATTCTTCCGGCTCTGGAGCTATCTTGACAGCAGCAGTGATGATTGGTGGAAATGGCTTGAAGGGCGCACAATTCTCCTTAAAATCGTCCTTGTATGAGGGACTCATTTCCCACACTTTGGATAATGGTGTGGGTGTCTTTGGATTGTGACGAAGAATTTTGGCCAAAGCCAGCTCGGCGGGGGTGGGTGCCTGGTCAGCAGGCGCAGCAGGCGCAGCAGGTGCAGCAGTTGCAGCTGGCAAAATTGCATTCGCTGGACGCGGCGAGGACGGAGGCATATATTGAGGTTGGTTGGAGGTAGCCTCCTCTTCATCGCTGCTCTCTGCAGATGGGTACTTGTACGTCGAATGACCCGCGGCAGCTTCATTCTCTAAGCGACGAGTTGCCTCATCCCGGCGTTGACAAGCATAGTACTCGTGTTCTTTGCTTTGCTCCTCGGCCAGCACCTCCAACGCACGCTTGTTCCCAAACTCAACCCATGACATCAAATCCCAGTAGTCGAGATCGCTCCCCAGGTATCCCCCACTTAGGCCATGGTCGGTGGCCCAATTATAGCCCGAGCGTTTTCGGACGCGATTATCTTTTTCTCGATCCTCCTTTCGCATATCAGATTGGACTAAGTAAAGCTGCTTCCAGTAGTTCCCATCGGCTGTTCTTCTAGCCTCCGAGTCGTGCTTCGAGCGTGGCGCCGTCTCTGATATATCGAAAGCAGATCCACCCTGCTGGAGAGTTGGCCCTCCAAAAGTGACTGGCTTCATCTTATGCTTGTACGGGTTTTTCCAACAATCGACGCGGTACTGGTTACCCTCCTCATCGGTGGCGAACTTGCGACGACCGTCCGTGTGGATTCGAAAGGTGATGCCACTCTTGGTGGTATGCATGAAAGGATCCTTCTCAATATTAGAATCGTCATCGCTAGATGATGATTCGTCATCGCTGTATGAAAATCCGAAGGTGCCGGGAGTATTGGCACGTTTTCGCTTTTCGCCAACACGTTGACCAGCCTCCTTGAGAGTGACATTATTAGGATTCTCATTATCTTCGTCATCACCTTCCTCCACGTAAGCTGTGTATGCATTACGCTTCTTCATTCGTTCTCCAGTTTGGGTAACATTCAACTTCTTTTGCTGCTCCTGGAAGTACCGCTCATCCAATAGTTCCGCTCTCGCATCAGCCTCCTTTTGTTTTTGGGGTGAAAGATTCTTCCTTTTCCAGCTCAGTGAATGAGGAACCACATGTGATTTTGTACGCCTGTTCTGTGGAACAGGGTTCGCTCTACTTCGCGGGGCTCTGAGGGTTTTCTTGTTACTGATTGGTGTGGTAAGTGGTAATCTTGGGGGGTCCGAGATGCCGCGTTGCTGGGATGATGTGATACCGTTCGAGCCTGGGGTATCATTAGCAGGGCCACCAGCAGTCTGGTTTCGGCCGGCCAAGAATTTGAAAGGACTTGAGACTACGCCCGTGACTTTTGAAATTGTGTTCCAAAGGCGGGACTGATTGTGAGTGTTGTTACGGTTGGTAGGGGTCGTGGGTTGGGACACAGCAAGAGACATGCCGCTAGCAGAGGTCTGGCTATTGGCACCAGTAGGTGATACACATGGATTTTCGCTACCCTTATCCATTATGAATGATGAACGGTCATTATTGTCGTCGGTTTGTGTGACTTTAGTAACATGACTAACATGCTCCTCAGCCTCGTCGCGATGGTGGATAACCGTAGTGTCTGGGGTGGAAGAGCTCGATTGATTCGCGGTAGGGTTCGCAGTCTTTGCCAGCTCTCTCGCCTTGAAGCCCTCTAAAAGGTCCAATAGCTGCTGAGGGGAAGGGACTGGATTCGTGGGGTCGCTCTCAGTCCATTGGACAATTGAGTGCGTCGCATCTATAATGTCAACTCGTGTTAACTTTTTTTCGGCAGGGCAGAAAGCAGTCGCTGGGATATGCAATTGAGATTTAAGTGATTCCATACGGTTTTGCTATTCATTCATTAGTTCTTCAGTCTATCGCGAGGCTGCACTCGAGAAACTTACAAGGGCAGCGGATTTTTCTCCGTGTTTCTTTTTCTCTTCCTGAAGCTTTTTTTGTTCCCGCTGATAGGCCTTTTGCTTCTCCTGCAACTGTAGGTTGCTCTTTAACGCAGCATTTTCTTGAATGATGTTCTTACGCTTGCCTGTCTGGGGTACGTCGAAGGCTATCATTGAGAGGCTCTCATCCATATCATCCTCTGCTTCGGCTACAGCGGTTGCTCCATTAGAAGGGGACGCGAAGAATCTGCGAATCTTGTCGTTGGGGGCGGGTATATCCGTGTCGAATCTATCACGGATTTCCTTGCGACGCTCGACCGGATCGGTAGGAAGTGGCTTCTCCGCAAGAGACTTTCGAACAACCTCGGCGGTAGTAGGAGGTAGTAAGCGTTTTGCGGGACCCGTCGGTGTTCTGTCTAACTCGTTCTGTGAAGCCGCAAATGTGGCAGCTCGCTGTGAGTTGTTCTTTGGGGTCAGTGGTTTAGGTGTGCTTGAGCCACCAGGACTTGACAGCGTTGATTCGTCTGCGCCCGATCGACGGCTTTTGTCGAGTGCAGACTGAAAGTCCTCAACACTTCCGTCAATCGACTCTCTTGCTTCGTCCTTGACGACTGTGCCTGTGGAAACATACTCCTCGTTCTCATCATCTTCTTGATCTTCTTCAGAAGAAATAGGGTGGTCGTATGGTGCATCTACGTGCTCGATAGATGGCGTGAGTTGGCTTTGGAAATGGGTTTGGGTCGAGGATGAGAATGGGGATGGGTTTGTGATATTGGTTTGGCGCACTCGCTTAAGAGGTCGAGATTCATCATCGGCATCATTTGCTCGTGGCTCGTAATGGTTATCGGCGCCTGAGAGGGCAACGGTTTCGGTGTCATCATCAACTGGCACAATTTCAGGTGCGATTGACATCTGGCTGCGCGTGCGCTTGCCAATGCTGGTATATTTGGTATTGTTTTTCGAAAGTTTTCCTGATCGAGGTAATGTTGCAGCTTTTTTGGCTTGGTTGAAGATGCGCTTTCCATGATTGAGAACGTTGGACGGTGAGATCGATCGCGATGCTGAACGTGTGGTCGATCTTGTGTTATGTCGAGCTTTGATTGAGGGAGATGTTGATCGAGACTCTGGCGCAACGGCTGAATCGGACTCGGGACCTTCATCGGATTGTGACGTCGCGGAAGGCGCTGCAAAGGAGGAAACAGCCTGTGCAGATGCAGAAGCTTTTGATACCTTTGTTAGTGGTTGTGCCTTGCGGCGAGGAGCCTTGTCCTTCTTCTTGTCCTCGAGGGCCTGCAATGGGCTGTCAGATGGATGCGCACGAGTGCCTCGAGCCATCGTGGGCGGTTGCAGAGGGGGATTTTTTGCGACGAACGCAGTGGATGAAGTTGTTGAATTGGACTTAAAGATCTTTAAGAAGTAGAAGTGTTGAACAGTTGTGCGAAACAGAAGAAAGTCAGTTTGCAGAAGATCGCAAAGTGCGATGTCAACGACTGGGGGAGAGATGTGGATGAGGTTCGAGGTCGCGAAGATAAATGTCGCGGTAGATGGTCGTCGCCGCGCTAACCGAATTCGGCTACGAGCGGGGATTGGCAAGGCTTCAGCCTCACGATTTGGGAAAGAACGATCATCAACATCACCACCAAAAAACCCTTCTCTTTCAAACGGAAGTTGCAGAATTTTTCCACTCATACAATTCTGGAAGCTCTACATCTCCTCGGCATGATCAACGACTCACATTAGAAATATGAATAACTCATTAAGACTAGCAGTGCACAATCAATACCACGGCAAATCATAGCTCTTCTAATAGAATTAACTCATCCACAAACATTTCAAAGTTTCCTCCACTTCAATTCGCATATAGTATTCAAGAAGAATGCGCTGTCCCTGCATCTGTCGAAAGCGGTGAACGCCTCCCAACCATCCACTTTGCAAGCATAAAAAACCTCGCAGCCTCGCCGTCCACTCATCTCCCCAGTCCCTTCCCCATATGAAACCCTACCTATACAAACGCCCTATTAAGTACATCAAGAATCCCAAAGGCATATCTTCACTTATTCCCAGAACCATCTATAAAATTCATCTTCCCAAAAATCAGAAGTCTTCCGTTTGCAAAATCGACGCGCACCGCCCTCCCTCGCATATCCCAGCCTCCTTATCATTTCAAGCAACTTACCTTTTCGTCACTTCTTTTCTTGCATTGCCGCGTTAATCAGTTGTGTCTCTATGCTTTAGCGCATGCATTGATGCAGAATAATAAAGAAACCTCGAATTTTGGAAATTCGTGGAAATGTACTTCTTGGGCCGAGAAGTTCTCGCGAGAAAGTAAATCGGCAACATCGGGTGCATCCGCCGGAGCCAGGTTGCCAAGCCGTGGAACAGGCGATGAAAACCCTACTTTTCCACTGGTCGAAAATGGTGAGAATTTTAGAAGTGAATGAGAGCATAGAAGGACTCATGTTTTGTTCAGTATTTGGGACTTTCATTCTCTATTTGAGTCTACTGGATCAACGGGAACTTGGAAGAATGGAAGCACTTCAAAATCTTCTGTATTTAGATTTTCTCGTTCATTTCATTATCAACAGATCCACCCCTCTTTCTCCTAATTCTCACTAACATACACTATCTAAAAGTCTCCCTTTAAGCTCTCACGCGTCCTCATCCTACCCTCTCGCCTCTTATCAATACTTTCAGAATTGAAACAAACTTTCGAAGGTAAGTATGCCTCGATTCCATCCATAGAAACGCCCAAAAATCATATCCCACGCTATGCAACCAGAAAAATTCAAGTTTTTTATTCGATTAAGCTTTCACCCGACGCAAATTTCGCACGACAGTTCTTCCAGCCAAAAATTAGCTTGGTTGTGGAAGTTCAAATTGTTTTGGTCGAACATTTCGTTGAGTAACGATATTACTCGAAGCCATGTGCACCCTCGGACTGGATTCTAACCCTCTAGAGAATTCGAGAGAGAGTATCCAAACTGTGATGGTGCCAAAGAAGATATAACAAGAAGCCAATCTGACAACAGCATCTCTGCACTTTCGAAAGGACGAGAGACGTCCAAGGCCATGAGATGTTTCAATATGCTCAACAGATCAGCTCAGGATAATACAGGCTCAGCTCCCTCAGGATCAAGCAGGTCCCCCATCGTCTGACTGAGAGCTTTGAAATCGACCGGTTTCGTAACATAGTCGTTAAATCCAGCCTCGATGCACTTATCCATAACATCAGCCATGACATTGGCAGAAAGAGCAATGATAGGCATTCGGGAAAGCGATTCTCGTTTCTCCCATTGTCTAATCTCGCGACAAGTCTCGTATCCATCCTTATTCGGCATATGCAGGTCACACTGTGATGATATTAGCTGAATATCAATGAAGGGAAATGGCGGTGACCTACGAGGATGAGCGAATAGAAGGAATGGTCGTGGGAAAAGACCTTCTTTGTACACTCCACGCCGTCAAGGGCAAGTTCGACAGCAATGCCAACTTTGCTCAAGAATTTCAGCAGGACTTTTTGGTTGACTAGGTTGTCCTCGACAAGAAGCACCTTGAGCCCTCGATTTCCGAGGCGCTTCGTGACGTCTAGATAGCTTTGCTTCTGATCTGCTACCTGCTGCGCAGCTGTTGAACGATTGCGGTCAGTGCTGAGCTCTCGTTCTTTCTCAGGGTCAAAAATGACTGCAAATCTTGACGGCTTGACTGGTTTGAACACAAAAGTGACTCGCTTGTCCTTTGCAAGCTGATCGTAGTCATAGACGGTTGCCATCTTTATGATTTCCTGGCGTTGAACTGGATCTGAAAGTACAACAATCGATGTGTCAGGCAGTGAAATTGAACCAATTATTCGATCGATCAAACCAACGACCTCTTCTTTCGAGCCAAGGTTCAGCACAATATGAGTGAAGATAACGGGGTCGTCCCCATTGATCATCTCCTGGGCTTCCTCAACACTCGACAGCGCAGTAATTTGATGAGGGATGTCTTTGGGCAAAGTCATCTCGATATGCTGAGTTGTAGCTTCACGACTATGTGTTTGAGGACAAATGATTAAAATTGAATATATGGGTGGGCGGAAGTGTTTCAACTCTGTAAAGGAGATACCACCAACTTGGAAGCTCTCATCGTGGGAAGGTGTGATATCCAGGGGATCCTGTGATCCTGTAGGAGAGCCATCCTCCATCTGTCTTCCAGGTAGAGCAAGCTTCATCCTACTAAGATCTGAAGTCCCAGCTCGTGCTGCTTGGCCAAAGCGCGAAAGATTTTGGGTAATCGATGATGCTGATGATCTCTGTGTAGCATGAGAGCGTACGGAGCGAATAGAAGGGTCTGAGCTTCCAGAAGACAACACGGTTGGTGACCCAATGCTCGACTCGGTCCTCGGGCTTCCAACAGGAGGTGATGATAGGACTTGGCCAGCTGTAGATGGTAGTCTCACCGCTTGCATGGAATTACCCATGGATGTAGCCTCGCCTGAAACCGATGATCCACCTAAGGATAATCCAGAGATGTCCTTAATCGCACTGGGAGTAGGAGGGGGAACCTTGGGGTGATCTTCTTCGGTCGCCAGGGCGAATTTGGCCGTGAACGTGAACGTTGACCCCTTTCCAGGAATTGAGCTTCCTTCCATCTTCCCACCATGAAGCTCAACCAATTGCCTTGAGATGACTAGTCCTAAGCCTGTCCCACCGTGTGTCCGCGTGCTACTTCCATCTATTTGGCTGAAGGGTTTAAAAATCATTTCGGCTTCTTCTTGTGTAAAACCACTACCCGTGTCCATGATTGAATGCTCAAGCATGACCTCATTGTCTGCAAGACTATCATCGTTGACCACCCTACAGCGGCTGAATACTTCGCCAACGGTAGTAAATTTGATGGCATTACCTACAATGTTCAACAAAACCTGTCGGACACGGAACTTGTCGCCTTTCACCATGTCTGGAACATCGCTATCAACTACATAATTCAGCTCGATTCTTTTGGTGATGGCTAATGAGCATAAGATCTCATTGACCTCCTCGACCAATGACCTGGTGTGAAACCAATGATACGACAATTTCATCATACCAGCATCAACCTTAGAGAGATCTAGAATATCGTTGATGATATTGAGAAGACTATCAGCACTTGATTTGATCGTGTTCGAGTAATCTGCTTGTTCATCCGTAAGTAGCGTGTCTTGAAGAAAATTGACCATTCCAGATATCCCGATAAGAGGCGTCCGAATCTCATGGGACATATTGCTTAGGAACCTGGCCTTGACATCCATGGTGTCCTTCAAAGTCTTCTCTAATAGCTTATGATCGTGGATATCGGTACAGGCACCGAACCAAGATCCGTCACCGCTACCAAGAGCGATGTTCTCGACCTCAACGCAACGAACCAGATGCCAACGATAATCACCATTCTTTGATCTTAAGCGCACTTCGGTCTCGTAGGATTGCCTTCCGTCGCTATCAGTGGTGATTTTGATAACACCAGTCTTTGCTAGCTCAGACATATCAGCAATAGGAAATTCATAAACAGATTCGCTACTTGAGCTATTGTTTCTCGAAAGTGATTGATATATGCCCTTTACTGTCGTTTCTGTTGGAGCTTCAGAGACCGTAGATGATTTCGAGGATTTCGTTGATGAATATCCACCAGAGGATGACTGTGAAGGCAACCGTTTGGGCTCTTTTGGCTTCTTCGGACGAGCAGTGAACGGTGTTGGCGTCGGAGGTTGATGAGGGATATGGCATTTGGCGAGATCTTCTGCATGGATGTAGTCCATGAAGCCTAATCCGAGAGCATCGCTGAAACTTTGGCCGGTATATGACAACCATTGTTCGTTAGCAAAAGTGATGCCGTCGTCTTCCGTAGCAGCAAATGTGATTTGGGGGATCAAATTTGCCAGCTGGCGATGCTTGGCCTCAGATGCCTCGATTTCCTCCTGCCTTGCTGCCTTTACTTCTGCTAAATGCTGGTCATGAATGTCCATGTGTGTTCCATACCATTGAACAATTACTCCTCGATGATCGCGATGACCTACAGCTCTGGTGTAGAACCAGCGGTAATTGCCATCGAATCTCTTAATTCGGACCTGCTTAGAAAATTGCTCGCCAGATCGAATAGCATGGCTCCAGGCTTTCAAATACTCATCTCGCTCATTAGGATGTAAACTTGCCCAAGGATCTTTGTACAGGTCTTGTACGGTTTGACCCCTATAGGTCAAGTATCTATTATTGACCCAGACAATTTCACCCGAGGGCGGCATAGCCACAAAGACATGAGCTGGTAGAGAGTCAAGCATGAGACCCTTGACTCTATCCGAAGGCGGTGGCATTTCTGTCGGAAGAGAGATAGAACCTGAGCGAGAGGGTAGACTGACTCCAGGAAGAGCTTTGGTGGTGGGGCCAGTAGTGGTAGGAAGGGACTGAAAAGTGGCACTAAAATCAGCCCCATAGGAATGTAATCGTGTGTGAGAACGTTCTCGGGCAAGGCCCTGATGTGATGCTGTTCGTATAGCTTGACGTCTAGGAGAGGGGGGGTTATCATGGTGTTGCCGGCTTGGACTTGCTTCTCGCGCTTCTTTGGCATCGGCACTGAAATCTCGGCTAGACTTGTCTCTGCGTGACCGCGAGTCTTGCTTTGTCTTGCAGCTGGTGGAGGATGGGCCTTGATTCTCAGACTTGTTCGTTCCACTTTCAACACCATGTTCAGTTTCCTCCGCTGCACCACGCCTTTCTTCTGGAGTCCGAGCTGGCAAATACGACCGAGACTCAGTTGGGGAGGCTTCTTTCGATGAACGGCGTGCTCCAGATACAGCGCACGCAGACCCAGTATCCACGCGCACGACAGAAGGGCGTGCCCGAGGAGCAAAATAGCTTTCTCCAGACGTATAGCTAGGGCTTCCTCCACTTAATCTCTTGTCTCGGACAAAACCAACGCTAATACTTGCTTCCCAGCTGGGCGTCACAGCAGGAGATCCTGCTGTACTCCGAGAGACACCAGAGTAGTCACTTGGGCTTGTTATGCTTCCGCCAGTGGATTGATGACCTCCAATCTCGTCAGGTGGCGAGGAAGAACTGTGGCTTGTGTTAATCCGATCTTCTAGTGGTCTACTACCAGAGACAACGGCACCGAACCCAGCTTGCCTTGGTCCTCTCCGGGAGAGACCGGCAATTTCAGTCTGGAGATTGGTGTGGTGCCGGCACATCGAATAAGAAGATGCTAAATGTGGTGCGAGAAACTCTAGTGAATGTCTAAGGTTAGAAGGATATGGAATGACAGGGCTTAGAACAGATAGAATGGCTACTGGCGTCCGCTTCTCGCTCACTGGCTCGGCCTCCTTTAGTTTCGTTTGCTTGTCTCCGCTCTTACTACGACCGGCCGACTTGTACTGAAGGGCAGCCGTATCTAAGCGGAACGCATGGACAGCCTTCGAGAGTAAAGGGTGCATTAGGGGGACATGTAGAACGGTCCAAGATCTGTCGACACCAATAGCCTCAAGCTGAGAGGACTGGGAGTAGTCTTTTGGTGTCTTGACAGGATCAAAGCTCTCCTCATCTATTGTAGAGTTTGCGAAGAATGGGTTCTCATCCGTTTCAGCCCTCACCGCTGGGGATGGTGCTGGTGACTGCGCCCATGGTGAAGGGGGGCCTTGTTCATATTCTTCGTACCTCGAGGGCAAGTTGGGAGGATCTCGACTGGAATGACGGGTATGCTTGCTCTTACTTCCGAGGAATGACTGAATGCGAGAACTGAGATCAGGTGCTTTGGCTTTCTTGGATTTGTCAGTCGGTGATTCTCTTGACTTTCCACTTCGTTGTGATGTTTTGCTCCCGCTACCACTGCTTCTTTCATCCGGCTCGGATTTTCCGTTGTAAGGGTAATCTCGTGTCAAGACGACAACGCTTTCTCGCTCCAGAACTCGCATAACACCAGTGTTATCGATCAGGGGGTCGGCTTCATATTCTAAGGCCTGCAAGACGGGAAAAACTCGTCCATGGATTTCTCTATCAGTAATGCCTCGATCTTCCCAGCTTACGGGCGATTTTGCTTCTTCATATTCCATATGATGCTGGAGAGACTGCAGACTAAGCTCAGCTGTCTGTAGTGTCGCACTGCGCGGAGGCATATTCTGAGGCACGTTAGGACGAGTACCAACATAGCTTTTTGCCCTGGACATTAAAGATGGACGTGACGTGGTATTTCGAGGAGGATCAGGCGGTGGGGGAGTCTCGCGCTTGACATTTTCATATGCGGTGAACGAGTGCCTACTGTCAAGACCTGGTCTTGTTGGTCTCAAACTCTGCCATGGGGAAAGTGGTGACTCTCCAGGCATATCATTCTCATCATCATTGCTCCAGTTTGTTTCATTTGTGGCATTGCTGCTTGCCATAAAGCTGCTTCCACGGGGTAGATATGTCAAGCTTAACTCATCCTCCACAACTGTGTTAAAAGTAGCTTTCTGAGCCCACGGTACATTTTCAACGTCCGTTGGATCGGCTGGAATTGTTAAAGTCACCCGATCTGCTTTGTACAGGTCTTTCATTATTTTCGCAACTGTCGTCCACCAGGAGTCTAAGCCGGGCTCTGACATGAGCATCAGACTAAGATCATACAAATTTGGGGTCTCATAGTTGAGGTCCTCTGTATGCTGCGAAGCTCCGCGTGGAAGAAAATTCAGGGTCGAGGCAGGAGTCACAGAGCCAGACTGTACTTTATCGTATGCTTGTGAATCAAAGCTACCACCTGAGAAGTTTGTTGGATTGACAGTGGGTGAAAGTGCGGTAAATGGCCGATGACTCTGGTAGCTCAAATTCCTTGGAGTTCGCATGGGTGGGAAAGGATAAGAAGGAGTTCTGACGTTCGCAACGCCGGGAGTCACTCCTCCTCGAACAGTCGCGATGGATTCAGTCGAGGTAGTCTCTTGCCCAGGAAGCAAAGGACTGCCAAACGCTTCTTCCAACGACGGCGACACAACCTCTTCGTGGATGGGAGACACACGAGATTTTCCACTCGCTCTAACGGGCATCATGCTCTGCTCCTCTCTGGTATTGGACGACCGGCTCAACTTTTCCCGTTGCTGATTCAACTGAATTTGTGCATTCATAGCCTTCCTAAGTCGATCCAATTCTTCTTTCGAGCCGACGTTAAGTATATCGTTATCGCTCAGTCGTGTCTCACTTTGTCCATCGCTTATTCCTCCTGCAGGCCTAACAGCGCTTCCCCTTCTGCCCCCATTTCCATCCTCTGTCTCGGCGCTAAAACCATGTATTGCATCTCTCTTTTCTCTTTCCGACTCTGGGGGCGCAAGCGCACCGCTGGTTGGCGATTCTGGCATCAAGGTTTTTGTCTTGTTATGCGTCGAAGAAGTAGTCTTTATTCCATGTTTGGACGATGATGAGATGTATTTTTCGCTGCTTGACCTGCGTGAGCTGCCAGGTCTTTTCGAGTGGGAAGAGGATGGTTTATCCAGAGGTGACCTTGGAGGCGGCATGCCTCTCCTCTGGAGCCCCCTCAGCTTCTATCGTGATGGAATCCAGGATGATATCCCTTTCGAGTCTGACCATTTACTCCGCTCGACACTCGATTGTTCGCTTTGCTATTTGTTGTGCTGTCTGGGCAGTGTGTCGTTGTGTTGTCGCGTTGTGGTGATCCAATTATTTCGCAAGTGGCGTTCTTTACCACCTGGGTGACGTAGGGTCGTGTGTTCTAGGGATAAATACGAAAAGGTTTGATTTAGACGGAACACCCATACGCAAGACGAAGCTGAAAGACTGCTATTGTTTGAAATTCGACCTTTGGAAAAATTTGAGATCTAGGCGATGGGAGAAGGAGACCTGTTGAATTGGTGCAGGGCCGCTTCATTTGGCAAGGTGAGGAAATCCAAGTCCTGGTAGGTCCCAGGAACATACTGACTAAGTATGCTTCAAGGGACTCCACCTTGCCGGAGAGGGCTAGGAAAACCGGATCTAACCAAGCGTTCTATGCAAATCTCAATCTTGAAGAACTTTTTTGATCCCGGTTCGAATTATAGTTATATAAAGCGAATATTTATACTACTGTACTGCTCTTATCTCTCTTGTTGGGTATAGATTACGACAGAATGAACATCAGTCATCACTCAAGTTATGAATGTTTTGGTAGAACGAGCACGGATCTAAAAACACTACCAAGAACAAAATACTTCCAAGCTTCTTCGTATATGAAGCTAGTGCTAGAAATGTCTACAACCAGGCAATTGGGAGAAAAGGCGCCCAGCTCGGGTTAGAAAAATCATAATTGAAGCAGGTGCAAACACTCAAATAATTGTTCAGATAGTCTGATTTAAATAGAGGTATCCATATAGAGGCAGTTGTCCTTCGTAGTTGAAAGACATGAGCCTGCCCTTGAAATGCATTGATTATAGGTTGCTGCGAAAAGGCTGCATAATAAACAATGATCATTAGTAAGTGATATTATGATACCAGTCGAACTAAAATTGAAATTGACTACTTAACGGTGAACAACAGACAGTCTCGAGCGTCCATAAAATATAACCACAGCGAAAGAAGTGATATGAATCAAGAAGCACGAGGGAACAGGCTTCAGCTAAATCTGGAATATCAAGCATGCAAGCTGACGTATGTGGCGTCGACGTCATCTGTTTCTCCTTCCAATTGTGTCCACTCACCTACTGCCAGGTCAGGGGCTGAAAGAAGGGGTCTACGGCAACCAACGGGTACGGTCCCAACGGTCATTTCTGCTTGAAAACTTATGATCAGGAGGGATAGAAAGTTCTCCGATTCCAGTGGAAAGTAACAGATAACTACTTGTGTAATACTATGGTGCCTCAATGTACAATCATATAAAGCACAGAGGTTGAAATTCGCCCCGTGCAGCTGCCGGCTCTCTCGGCAATCCTTCCCTCACTAGCAATGCGAAAAAAGGGGTCACCATCCCAACCTGGAACACCCATGAAGCAAGAACAATTCACATATTATTGACGATTGTTGTCAACTTCATCAATTCAAGCTAGAAATAGGTGCGATAGAATATAATGTGCCTAGTAGAGATAGAGAATAAAATCAGGGATAGGCGGGAATTGTTGGTGATATCCGCTGAACATTCATTATAACAGGAGGCGAATGCTCTTCAAATATGAAAACAAGTATGAAGAGCATCAGAGGTCACTAATTACATTCAAATATAATTCGAAAGATCATAACACATTTTATTAAGAGCTGTACCATACGGGGTACACCGAGCAGCTCAATTAAGGATAGTCTCAACATAAGGACGAAAAGTACTTGTGGATATGTTGTAATCCCTGAACTAATTAATGGGTTTGCAGTTCAAACTATAGGCTCTCTACAAACCAGTTCTACGAGTTCAAATCTCATGCTATCTAGTTAATGAACATAATTCGAGTTTTGAGCAATCTGTCCTGGTGGTTTTGGCTTTTCTTAACGCCGAAATGTTCGGCGCGGGCACTCCCTTCCCCGCATTTCGATGAGCATTAACCTTAAGCTTCGATCACCTCAAGCCCGCTTAATCACGTCAAGACCGGAGCTGAGCTTCGTGATAATCGACCCGAACCGCCTTTGGAAGTTTGAAGCTTCTGCTTCTACGCTTGTATCCCGACATCACGGGCTCAGGGGAGTTCTAGAGGAGCAAAGCATACTTGAGGCCTTATTTTTGAGTTCCTGACGCCTACGAGAGCTGACCGCTGCCCATAAGCTCCTCTTCTTGCTAGCTTCGTCGCACATCTCGCCGCTATCCTGACAGTATTAAGTTACTAAATTATCGATATGGCAAGCCAGTCATCAGAAGAGGCAATTGCCAATGGCTCCGAACGTACGCCATTGCTAGCTAATAAGCAGGCCTCCGAGAGCGGTAAAAACACAAGTCCAATCAAGAAAGCTGCCAAATTCATTGCTGAAAATGCGGTGATTATTTGTATAACTCTCCTCACAATAGCTTTGGTCATTATCCTCTGTACATTTTTCGGAGGTGAGTGTGACGAATTCCAATTCCTTCCTTCCTTTAATGTCAATTGCTAATTGAAATCAGTCTTCTCAACCAAGAAACCAAGCACGAAAACTAGCGTGTGTCTTACACCCGCTTGCGTCCATGCCTCGTCCGAAATACTCTACAATTTATCTCCTGACTATAAGTCTCTCGATCCGTGTACAAATTTCGAGGAAATGGTTTGTGGTGGGTGGGACGAACGCCATGATCTGCGCCCAGACCAAGGCGATGCATTTACAGGAACAATTATGAGCGAGAACTCTCAAATGCTGTTGAGGCATATTCTGGAAGCTCCATATCCGAATGAATCTAAGGTTAGAATTTCAGCCGCACAATTCGAGCCCATAAAAAGGGCTATTTCCGCTTATGTGATCCTACGGAAGAGCTAACACGAGAGAATAGCACTCTAGCTTTTCCCCAGCCCAATTAGTCCAGACACTCTCTTCAGTAGACGAGCAAAACTTCGACAAGTTACGAGATGCATATAATGCTTGCATGGATGAAGATACCATCAAGAATGTGGGTATCAAGCCACTTAAGGACCTTCTGATTCAGGTTGCGCACCTTTATCCTATGGAGGCCAGAGATGATAATGATCTGTATAAAACGATTCTATTCCTGGCGGAGCATGGAATTTCTTCGCTCGTCGCATTTGGCGTTGGAGCAGATGACAAAGATCCAGATACTGTGGTCGTGTCCATTCAACCACCGTACCGCATTGGACTTCCTGCCAAGAACTATTATACAGATGATGCTGTAGTCAAGAAGTACCAAGATGCTCTTACTCTGACGATTGACACATTTCATCCGGACAACAAGTATGAACATCGATATCTGTAGCTATTGTATTAGTGCTAACCATTCGTTGCCATGTCCAGATACAGCAAAGCATTTGCTAAGGAGGTTGTAGAGTTGGAGAAAAAGCTTGCCGCCGCTTCACCAGATTCAGAGGACAGGGACGATGTTACCGTAAGATCAAACATTCCTCTAAGCCATGACCCTCGTTCATCCCCCCTGAACCTGATATCTTAATTTCCTTGAATCGCGAAAGAATCGTCTATCGTCTTCTCGGGGTTAAGGAAAAGCGCAAGGGTACCCATTATCAGCATAGAAGCAGGGAAATTCGAGCGAAATTCAGGTGCCGTAGCATCACTTGTTGCATGCTAATGTCTCCATAGCAATACTACAATCCTATGTCGCTGAAGGAGGCAGACAGGCTTGCTCCACAGATCCACCTCACCGAGCTCATAGGCAAACTCGAGCCAATAAAAGTTCAGACAAAAAATCTCATTGTTTCATCGCCAAGCTATATGAGCAACCTCACCAGCATCCTATCTGGCAGCTCCAGGGGAACTCTCCAAACTTATTTTGCCTGGAAAGCTATTCAGGCATATGCTTCTTATGTTGAGGCTGATGAAATCAAACCATATATCAGATTCTCAAACGAATTGCAAGGGAAGGTAGGACGAATTCTTCATGTTAGTTCGAACACAGCTGATCAAACCCAGGATCCTGATTCCACTCCTGAGCGATGGCGCACTTGTGTTGGTCATGTGGATGACGGTCTGGGGTGGATTCTGAGTAGATTCTTCGTGGAGAGGGCATTTTCCGAGAAAGCCAAAATCTTTGGAGACTCAATTGTCACCGATATTAAGGATCAGTTCATCGAAAAGCTCAAGGTGACAACTTGGATGGACAAGAGTGTTATTGACCTGGCTATCGAGAAGGTTCATAAAATTGTCCAGAAGATTGGATATCCGACAAAGGTAATTCTCCATTTCAATATTCTCAGTTCTGATGCTGACTATCTTCAGAGTCCCAACATCATGGATCCACCAAGTCTCCAAGATTACTATGAGACTGTAGAAGTGAACTCGTCCGCCTTCTTCCAAAATGCCTTATCAATCAATCAATTTGATGTGAAGAATGAATGGGCAGCTCTCTCATCGAAAACAGATCGAGACGCATGGGGAATGACAGTCCCAACCGTAAACGCATACTACAATCCGCCTGGGAATGAGATCGTCTTCCCCGCGGGCATTATGCAATTCCCGGTCTTCGATGTCAACGTCCCTCAATACCTAAGCTACGGAGCCTTCGGCTCAGTCTCTGGTCACGAGCTCTCCCACGCATTCGATTCTACCGGTCGTCACTACGACCAAAACGGGAACTACACAGACTGGTGGACCAACTCTACCGTCACCGCCTTCAAAGAACGCGCCGAATGCTTTGTCGACCAATACAGCCACTTCACCGTCCCAGGCCCCAACGACGAACCCCTCCACGTCAACGGCCGCCTCACATTAGGCGAGAATATTGCCGACGCGGGAGGCATCACGGCGGCCTTCGCGGCATGGAAGAAACGCGCGGCGGAAACTCCAAATGAGGATCTTCCTGGCTTAGAGCATTTTACTCAAGAACAGCTTTTCTTTGTGGGGTATGCGGGATGGTGGTGTGGGAAGACAAGGAAGGAAGCCGCCATTGACCGCATTTATAGTGACCCGCACGCGCCGAAGTGGGCGAGGATTCTGGGGACGATGGCGAATAGTAGGGATTTTAAGAATAGTTTTCAGTGTAAGGAGAAGGAACCTGTTTGTGAGATTTGGTGAGGGAGGGTGACTTGAAAGACGGAGAATGGGATTGAATAACGGTGGTGATGTAGTGTATTACTGGATATTGTAAACTCAGTCCCTTCCTTTTGTTTTGTATCATTGAATAGTATAATGCATGCATTGGGCTTGTATCATTTCTCTTCTTGTATCCCTGGTGCCGTTGCTTTTATTCATGCTTTCGTAACACAGTAGCGGCAGACTTGATCTTCATGTAAGAATGCCCTACTAGTCCCTGACACAACATCCGCACTCAACTTGGCTTCTAATATGGTACCCAGCCCTCATTTTGTTGCACTTCGCGCTATGCTGAAAACTCAACACTACAGGCTTCAGTTCAAGGTCTCGAATGCCTACTTAGCATGTTCACCACACCCACCCGTTTAACAAGGAAGGAGAGATAATGCCGCCTAAAATCATGAGAGGTAAAGGGGGTGAGGATTGGAGAGTTGAGGGCTAAGGAGAGATTAAGAGCTTGGATGGGGAGGGTGTGAGGTTTTCTTGGGCCTGAGGTGATGAGAAATACGAGGATGTCAAAGGATTGACGCTTTTACTATACTCAGGAAGATGGAATTTTCACGGTCTTGACTCGGCTACTTCGCCACAGTCATCTCATGGCTGTCTTTAAAAAGTTTAAAGTGATAACATCATGGTACCAGCAATTAGTATCCCGTTTCCGTTTCCGTTTCCGTTTCGTCTCATTACTATTTTCCGATATGGGCTGCATTGGATTTGATGTATATTGAAGTCATTGATAGATCCTAAGTGTGATGTAGGTCCTTTCTTTGTGCTTATCTTGTACCTCAAATTCAAATCTCAAATAGATCCAAGCGAGGATGGTTGTACGTCCCTCGTTCTTCAGTACGAGCTCCAAACTAGATTACTCAGATACCTAATCTATGGTTCCCTTGCTCGATGGCAAGGATAGGGCATGTATAATTAAGCGACATACTGACCAAGTAAGAAATTTACAATAGCTAATTTGACTTGACATTTCCAGACTTCTACCAGACTAATTCTACATCCATACACAAATCACTATGCTACACAACCTACATTATCAACCGCCTCCACAATTCCAACATTTACGTATTTCAATCGAGTATTAAAATTACAATTTACAACCCATATACGTCGAACATAATATACAACACGCTATTCCTTACTGACTACTTATGCCCTTGCTTCTCTCACAATATCTATACATACATGCACAAATTACACCCTTCACCCATAGACTAGAATTCGGCATTTCAGGGGAGCAAGACAACACATATATTATGCATATCTCAAAGCCTACTTGCCTGCCTTATTCCACTAATCCCAGGGTATATCCCATCCATGTCTCGCCATCCCCTGATCTCGCCCGCACTAGCATACTGTCCCAAAGAAGAACATCCTGTGCAAAGTTCCAGAAGGCTAATCCTCCCATACGAGGTCTTCTACGGGAAAGAAGAATTGACGCGCCTCTAATTTATCCGCCCGTTTGATACAAAGAAAAGCCCTTCTCAGCCTTCGACTTTTCAGACCGACCGTTCTTGCCAGTGCCCTATTGAACTACCACCGAAGAATTATAACTATGTACAACAAATACAAAATCGCCTCACTGCCTTTGCAGCCTGGCTTCGAAAGAAGTGATATTAAAGCAAAAGAAAATCCTTGGACCGTGAAAGCGTGAAAGTTGAAACCATGGTATAATGCGATCCCCCTCCCCCTCCCAAAAAAGCCGAAAGAGAAGATTGGGAGAAAATCGCCAAACGCTCCATGTCTTGAATCGAATTTGACATAAGGAAAGGTGTATACCGCCGCTTTGAATATAGGACGTGCTGTGTATTATTAATGTAATATGTATCTTATCGTAAAGTGTTCGAGTCAAGTTCAGTGTTTGCCTTTTCGCTTTCTATGCATTTTCCATTCTGCTTTGGCAACTTTCATTAGGAGCTCTTCGTCCTTGACGGGGATCCAGCTAGTGAGGACTTTCATGGCGTTCTCGAAGTCGCTGTCAAGAAGGATCTCGCGGGTTCCATCGATCAATGCCGCACTGGTTGCATGGATAACATCTAAGCCACCTGCAAATGGTCGCTCTTTGCTGGGGGCGGCTGAAAGATCAGAGTCGCCCAGGAGCATGAATACATCCCATACTCGTAGTTGTGCTGGAAATGGTATGGAGTAATTGAAGAGGGTAAGATACCATCGTGTACCGTAAGCAGTGGGTTCAATCAGAAGCTCGTCCTGGCCGATATTAGTGTGTGATAGGGTTAAAAGAGTACGCAAAACTTACAAGCTTGCGAGTCACCTCTCGCCCTTTCAGCCATTGCTGCTGGAACTCGTCTAGCGCTGCCATTAATCCCGGGAAACCATGCTCGTAAAGTGTACTCAAACCCCGCAATGTCCACATCCTCACTAGCATGACAAAGGCCATTTCTTCATCATAGTAGCAGAGCAAGGTCGCCGCCAAAGATGCCATGCCCTGCACATAGCCAGTGTCTGGGAAGTACAAAGAAAGGGCATGAAGTACTCGAAAGAGAAGGCGCTGACCTCCACGGTATCTTTTCCTGAACATGATGTGGCTGTTGATGGTCCTGGGAACGTCGATATCAATCTGTACATCTTCGGCCGAGCTCTGTTTTTGGAGCTTGTAAAAAGCTGCCTTGATCACTTCGTCTGTGACATAATCTTTGCTCTTCTTCGCAGAAGTAGTCAGAAACGAGTGCCAAGCTGCTGATCGCCATCGATCAGGGATGCCTTTCCAGGTCCGTTCGATAAGTTTTGGACTTCGAGCATCAAATTCGAATTCCATCCCTTCTCCATCCTTTCCTGTCTTTAAAATTTTGGCCATCTTCCTCCACTTTTCGGCACGCTCCCATTCTTTCTTCTTGAGTCCTTCAACAGCTTTGCCGCCTTCTTCATCCTCAGCTATGTCGGCCAGTCCAGGGGGCAGAGTCAGCATGTCACCTGCTTCATCCATCCATCGCCGGTCTTTGTTTCCTGGCAATCGATTCGCAGCAGCCCGAAATTGTGCGCGACTATCGCTTCTTTTCGAATTGGTTGACACCTGAGTATTTAGCGACTTCGCAGAGACCTTTTTACTCGGTTGTCGACTGTATCCAGTCCTGGCAGAAGTGGCAGCTGACGGAGATCTACCAAACCGCTTCTTCCTAGGTGTTTCTGATGCCATCATCAAAATTGTGGAAACTCTCTGTGGCGGTCTTGGTTCGGGCGTTCCTGGTCGTGAATTGCGGCGCATACTGATGAACCCGTATCTATCGACATCTCCCCCATTTACGTCTTCCCAATCTTCAATTCCCCCAGCACGTTCATGTTCCCTCTTTTCACTTTGAAAGGAAAGCTCGCTATCTGGTCGTTGGTATAGGGCGTTTATGTTGGTGCTTAGATGGTTACTTGATCTTTTCCAATTAGCATGCTCCTTAAACAGAGAATACAAGACGACCTACGTTGGCGGTGTTTGTTCCAAGGGGTTTGGTTGTAATTGCGCGTCGAGACTTGGAGAATTGTTGCCATCTCGCCAATCGAAATTGGTCCCTTGTTCGTACATCGACCTGACTTTCTGCGACTCCTTCTCGACTTCATCTGGTAGGACTTTGATTGTTGGTGTGGCAAGCATTGAGAAACTAGGCTGTCTGGACAATTTTTTCAGTACGCACCTCAATTGAACACGAACGATTTAAGCATACCGTCGACCACCATTAGGTCGCAAATGGCTGCTCACGGCCTTCTTTCCACCAAACATCACACTTCCCCGTTTCGAGAATGACATCTGATTCAAAAAATCATCGTCCATTAAACTTTCCGTCGGGATCGAGGTAGTAATGGGGGAGAATTCCTCCTCGAAAGACTTCTCAATTGGTGGTGGTGTGATTGGTACCGCCGGAACTTTCTTTGAACTAGACTTCCTCCAGAAATTCCCCGACGAAGCATTGCTCTCTTTTCTCGCCTTCGGCTTGGTGGGCGATGGCATTGTCGTTGTGGGGGACACGGGAGAAATTGGCACATCCTCCAACGGTTGCGCCATCTTCGTTTGCGGAGGTGGATTAAAATCTATGGATATCCCCAACACATTCTCCTCCACGGTATTCACAGACCCCTCCCTGGCCTTGGATGACGTGGTGGGTGCCAGGCCCGAGTCCCTCTTCTTCTCGTCTTCCTCGGTCCTCAACTTGGTATTGCGTAACGCGGGATGAGAGTCCAACGGCGGTGCTCTGTGAGGGGGTGCGACTGTCACGGCAATTGGTGGTTTCGCAGGCACAGTCTCCTCGTAACGGAGTGCGACTAATCCGCCATCACTCATTCGAGTCGAGTGAGACACTTCGGTAGGCGACGAGCGACGATTATTAGGATTAATATTAGAGGGCGATCGAGGAGATCGAGAAGAGCGTGGAGAGGATTGAGGACTTCGCGATGAAAAGGAGCGCAGAAGCGAGACAGCCCTCTCGGAAGTCATACTTCATGATCTACAAGAAAGGTATGGGCCCCAATCTTAGCTGCGTAGCTGACTTCTTTTGCTTGCCGGTGCGGGTTTCTCCTTGGCTGGATGCGCGAGAGAGTGGAAATGTGTAAGCTGACCCTTGCGGGAGGCTGCTGCACTGGAACTGGGGCCGAACTAGTCGAGAGCTGTTGACCTTGGCGTGAATACCGTCGACAGATAGCAAATATCGAATACGCGGTCAGGGGTTGAAGATGGCTGTTGCTGGTAGTAGTGGAAGATCACGATGGTGTTGTTGCAAAAAGAGAGACAGAGGGGGAAGATCCAGAAAATAAAATCATGGGCATGGGGTCACAGATGTACTGCACGAAGTAAAGTAGGAAAAGTGAAATTGCTTGGTCCTCCTTCGTGGTGTACACTGGTGGAAGTCGCAACTGACCCCCAACTGGCAAAATGATACTTAGTTAAAAGTGAGCTGTTGTATTAGCTGCGGCAGTCGCATTTCGTGCTTGGACTCTGGTTGGTTGAAATTGCAACAGCGGTGTTATGTGCCCTGTTGTGGCATGCTGCGTGTGCTTGGAGCACTGGCTGGCCCTGCTAAAAGTCCCATTTCAACACTTTAGCCTGCCGCCCAATGAAGCCAAGGGGGGAGATTGATCAGAGTCCTTGTCGATCGACATCCAGGTACAGAACAGGGGGCGTGTTTTCTGTAATAAAATCACATCTCGAGTATTGTTCAGTATACTGTCTAATTCGCTCTCATCTGCTCCTCAAAGCCTCACTCGGTCCTTATCCCTAAAGATGAAACGATCTTGCTTGCAAGAGCCATCCTGTGCTTGGTCCCCTTGACACTATCTTCATGCAGGAGCCCAGATACAGTTCAGCCTCGACAATCTCCAGATTCTCCGATGGCGTGAAGTAGCTTATGTTTGTACGACTTTTTAGTACAAGCATGTGGAACCAATTAAGAGATTTGGTCCTTCTCCCTCCTTTCATGACTCTACTCCCAAAGTCGACCAACTCGCAAAGTCCAACAAATTTATATTTTTGAGCCCCGCAAAATGTTCATGCTCAATATCACCATAGCAGAAATGGAGTCCAAATTCTACCTCTTTATGAACAGCAGTCGCAACTTCCAGCGGATGTTCTATCAGCCATTCTTTCAATGGCAAGATCTATTCTAGACGTGGAAAAACTCTTTCAAGTACTGCAAAATTTACTACAACGTTCAAATGAATCGCCAGACCGAAAGCAGGGATATGATCTTGAAGCCTTTGAGGGCCTTCAGAACAGCTTGCGTGTATACTATTCCCTCGATCCTCAGGCTCAACTATTTGGTAAAGGACATTGAAGGGCATGGGCAATGAGACCTGGAAACGAACTCCCTTAGGAATGATCCTCTCCTCCTTCAATTTGCAACAAGTCGCATACGATGTAATTGCACAATCATCATACTCGAGTGAGCAATTTGGTATCTTCCTTCAACGCACTCAGTTCATCCTTTAGCCGTGAATCTATCCCAAATCGAGCTCGTGATTTAGGACGGAGGAGAAAAGATTTGTTGGCGAAGACAGCAGTGTTGAAGCGTACAAAGTGTTGACTTTTTCTCGGCTCACCATCTGGTATTCGGCGTAGCTGCGAGGGGGAGAGTCGTGCTTAATCTGCTGAATCCAACATGTTCATCAAGGAGGCAGACACTAACAAGGAAGTAAACACATTTCGGACGATGCAATTGAGACTGGGGATGGTCGCCATGTTCAAAATATACATGAACTCCCCCTCCAAATTTCTTCATTCACAGCTTTACATATTTAAATACTAAACCCATATCTCTTCCAAGCGACCGACGAGTAACAATCAGACTAGATATTCCTTCGGAACGAAAAACCGAGGTTCGAGCCTCAAAACCATTGAGTCAATTCCAAGCTTCTAGGCGCCGTCAGTTTCACTATATAAAGAGGCAATCTTGAACGCACTCAATCATGACTCTCTTTCTACCGTCTCGAAAATCTAGTGTGAGTACGTTGCTAGCGCGCGGCTTGTCCCCTAACTCCGAACCTTTCAGTAAGAAATTATTCAGCTACCACTCGAAAAATTTACTACCACCATCGAGAACTTCCTCAAAACTTGATCATTCAATCTATTTACGGCACACAAATTTAGTCTTAATACAACATAAGGACTTACCGTATATTCCGCCCCTTTCTTCCACCCCTGAATACATACACATACACAACGGTATCTTCAACCAGCGCATAGAGACGTGGCAAATCATCCGAACATACATCGGACGAACCTACACGTGTGCAGTAGTTCGCTGCGCTGTCGCAGTGCGCTGGGCCTGAGCATTACAAGACATACATACATTCATACAAACTGTATGGTGAAGTATGTACTATGAGGTGTCTTGCATTGGCTCGTCACCTCACCCCGCTCTCGAGTGAAGAAAAAAGAAAATCTGCCGAGAGTTTTGACATTGTCCCAAAATCTTCAGCGGGAAGAGATCAACGGTCAAGGTGGGAAGGTATGTTAGCAGAGTAAAAAGCTCGCATCTCGCTCACATCATCCCTCAACCTTCAGCCCCTGACCCGCAGCAACAGGGCTTATCAATACCCTATCTGTCCCGCCTGTCTCACAGCATTATGTCTGTCATAATGACTCGCCCGGGTGCGATCTGAGACGGGGCGGCTCGAGTTGAAAACTTGCATGGATATTAGTTCTTCAATATGTGGGCAAATGCCGTGGAACCCGTGGGTGATGAGGTGGAAGGATGCCGATGGGGTGCTCAACAACGCTTCTATGCGTTCTTCCTCTCTTGCTCACGTGGACCAAATACAAAGTGCATTTGGTAGGGAAATTTTAATACACAGCTTTTCGAAAGGTAGTCGTCAAGGTGGGAATTGCTTCTGTATCATAATATTGTATCGAACAGACAGAAAATACGATCATCATCAATCAAGCGTATCTCCTCTCCTCAAGGTAAGGTAAATCCATCGCCAACTTTGACGTCTGGGAACGCCTCTAAAACGCCACGCAATGCTTCCCTTCAAAATGCTCCCCCCTCCTCTTTCCTTTTTACGCAACAATGTGGTCTCCATATCCCCCTTCCATTTCTACCAGCTGTGCCCTCAAGAAAGCCTTCTTCACACATCTTCATTCTCCCAATCCCGTTCCTCATATGTACTCTGCGCCCGCCCACCACTCAGATCCAACTTCGCAAGGAATTCAGGGGGCACCGTGGGGATGTACTTCCGTTCCCGCTCACGGTTCAATCCGCCAAAGCCCGCGCCGTAGCTGATGAGCATATCTGTGCTGGTGGGCAGAGAGAACGGAAGCATGAGTGCCGGATCTAGAAGGAGATTTTCGGGGGAATCGGAGTCTTCGTCGGGTTGCAGCTCTTCTGGAGGTGCAGTGTTTGATGTGGCAAGGTTGCCATTTGCATCCACTCCCTCTGGCGCTTGGCCATTGCTGCTCTTCTTGACCGGTGTTATGTTTGGCGTTGCCTTTTGCCGGACCTTACGAGCTACTGCTTCTCGTTGGAGATTATTCAGATACTTCATCGCGCTTTTAGGTAAACCCTTCTCTCCAACTTCTGGTCGATAGTGCTTCACAGAGTGGATCAGCTGCTGAGTTGAGAGCCGTGTAAGTTGTTGTAGTGTGCCAACTAATGCCTCCAAGTCGTCCATTCCTAGTGACGAAAAGCACTGTAGCCATTGTAGCAGTTGAATGACAGGCGCAAGATGCCTCCTTGCTGCGTCAATCGTAGTCTCGCCGCTTGAAGTCATAGAACCGTGCTCGTAGTGTTCTGGCTGGCGATTGTTCGTTCGAGCCCACTCTTCTAAGGTGGATATATTCATTCTGATTTGCATAGCCTTCGTACGTGCGAGATACTTTCGATTTGACATAATACGATTGAACAATTCTGCCCCAAGCCAATACAACAACTGCGCCAGGATTTGAGCGGTGATAACTGAATGTATATCATACAAGTCCAAGACGAATAGTGTCGATGACAGTAATGAGGTGATGTTCCTTGGTGATGGTTTTGCTCTTTGTTTGGGCGAGGGTGGCCGAAATCTCTTCTCCGCAGGTTCTTCCTTCACTTGATTCTTTCGCTTGAACAATTTCCATTCGTGCTGAAAGGCAATATCTTCAAACCCAGGTATTGTTTCGTGCTCCAACATTGCCGAATCGAGCACTTTATCCATTCTCCTCTCTGCGTCTCTAATGATCAATATGAAGATTTCATTGACAAGTTCTGCAAGTTGCAATTGGAAGTCAGATGTTGACTCGGATAGACTAGCATCTTTCTTCAGGTAATGTAGTAGTAATGTCGCATTGGAGATCCAGAATGCAAGAATAGTCATGTCCCACTGGTTCTTTTCTACCACATCGTTGATTTTGTCCATCGCGGTGACAAGCAAGTTCGCAAGGAGGTTTGGATCGGCATGGTAATGAGCATACCGTGCACTGAGGAAGATCATATTTGCAGGGACTGGTTTCTGAGATGGGGACCGCTGCGGGGTCATGTTCGTGATAATGATATCGAGAATTCGACCTAATTCGTTCTCCTGGAATACAAACATTTGATCATGAAGGCATCTGTTCCAGTCGAACTCCTGCGGCTCTTCTTCTAACTCTCCGGGTGACTATATCTGGTTAATTTGGTCCAGCATCAGTTTTTCAGCTGTTCCATACCTCTGGTTGATCATCAATCCCAACATTTCCTAAATCGACTTCAAGATCCCGAGCGCTTTCCATCATCATACGGCGTCTCATTTCATTCTCTGCCATTTCCTCCTCGAAGCGATCTTGCGAGAATCCTGGATTGTAGAAATCGTCCGTGACTCCAACACTTCCTATATGATAGCCACTATCGTGCAAGTAACCTGATATCTCGCTATCAGGTGCGACAAAATCGAAAGCCGTTCGCCCTGTAGAGGACTTGACCTCCGGTGATGCACCATGATCTAGCAGCGTCTTTGCAATGCCTTTATGTCTGTTCGTCATCGCCCACATCAGAGCACTCCACTGGTTTCGATCCTGTTTATCCACATTTGCCCCAGCGTCCAGTAGAGCGGTAACAACAGTCTCATGTCCCTAGAAATTCGTCAGTTGCTTTCGAAGCTATTTTCTATTCAATCAACCCACAAAGCAGCTAGCATAGATAAGAGGGGCTGTGCCTTCTTCGTCCGGCGCATCAACGTCCACCAGGTCCTTCGCTTTCCCATTTAATATCCTTTGTATACGCTCAACATCCCCGTTACTCGCTGCCATATTGAGCGCCTTCTGTAGTATATCTTTCTTTTCTGAATCCGACAATTTCTCGTTTGAAGCTACTGCATCCTCATCCTCACTCGCCGATCCATCCCTGTGTGCTGCTTGCGCGGCAAGCATTTCCATGAGTCTAGAATCACTGTCGCCAACCTTCTGGTTCGTAAGATCATCATCGTAGTTGTCTTCCAGTGAGAGGCTGTTGAACTGTAGAGGTTTCGCGAGCATAGGTGTGGTCAAGAATTGTGATTGCCCTTTTGATGTCAGTGTGTTTCATAATTACAACAAAGAAACAACCTCACCTTGCCACGCATCGTACATCTCCGTCTCGGGCGTGAAGTGAGATGGGACGCTCTTCCTGTCGTCCAAGGACGTGGGGAGATCGGGAGGAAGAGCCCTTGGTTTCTTCGGTGGCTCCTCGCCGAAGCCACCAGCATCCCCGCCATTATCCCCAATATCCATTGAAAGACGAGGACTTCATGTAGTCCGTAATCATCTGCGAGGTTGCATATGTCGTCTACTAGCTTAGAAGGGAGCAGAATATTTGTGAACTATTCTCTGAGAGAACCGTATGTTGTCCGAGGGCTCTATGATTGGAATCAAGCTCAAAGGGTGCTAAACTGTTATTTCGAAGTGACGATGTAGTCCGTGCGCAAGTAAGGCGGCTTCACACATGGAGAAGGCTAGCGGCCCGCCTCCCCTTTTGACAGGACATTGAAAATTCTCGACCAAGACAGTCATCCACTAGAAGAAAAAATTGAACCTAAGCAAGCACGAACATTGCGGCACAACCTCCACCTAACACATATTCGTTTGAGAAAGGATATAATTCTTTGGCGTCAAGGGGAAGGGGTTTGGATTTCTACTCCGCCAGCCCTAAACGCTCCTTTTGCCCAAAACACGAATACGCTTGACTCCTCCATCGGGTATCATGACCAGCTTAACGTGGGTAAATATCTTGTCTTTCACCAGAGACTCAAACTCATGCTCCTTGTCGGCGCTGCATTTACTAGGCGCGACGACATCCGCCCATCCATCTGCCAATGCTCCAGGTTCTCCTTCACCAGACCAGTCGATAGCCTCAACCTTAGTCTTCTGAGGAAAGTTTCCTCTAAAGAATGCAGTGTCAACAATCAAATTGTGGATTGTGCCTTTGGCACCAAGTTTGATGATGGCCCAGTCTGCATGGTCCTTGCCCCGAGATCTCGAGGTCTCCCATCCATCTCCCATGTCCTTTCCTCGACCTGGTAAAATCAGGTTGGCAATAACTCCAAAGTGCTGATCACTGCAGGAAATAGCTACACCTCCATTTTGAGCAGCAGCAAGATCGAAGATGGCTTCCTTATCCTCAGGGAAGACTGGAACTGCGTGACCAAACAGCCGGAACCTCGCAATTCCACCATCTGGGTACATATTCAAGCGAACATGTGTATAAGCCTTAGTAGCTGGGACAGATAGCTTCCAGCCAAATCTTTGAGAAGGCCCACACTCTTGGAGGCCCAAAATTGGCTCCCATTTCCCACGATCGCCTTTCCAGCTGATGACATCTTCATCATCTGAGCTGAACACACCCTCGACTGAAATGGCCGGGGCATGATTGCCAGAGAAAAAGGCTGTGTCGATTTCCACGCCTTCAACAATACCTGAAGCTACACCAAGGCGTATCACGACATAGTCGAACGGGGCAGTGTTGTGACGTCTGGTCTCCCATCCGTCATACCAGGCGCCAGTAAAGACCATCTTACCTGGCTGTCTAATAGGCGAAGTCGGAGTGAGAAGATTTGAGGCCTCTGCAAACCATTCATCTGAGAATGAGAGGACTTTCCCGCCCAAGGTACCCGATATCAAATCTAAGAAACTGTCAGTTCGGGATCACATGGGATTTGATTGCTCAGGTTAATTTCGCTCTCGATAAGGTCTGCGGCCCAAGAATACGTCCCAAGAAACAGTCTCGTCCCCGAGCAAGTGTAACAAGTCACACATGACTTGTACTCACCTATGGTAGAAGATTTGAAGGTTGCGTCAATCTTGTCCGGCGCAACTGAGGTAGCTGCCACATTCTCGAGCTTGTATTCTGATTTGGCTGACATGATGAAGACAATTCAGGTTTTTGTGGAGGTGGAAGGCCAAAACACAAAAAGGGCTGTTATATTATCTAGTGAAAAAACTCTTCTTGGTCTTCTGTGTAGTTCCTATCGAGTAATAGCAAACCAAGGCTCCTGCCCTCGGCCGCTGGCCGGCTGCCGCACAATAGTATCCCCACCTTTGATGGCCATGGGCGAATGAGATTTCATGGAAGACCCAACCAATGAAAAAGAATCGATAATGGAAATATAGGTTGCTGCTCCGTACCGTGGAGTATCATACAAACATATGAATCTGACTCAAGGCAGCTTCCACCGCAAAAAGATTCTATTGGGGTGTAACTTGGTCTAGAAATAGACAGATGGAAAGGAATTTGTTATATGTGCAACCAATAAATAACACTAGAAAGAGACTTTGGAAAAAATCGGTGAAGCGAGGACAATTTGTAGCGAATCTAGCAATACGGTTTTCTTATTGCTTTGTAAAAGCATAGAGATGTAGAAAAGAAACACTGACATGTAAATCTCGCAAGATATTGATTGTTCACCATGTGCAAGGATTGCGCCATGCGGCAGTGCACCATGAAATATGATTACCACGCAAACTCACTGATTGGTTGATGCTGTCTGACAAGCGTCATCGCTAGTGCATTGAAGACACTTGTGTGAGCATTGCGCAAGACGATGCACCTTCTTCGTACAACACTAGTTCCCGATATGTAGCAACAGCATCCTTCTTCTGCATTGTGCAGGACTTCCTTCTTTCCTCATCAATATATTCCCCATAGATATCTTCGCATACAGTCCCCTCGATATCAGCAGCTATTTTGCAGCAATACACTTGAGCGGTGAAACAAAGATCATGGCTTCTGCAACTGGCATTCCGGAGAACATCCCAGCCACGAACGGTAGTAGGCAGGATGAAGGGCGAGCTGAAGATGAACCATTGCTTGGGCGCAGCGGGGATGTGTCACAGCAAGAAGGAAAACCACTATATCAGAATGTCTTCATGGGTACCAATATCCCCGCTTTCGAGTATATCTACCTACTAATCATTTTCTCAGGCACAGCAGTTGTAGCTCAAGCCGGTATCATCCTCCTCGCAGCCTTAGTTTGGGCCAACGTCCTCTTATTCGATTTGTCTCTATTCTCCGCACATCCTCTGCTCAATTCCATCGGCATTCTTGCATTGACAGAGGCTATTCTCGTTCTCCAGCCAACCCATACGCCACAGCAAAAGCGGCAAGGGACAATCGCCCATTTTACACTCATGAATTTCGCACTGGATACTCTCATTGCAGGTCTGATTGTCATCGAGAAAAACAAATGGGGTCACCCCGGCGCGCATTTCAAGTCCGCCCATGCATATCTCGGCGTCATTACATACGTTCTACTGGCCATTCAAGCTTCGATTGGCTTTACAGCATATTTCGTTCCGAAGCTATATGGAGGCGTTGATAATGCAAAGTCACTCTACAAGTACCACAGAATCAGTGGTTATGTCATTCTTGTCTTCTTGCTTGCAACAGTGTGTTTGGCCACCCAAATAGATTTCGTCAAGAATGCGATTGGTATCAAGCTCTGGGCTGTTCTTGTATGTTCCATATTGATCCTCATTGGAGTCATTCCCAGAGTTAAGAAGCAAAAATTTGGGTTCACTGGCCCTAAGCCAAGTGGTGCGTTTGGTCAATAAAATCTACAACCCTTTGTCAAAAATGGTAAATCTGCAGAGTTTGCCAAAGTATGGTGTCTAAGTTCTGCTTTTAAGGATGGGGAAAATAATGGAGTTACGAAAGGCGTAGATGATTTTCAGGACCTGGGGCAGGATATACGGGAATTCAAGAATACCTTTGTGTTTCTTTGTACATCTGAGCTTTGGACTATCTGAATGTAATATTTTGCGCCGAAGGCTCTGCAGAGGTGCAATTTGTGCACATGCTTTTCAAATTGCTAGTGAGTTTCTGAAGCTAGTAACAAGATAAAGACTAGACTACTGCTTACTGTTACATTACAACCTGTTCTAAATCATTGCCTGTTTTGGCCTGCCCAATTCACATTGAGCCTTTGAAATTACCTCCTTATCTTGCTACAGATCTTCTACTTTTCACATCTAAGAGCGTAATATGAATTTATAACCCCATGAGCAGGTCATCAAGTTGCGCCGAGCTATCACAAGCTTTTGGGAGGTTCGCATATAAGATTGAAATCACAGAGAACGTCCTGTGACAGTTGGCAGACAACTTCTCACCTCTGCTTGCAGGGAAATTTAAAGAAAACGTTACCTTTCCCCCATGGTGAAACTTACCTCACTTCGCAGTGTGCCCAATAGCTTCAAGAATGCACCCCTCCCTCAAAAGCTCACCACTGTCCTAATTTCGCTTCCTTTCCCCGTATGTAATTGTTGTTCATCTTTCAAAATACTTCCACCACAAGTTACGCCAGAGATCTTGCCTGAATTCACGTTGGATACAAACGTAATTGGAACCGACCTTGACTACACAGGTCCTTTTTCTCGCCACCTTTTCTCGGATCAGCACGTATATTCCCTTCATCCTATTCCTTCATTTCGAAACGACTTCTCACTTTCAACGCACGCGCTTCTCCCTTTAACTTTCCTCAACAAACGCCACTATATCTCAGCTCTATCTTTTTAGCCTGCTATTAACTGGCACTAGTTTCAAAATTGTCAACCGTCTTTATATCACTATCCGCTATTCATCACAACACCTACAATTTGAGATTGCTGCATACACATCACTTTACATTATCTCTCCTCAGTTTAACCCGGCCTCGAAATTCTTCATGATGCCTCCCAAAGCCAGGACCAAGGTCGCTCGGCAATCAGCAAAGGATGATCCTAAGGGCAAGCGCACCATCGTTCGACACTTCCCTCAATTTTCGAGGCTTCCCATCGAACTCCGTTTAATGATATGGGTTCTTGCGGCATGGACTCCTCGCTTGGTCATGGCGAGTTGGAACACGATTTCATTGTCGAGCATCTACATTTCTCTCTACAAATTAATCGCAGGTGTTGTCCCAGCGGTCCTCCATGTCAGTCAAGAATCCAGAAATACTGCCTTGAAAATCTACAAACAGGTACCAAAATTCATCAGTTTCACGGGCGCTGTGTACAAGTACAAGGCCGAGAAGACGATATATCTAAATGATCTGGATACCATCTACTTTTTCGACTGCCCAGCTCATCCTCAATTTCTCAAAGTTCTCCGGGAAATCAAGAAACATATTCAACTCGATCATTTCGCCATTCCAGTTGAGCATCTTGACAAGTACGGCATCGATTTATGCCCTTCCAACCCAGTCTTCTCCAGCGGGCTCAAACTTAGGCAAATATTCAAGACTCATATGTCTCTCGACAGGATTGTTGTGTTCATCGACAGAACCAAAGCGAACATATTAAAGATTCCTACTGAATACAAATTGGTGACGGTCACCAAGGAGCAGCGTGTTGTTTGTAAGGGCAAATGTTGCAAACTCGATAAGGAGAAGGTTGAGAAGCTTATCGATGAGGTTTGGGATGGAAAGGAACCTCATTCTGAGATCGTTGGTCCATGGGCTCATGTCCGTTCTGAGAATATTAAACAGTGGAATCAGTTCAAAACTGCTCACCCAGAAATGCTCAAGCCGAAGGTAGAGATGCTTCGTCTTGTGAGGAGGTAGACATAAGTACAAGATTGGCTAGTGAGCTTTCGATGCTAAGCAAATAGGCCTTACAGGAATAGATAATATTTCTGGTAGGTTGGGGAATATCTTCTTCTCTCGCTCAGGAAGTACCTACTCGTTTAAACTGCAATTCGACCACCATGGTTTCCGGTCAAGGAAACTCAGCAGAGTGAAGAGATAAACATTGCATTTCATTCATTGAGGGCGAACGCTCGGGGATCATCCGCGCATGGGGAGAATCATCATGAACCAACGTTCTTGAGCCTCCAAAGGAAATCGGGAACCCGATTCATGATTACATGAGACACCGTATCCATAAATTACGATGGATATAGGTGCTCTTCTTTGGCGTACAGTACTTTGATGGATAGACTCATGAATCGCAAAAAGCTACTTTCATAACGAATCTAGCACCTCATCTCTCCTGGTATATTTCCTATGCACCTGTGAGGCCATCATCTAGTGATAGAATAAGTTTAAATATTCACCAGTGTACTGTTGTCAAATGTAGAAGGGGATGACTTTCCGTTCAAAGCTACGAGGCATAGCAGGGCACATACTCATACCCATTCCCACAACTATACCTCACTGAACTGTTTTTCCTTAGCTATCGTAACGTTTGTATTCGAATTAGAAGCTGTTCGGCAGTACAATATCAATCGGACAACTATCAGCGGCAAAGAATATACCGTAATATGGTCAATCCACAGCTGATATATTCCGAGATCCTGTCGAAGTATCAATGCTGCTGGGCCGGCGTTCTATTTAGTAACCGTAGTCTATTTCATGATCATATTGCAGTCTCACTCTCTTTCATACACAAGTAATCCCATCATATCGATCCCTCTTCTTCTTCTTCTCCTCCTTCTCCTCCTTCCCCATCCAACATCAAAACCCGGCCCCCAAGCCCTTCTCGCCTCCTCCCCTTCATCCTTCCAACCAATTATCCTTTTCCTCGCATCCCTCAATCCATTCCATCCAATCCAACCGCTAACCCCCTTGCATTTAGCCACAGCAGCCTTCCCAAAACGAACCACCTCCTCCTTTGTTGCACGTCGCGAAAAGTGAGATCGAGTCAGCACGTTGTGAGCGAACTGGTGCCGGCGGTTCGCGAGTCGTGCGCAGCCCCACTTTGGCACGAGGAGGCAAGGGGAAGGTAGTCCGTGGGGGTGAGGATGTCAGGCCATTTTTGGGGGTTGTTCAGCGGGAATATATGTAGAATGGGATAAAACAGACCGTGAAAGACGGGTTTGAAGTGATCTCGAAGAGACTTGTTGGTGTTTATCTGAAAGGCTTGAAACAATGATCTGGTATAGATTTTCGAAGTCGTGGAGGTGGAGAATGCGGAGGTCTGAATTGAGTTTCCGGATCAAACCTAATTTGTTACCGGGACGGAAGGGCGCTCCGCTTCGTTCGTTATTGGGGATTTCGACATTGTTGTGGGGTGCGTGAGATGCTGTCTTTTATGCAGTGGCATGAGTCGTGGTCGTGATGCTTGGGGAGCGGAGCTGAGCTCCTGAACTGCTCGACTTTTGGGGTCAAACAAACATATCGAATGAAGGTTAAAGAATATTTTACTTGGATATGGTTGATATCAATAATATTAATGTTTATCTATGTTATGAGAAGAGAGAAAAAATGAGTTGAGTGTAACAAGATGAGCCTGTCATGTCCTCCGAGGTCTTCTCGCTTCGAAGGGAGCCGAGGCAAATCAGCCAACCCCATGATAACAGTCTACATGCTACACTCATGTGCAAAGCAAAGAACAAACCAAAAAAAATCATTATAACGAGGTATTCAAGCTTTGGTTCGTTTTGTGTATTTTGAGGTTTACTCCTTGGCGAAAGCGCCCATCATATTGTGGTCTTATCACAATGGCCAACACCATAGATGACCAGCTGAAAGCCGCAACCACCAACCTTGACCTGCCGGGAGTTGTGCTTGTAGCAAGTGATACAACAAGTATTCCTCCTCTTCCTGGTGCGGAAAATCATGCTGACGGTATGTCACAGATGAGTTTCACTACGAGAAAGCTTTTGGCATGCGCTCCCTCAAAGAAGGAACACCCCCCGAGCCGATCCAGAAAGATGACATCTTCTGGATGGCATCATGCACAAAATTGATGACTTCAATAGCCAGTTTGCAGTGTATTGAACGAGGCCTGTTTACACTAGATGAGGATGTTACGAGGCTGTTACCAGAGTTGATAGACATTCAGATTTTGGCCGGATTTGAGAAGGGGACTCAAACTCCGATTCTAGTTAAAGCTACCAAGACTATCACTGTTCGGTATATGAAAAATTGGTTGTGCTTTACAAATCCGATCTAACCATTGATTTCAGGTTGCTTCTTACTCATGCTTCCGGATTAGCGTATGATGTCTTCACACCCACCTTGCAGACATGGAGAAAGTCAAGAGGAGAAGAGGCACATCTTTCCAAGGGCTCTCTGTTACATAGATGTAAAACTCCTCTCCTTTTTGAACCTGGAGATGGGTTCGCGTATGGGAGTAAGCTGCCTATGAGAAGTAGACATGTAATAGCCATACTAATATCCGCTAGCTGGTCATGACTGGGTGGGGATGATGGTAGAAAGGTGATCATTTGCCTCACGTATCGAGACCTCACAACTTACAAACATTGATAGAGTCACTGAAATGACGCTCGGGAATTACATGAAAGAGAATATTTGGGATCCGCTGGGCATCACGAGTATGACATTTCATCCCGAACAACAACCAGAAATACTTTCTTCGATGGTCGATATGAGTCAACGCCTAGGAGGCGAGAACCTGTTTGGAACACCAGCAAATCCGATGGCGAAAGTGGCGTGGAGCGAAGATACAGTTTGGGTTCCAAATAAGGATGATTCAGGCGGTGGTGGTGTCTTCGTAAGTGACGACCTTTTTGCCCTCGGTCGAGTCATTCCATATTATGGTTGTTGTAATTTTAAATCAATTTCATTGTGTTCTTCCTTGAAGTAAAGCGAACATATTGTCCCTGGAATGACCAAAGGATAATTTCAGGCCTTCGCTCTCTGGCACCTGAACTTTCTTCTTTCCTACACTACGCGTTTTTGAGAATATTCTATCCTAGAATTTTTGTAAAATACTAACGAAAAGCACTCAAGAATATATTATAGCTTTATAGCTGAAGCTAACTTCCCCCCTAGAGCCGAGCAACAGACTACGTCAAAATCCTCCATAGCATAACCTCCACCACCACCCCTCTACTCACCCAAGAATTCCTCGGCCTCCTCTTCGAACCTCAACTCTCCACCCGCTCCCACACCTCTCTCACCACCCTCCTCCGTATCCGCGAACTCAACGACAGCATGGCAATGTCAATTCCCATAGGCACCAAGCTCAACTATTCCCTCGGCGGCATGATAACTCTCGAAGACATCCCGGGTCGCCGTTGCAAGGGAACGATGTTCTGGAGTGGCCTGCCAAATGTGTTCTGGTGGGCGGATAGAAAGGGAGGGATGTGTGGTGTGTATGCTAGTCAGATGATGCCTACGGGGGATCCGAGGAGTTTGGGGATGTTGTCGGGGTGGGAAAGGGAGATGTATCGACAAGCTGGTGAGTTGGGGAAGGTAAAGGGGAAAGAGAGACTTTAAGATCCTAAACACCTTTCGAAACAAAATCTAGCCTAGGCTGTGGAATCCTTTAGAAATAGAAGTGACTGGAGACTTAGATCTTGCATAAAGTACGAGAACGTGGCCGTAAACTCTAGGTATAACTTCATTTTCCAAAAACTAAGGGAGTAGTTACAGTCAAAGAGGACTTCCTATTGAAAGTCACCTCGTATCAAAACCAAACGGCCCTATAATGCCACCTCTTCTTCACTTTTCGTTGCATCCACTCTAACAAAAGAGCCGGTTATCCTTTCTATGGTGTCGCACATAGAGGAAGAGGTAAACGCTGGGTGCTATGCCATAAGTTAAACAAGGCGATTTTGAGAAAGCATAGTACGTATGTTTAGTGTATGTGGTTAACGTACGTGAAGAAAAGAGTCTGAGATCCGACGGCAATGACGGCAAAGTAAAATTCGACAGCAAAATCTGAAAAGCGTGAACGAACTTTGCCCTTGCCTATACATTTGTATAAGATCCGAATTGTTCGGTACTAAACCATTGATATCTTAAACAGAGTAATGATACCATGGTCCATAGCCGCCGCAAGTACACTCACCAACAACTTCTAATCGCCGGACTTTTTTTACCCCGCACCTAACCAGAATTTAATCCTCTTATATTTAATCCTATTAATATTTTTTATTTACGATTTACCTAGGAATTAAATTAATTAGCTATTACTATTAGGGCTTGGTTTCTACTAACTTATATTATTGACTATATACTATCCTGATTACTCTGTAGTTAAACATTAGGGTTATAGTAGTTAGAAGGAAGGAGATTATACATAAAGTAGGAAGCTCTACGATAATTGTAGTTTTTCGAAAGTCTTTCTGATAGCGGGTAAATGCTATACTAGAGCCGGAAAATCTTCGGTAAAGAACCTTCATATACTAAATTATAGGATAAGCTCCACGGCAGTCTTTTATAGCATGTTTTATGCCTAGAATAACTAAACAATAGCATTTTTTATTTCCTATAGTTTGAAAAAGCATTGGAGTTACGAAACACATACCTAAAATCATTGATTGATATGGATGCCCCCAAAAATCATAGCATTTTCGATATTTGCCCATGGAACAGCCCACATTCTCTTTCCTAAACAGGACATTATACATATAATAGTGCAATGCGGAATTATCTAGGGATAAATACAAAGCGAGCATTGCCTCACGCTCTTATTCTCACTTTGTATTTTACTGTGTGATTTTTTCAAGTACAAGTGGAACAAGGCAGAGTCAATCAGCCTCTCTAAACTCAAAACCAGGTCACCAAGCCATAAGTCTGAATTTGTGTTTATCGGACTAGCCACCAGTTTCTCTTGGATAAATCCTAGGTACGTAAGTCTTGTCATCTTTTCTCTCACAGGGATGACTCTATGTGCACGACTTTTCTAAGCGGAGGAATAGATGATCATTGAGAATGTATCACGGAGAATTAGTATTCAGAGTTTCAAGAAAGAAGATTGATCATACGTATTGTTCTACAAGAAATCGAAAATGAGACATGGCAGTCTCCTAATGTCAAAACTATTGGCTTAATTTTTGTTCTGATTCTAGAATACTGCTCTATGATGAATGCCAAGTCGACTCAATTTCTATCAAGGCAAGCAAGACGAAGGTCTAGTACCCTTATCATCATTCCATGTCTGGATAAGTTTAGAATGTCGAAGTGAATCGTATGGCTTCTCACGAACCAGAGCGAATTTTAATCATGCCACACAAGATTCGGCGTTCGCAGCTCCCAACGAACGCCGAACCACCCTCAGAGTGGCGCACAGCCCATGTATATATCCAAGGCAGCATGATTTTCGTCATGGAAACCGTCATTTTTCACCAATCAATATTTCCTATATAAATAAATCCCCCTCCTTCAATTTCAAAATTCCATATCTAAGCATCCAATCCCTTTCTCCAGAATGCGCGTCCTCCTCTTCGGCGCAACAGGCAATCTTGGCTCACGATGTGTGCAAGCCCTCCTAGCACATAACCACACCCTCACAGTCTACGTCCGTAACCGAGTCAAACTCAATTCCATGTTCACGCCCTCCCTACTCGCTCGTCTGAATGCCGTCTTCATAGGCGACGCAACAGAAGCCCTTACAATCGCCAAAGTGATCCGCGATCACAATATCGAAGGCATCGTCGATGTAGCAGGGAACCAAGTCCTACCATGGAAAGAATTCCTTTTGCCCAAGATCGCAAGAGCCGTGACTGAAGCTGCGGTTATTGTCGGCGAGGAAAGGGGAAGGCCGTTGAGAGCGTGGATTACTAGTGGGATGGGCATCCTGCAATTTCCCGAATCAAAGTGGTTGATACAAGACTAGTAAGTCATTCCAAGTCTTTCAATCTCGTAATGATTTAATGAGCATAATTGTAGTGCATTTCATGCCGCCATGGCCCAACATGACAAGACGCGTCAAGTCGTAGAAGCGATTCCAACCTCGCAGCTACGCTGGTCACTGCTCTGTGTAGCTAGGATGCAAGATTCTGATCCTAAGTGCAAAGTATACGATCTGATAGATTCACCGCAACCGCATAATCTGCTTATCGGAGCGACGTTCGTTATTGGTTGGGAAAGTACTTGGGTGAGCAAGATTCCAGTGATAGGGATGTATATAGATCTGTGGATTGTTATAATTATGCAGTATCATGCGAAGTATGAACAGGTTGCAGACTTCCTGGCGGGAGATTTGGCGGGAGGGAGGGAGCAGTGGATTGGGACAAGGGTTGGGTACAAACAGAACAAAGTGAAGGAAGCTTAATTAAACAGAGAAGTGATGAATGATTTTTTTCAGTCATAGCACGCGAGTTGTATGTAAATTCTTGAAATCTCACCTAACTCTCAAAAAGACTCGGGGGGAATGCTATCCCAATTGCGTTAAATATGTTACAATCTAACTACGGTTCGAGATCTGACTTGGAAAGATATTGCATTTGAAGTACATTTGAAGTACATCTATCAGACATCAAATCAAGTGAATAGTACACTCAAAATAACGTCAATGTAACATGGTTCTACACCGAATGTACAGTCAATGCGCAAAAGAGATACAACGGCAATATCTCGAAGCTAACTTGGGGGTCTTTCGTAACCACAGTACTTTACTGGAAACCACTTTTAAGCTCATTAATTTCATTTTCTCAATTGCCCATGCGGATTTATTCAATTGGTACTCGAAAATCCTAATGTGTAAATAGCTTGAATTCCAGAGCGGCAACTACAAGGTAGATTGAAAACGAATATTGGTTGTTAAATAGACATACTACTTAATTTACTGCGCATGGTCATTCATGAGGATAAATGAAGAATAGGTGCAATGAAACTAATATTTGCGTGAAAGGTAGAGAGCTCCAATAATGATAACGTACTCTCTTTACGACCACAAGGGAGTCAAGGCTAGGGCTTCAATCGCAGCTTCCTAGTTTACCAAGACTAGCGACTCAATACAATCTCCTCAATAGGCTCTAAAGTTACACTTATCTAGGAGCGATCTCAAATTTCTGTTGAATGTAAGTGAGCTTTTACTCCGTCAAATGTTTTGTAGATTTGAACGAGAAGATTGGCAGTAAAGTTCTTCGTTTATAGTGATTCTCTAAGCGTTGAACGATATTATTGAGCTACTGCGGGGTCTGTGAATGGAACATTGGGCAATCATGTTTTTATGTGATTCTGTGGATGTCATCAACTTACATGTACTCATCTGATGTGATAATTGAGAGATTTCCTTTCAAGAAAAGGACCGCAGTGAACACTCGCAGAAAAGCTGCGCTTACGAACAGAAAGATTCTAGGTGGGAGAGAAGACGTAAGAAAATCTAGACAATCCCTACATCCACAAATTGCACATTTTAGAGTTCTTGCAGCACAGCGAGCATAGTATTCATGGGTCGAATAAGATAATTGTAAAATCTTCATTTACAGAATCGCAAGTACAGGCCCTACAACAGACTTGATACTGACCAGAAGGAGTCTGGCAAAACCTTCGGATAACTGATCAGACATTCGAGATCTACTCTAAATCATGATTCGAACCGCCGGCTAAAACCACCACAATAATACAAATTTTATAGCCCGATGCATGGAATTAGCAGAGACAACATGCTATCGCTCAGCCTGCGTAATTTTCAGACTTGATCGCCGGCCGCTTTCGTCCCCCATAATGCAGTTAAGAACCCGATGTTACGCTCTATAGAGCCGCTCTAATAATGAAGATCAGAGCTGATAGATGCGAGATCGTCATTAATAATGCTGTCATCGACATCTTGCCAAAATAATGTCAGATGCTAAGACCCGAGGCCTGAGAGGAAAACAAACCCATCCACCGGCCACATTTTTTAGCTTGGTTTTGTGGCTACTGTACAGTTCGATACAGAATCATGAGGAAAGCCTGCCACGTTTCTAAAATACTTTCTTGAAGCAGGCAAAGGCCTAACAACGAACCACCGGAAGAACAGCTCTCCATGCAGGGACGTGCGATGGCCGGGCATGCCGACTGATAACCTTATACGTAAAGTTGACGCCATCAAGCCACAATGTCGTGAAGGCGGCTCTAGCTTCGGGAAACTAAACCTCGAGCTCGTGTGGATGAACAATTCCGTCATTTCTAGATGTCAACTAAAATTTCTACTCTAAGTAAACTGATAATTCACAAAGGGCAAAGAATCTTATGCACAGTAAACTATCAATCATCCGACGAGTTGAGTGTCCAGTACTGGGAAACGGAAGGCAGATGCATAGGAGAGGAATCATGCCAGAGGCTTTCTTAGTCTTGAGACGGACATTACGCAGTGCATCAGAAACTGCCTTTCATTGTTAGTCCGTGCATCGGATTAACGGTGGCGCATACAACCTGCCTGAAGAAGAAATCTTGTCCGGATCGGGATGATACTACTAGCAACCAAATATGCTCGCTCTGAAGATTGATACTCAAGCACACTTGTTCTTCAAGCCAAAGTGGAATGCTTAACGCTAAAATAAGTGTTAATTGATAAATCGATGGAAGGACCGAAAAGGCCCATTCAATTTAGTTTGAATCATTGCTATATGGTAATTCTTTATTCGCACTAGCGAAAATCTATCGGAACTTCCAGCGGTTCTGGGTTGACAAAGCAGTCACAAAGCAGCACGTGGCTGACTGTCAAAAAGTCTAAGTTGACTATCTCCGGCTTAGCGGAACGAGATATGGCAGCTCTAGAAAAACCACAGGAAATTGCAGGAAAATTTCTTGACTTAAGCTTGAGGCAAAGATCGACAGGTTTGCTCGCCCTTCCATGGGATCTCGTCCCATCTACCAGATTGAGGTTTAGTTAGTGCGTTGTTGTTTATCGATATCCTTGCTTGCCACGAGGTTGAATCTTTCCGTGTGAGACATCACATTCCCGGCACTATGGTTGCATCACGACTCACGAAATGTCGACCACTCCTCAAGAATCCTTGAAAGAAAAATTTGGTAGCGAGGAAGATCAAGCAGCACATGCCACGCTATCAAATGCGACATTGATAGGGAAAGATCAAGCGGGACGACGCCAAGCTGATCCTTAGGATGTCGATCAGTAATGCCCGACCACCACAAGCGGGAGTAAGGCTCATAAGAAAAAGCTCTTCTACGCGCTGTCAGTTCCACGCTTCTGCAAACTAAAGCATGTCGTTGGATGTGATACTTTGTGGACAACATGGTAATCGCTTCGAGTTGCACACTCACTTGTTCGATCTTGTCGTGTTCGAATGTCCTATGAAGATTATTGCTTCATTGGACCTACTAGTCCCACGAGTATTCACAACCCCTACACAGAAATTGGTGAGTTACTGCGGCCTATTAGACCCTATTGGTTCTTCGCAAGCGAGCCATAAACTCTCTTCTTCAATAGTTATAGCTCACCTGCGTCTTCTGGTTGTTCATCGACGACAGGCACAAGCATACTTGTAAAGAGGGTCGTAAATTTCCTGATCGAGGAGAAAATCTGTGGATCATTTCGTTCCCGGACTTTAACGAATTCCTTGGTTGCTGGTTGGTTTAATTTCTCTCCTGTGGATGGCTGGATGGGGAGATCGAAAGCGTATTTCAGGGAACGGGCGCCTGAAAGTTGAAACTTTCTAGGCTGTGGTGAATAAAGTGGTTAAACCCTACTGTACGAAACCGGGAAGCATCGAAAGTCCAGTATTCCAAGAAGGGTTGGTATACGGGTAGATGTATGATCGGGCGGCATAGCTTGACGTTTGCTCCATGTAACTCGGAAATTCCAGTCAGACGTTGAAACTTGAGCGAAGTTTTCTCAGTTCGAGAGCTAGCAACGCTTAGCAAAACTTTAGAAACTTACAGGCTCAATTGACACTTTTCAATCTGAAAGATGAACATGTGGTCCTCCAGAACTGTGTGCAGATACGGTAACGTTGGCTGGCATGCATAACCGAACGACCAGTAGAGCACTTATTTAACCTCTGTTCTGCTGACAGTCATTGCATGTCCAGGGAAATAGTTGTAATGGTTTGACGAATAGAAACAGGTACGACGTCGGCTGTAAGGGATGTGATAATTAAGGCTGAGACTGGTGCTATTGTGAACCCCGGAGGAGAAGGAACATATTTTCATGTGTATAGCAGTAATATGTGTGGAATCGTGTAATTTTAACAGAAGGCGGGCATGCGCCAGGCACCAATCGAAAAGGTTCTTTGCTGAGGGCTTGTCTATACGAGTGTCAGCGAAAGTGCACAAACATTTAGAGAATGAAAATCTTGAATAGAGTATGATAATGTTGCTAAAAGGCGGCGTGCTTTCATGCTTTTAGTGCTATCAATGCCTTGCTCCCGAGAACAGAAACCGGGCAATTGAAGGGATCATGGCATATCTACTACCTGTGTTTGATTCAAATCGACCGCCAGTGCGATCGTAGAGAATGAATCAAATGATGAACGATTGTAAGGGCGCAAATGTATTCATCGCGGACGCAAATGACAGTCAATGTGGACTTTATGATTTTTTACAACAATGATGTTTAGATCACTTATTGTTCGCAGTGATAAGCCTTTGGAGGGAGGTCACATCACCACTTCCTAAGCTCCTCGATGATATTTGTCATGGTTGTCCGTTATTGATCGAGTCCTAATGCTTTCGCAGCCACATAGAGTCGAGAGCAAGCCGAGTTATCATCGACCTCGTTCTTGCAATCCTGGTGTTTCTCGTGACTGGAAATTAGTTGAACATAGCTTTTTGACTATCATAATATGGCGCCTATTGAGTAGGTTCGGCGTCATTTGATGTTGGCACACTAGCATCTAGAGGCGTTTGGCTTTGCAGAGTGGTGACTATTGCAGGATCCTTTCATTTCGTGAGATGACGGGCAGCAGGCTTTGGAAACATTTGAGGATCAAACATGCGGATCATATTGCGGTGATAATTATCACAAAATCTCCCCTAATATATTCACCCCGGTCACGAATTGGGATCAAGCAAGTTGCAAGACAGAATTCAAGATTGTTTATGCTGCCGAAGGGCAGTGGTGAGGTTGAAAGGAAATTACTTTCGGCGAAATTACTTACAATCACCACAATTTACTGCCGCCACATGCGTGCGCCACACCTTTCCTTGCCATGCTTGGGCGGCTTGGGAGAGCCTCTCAACGCCTCTGCTTCAAGAAAGCTCCGGGGTCATCTCAAGAAACACTCTCAGTTCGAACATGCGCGCGCCACAACACACAAGTTCGGATGAGTTCAGACCTTCTCGCATTCATCTTCTCTTCCAAGCCTCTTCCCGTTTGGTCTCGGCTGGCTTTCAACCACAATATCGCCCGATTCGACCCCGCCAATTCAAGCTGATCCAACTCCATATTCATCCGAGATGACCAAAAACGTCACCAGACCTTGCATGGCACTCAACGCCTTCAGTTACAGAGTTCTGGAGAAAGCACCACACGTCCTAATTTTGCAATGTCACGTCAAGCCCGCGAGATCTAGGCCCTGCTTGATGATCGATACTGGAACTTGTTAGTTGCAGTCTGCAATTAGGAACATGCGCCTCCGCGAGACCACAGATGGAGACGGTTGCGAATGCGGCGACTGGCCCGCCATGATCCCATATCTCAGGAGCGATGGGGGAGCGGCCTCCAGAGACTCGATTGGAATTTGGCAATTGCGTTCCATGTTCTTGGCTGCTTGCTATGATTCCTCACAGTCGTCCTCAAACATCTGCATCCAGCAACTTTGATCGCCATCCAGTCTCACAAGACCGAGTGCCTCGTCGTGGCACAAGTCAGGGAAGCGAGAACGTGCAAATACCGGAGAGGTCTGGATAACATGTTTTGAATGCCGCTGCCCGAGCGTCTTCAGTCTTGCATACATCATTTTCGCAGATGGGAATTGCAGCCACGAGGATAGGACGACAAACTAGCCTGCAACTGGCCCTAACAAAGTGTAGGGTGTCTGTGACTGCTATCGGCACGGAGTCCAGTGCAGTTTGAGAAGCTTGCAGATGTGGGCAAGGAACGGTCTCTTCAGCCATTGGTAGGTACTTGGCTTCCATAGCCCTGCGATCGCCTTGTGTTTCAAAGCCGCAGGATTCGACTGCCACCACCAAATTTAAGATCCGGCTAGACTCGAAGTAGCGGAGGAGTAGATCCTGGATGGCACCCTCTCGTCCCTCTCTCGCCTTTTGCCCTGCGAACCTGGTATCCTAGATTATTCCTAGCTGGTATCGGTAGCTCATTCCCGGACGTGCGTAGCGGACGGTGAGGGTGGAGCAGATTGACTTGAGGAGTTGAGCCACCAGTGTCACCCTGGACCCGAGTGTGGAGTTTGCACCGCCAGAGCTACCAAACGATGAGCTTCTCTCGTTTCTGTCCAACGACCACGAACAGCCACAGCTGCTCAAGCAGTAGTGACCACCACCTTTTCCCTGTCTCTCGAATCTCTCGACCACCCACCGCTAGAGAGACAGGGGCTGAAAAGACTTCCGAGAAGAGATCAAGACAGCGCCCCTGCAATCTTTATGAACCTATGTCCTCTAGGGTCGTGGCCGCCGACTCTCTGCCTTGTGCACCGCAGACTGCAGACGATGTGCAACTGCTTCGTAATTCTCTACCTCCCAGCACCGAAGCCGACAGAGAACACCGTGCTTTTGTGACGGGAGCATCCCCCGTGGTATGAGAGGAAGCCTATCTATGTACGAAGTACGATCCACTTTCCGGCATGCGTTGGTGGAAAGAGCACCGGTGACGATAGAGGGAAAGGCAATGCCCTATGACGGCAATATCAGATCGGATCTCGAGCACCGCTGAGGTCGATTCTTTGCGTGCTGGAAAGGGTACACACATTCGAAATAGATGCAGGAAACGCACTCTCACGAGATGCTGCTTTTTCTTTCCTACGAATCCCTACCTGCCTGCATGTCGATTCTGAGGAGCAGAGCATCAAGAGCCTTTACGAAGCCTCTCTTTGCTTACATCCAATCACTTCCGCCCAGCATGGACCGCAGCATGTAGCGCACCCTTCATGTGTTTTCGAAAGCTGCTTCTTCCTGGCTCCTGATGCCACGATGGCAAGGACGGACGACGCAGACGGATACAACTGCTTCTCATCCAGAGCAAGTGGACGTTCCAGTAGCGAGGGGAAAAGCTTCAGCCCTTCGAAGCATCCCCAGTCTACTCGCCCACACTCGGGCCACTCCATGCCTGGCATTCTTAGCTCTGGACTGACTGTCCATTCCCAACCCCAGTCTCCAGACCCTAGTTACCCATCAACCATGCCATGCGCACAATTCGCTACCGGCCTAGTGCCAGGTATCCTAGATTCCTAGATCCCTAGATGGCTGTCCGCTTGCTGCATCCCACGGCGTTTTTAACATGGCTTACACAACGCCAGCTCCATTGGGTACTATTTCTCTGATTACTACTGCCACTGATATCTCGGATCAGACCCACCTCTAATCACTCTGCACGAGGGACCCAGCAGGAATTTCTAATTGGCATCTCCATCTCCTTCTCTAATACTCTCCCAGCATGATAAACAAACCGAGTTATTGTCACTTTTTGCAAGCATCTTGGAAGCGGTAAAGCATACTGAAACGGCCCCTCAAGAACCGCCGTAACGTGAGTCTTCCGGAACATTCAACAAATATGGATACATGCCTACATGGCTGCGGGGTGTAATATCAACCACCCGTACCCTGTCCCTCCTTCTGCTAGGCGACCATTTTACAGTCAACATCAACGATTATCGACGCAGGAAGGAATTCATCCTTCTCCATCGCCAATATACATTGCCAGCTTCTAACTTGTTACCCTGTGAGTGGTTCATTTCTGATCTAATCCCACACTCTTCTTCCTCTCCGTCACACCTCGTCGATCTTGCCTTGCTATTGGATGGCTTAGCTACCTCTAGCATCGTTCATTATTATCACACAATTGTGAAAAGATCGTCCCTACCCCCAAGAACCCATCGACTCCCACGTTTGGCGCACTCAGACATAGCTTTGTGATTTGCCAGAACTGAAGTCAAGCTCAATCAAGGTCAGGCGTCACATTGCCATTCCTGCTTGAACCTGGCCTCGACTAGAGCTTCTTCGACAAACCTCTCGGTAGCCATACAAGGAACTCAATTATAACGCACGGTACCTGCTTGGAGATGAGTACTACCCACATGTGGGGTGCTGCTCTGTCGACATAAAAGTACTCCCTACCTGCAACTACTTACATGCCACGCTCACCAACTTTCCTCAAAGGTTCCTGCCTCCCACCACCTCATGTTACTCTCCTAGATTAGATTTGCTCTCTTCGAGATGTTGCTCACTATCAAACAGCCAGCACATCAAGGTTACAAGTCTTTCCATGACTATACTCCTCCAACACCTCCATCTGCCTCTCGTTTTTCGCCGGCCACGGCTTCAACAGGTTCCTTTCCAGCGCCATCCCAAGGCAAAAAACCACTTGCCCCTCTTTCAAATTGCCAGTCACTTGTGCATTCGATGTCGACACCTCACCGAGGTTTGCCTCCCCCAGCGGCGATGACATTACCTCAACCTCCACAGCAACCAGCTTCAATCGGCCAACCGCCATTAAATCAACCACCACTGAGTCAATCTCTTGGACAGCTGCCAGCCCCTCCACAGTCATGGCAGGGAGCAGAGGAGTCGATGAGGAATTGGTTGCATGCGAAGGCGGAGGAGGACAAGAGAAAGCAAGAAGAGGAAAAGACGCGGCAGGAATCATTAAGGCTGGAGCAACGGAAAGTCGAGCAGGAAATGCTGAAGGCTTCCTTAAGTGGAGGAATACCTCCTTACATGATTCCAATGGTTTTTGCTGGTATGGGTGGAGGCAACTTGCCAAATGCCAGTCTAGAATGGGCTCAGCATTATATGGCGCAGACGCATCATCTCCAGCAGCAACAAATTCAACAGCAACAGCAGCCACAATTACTTGCCTCGCAGCAAACTTCGCCAGAGCAAGCGCAAAGACAGGAGGGTCGACCGCATGCGCACTCTTTCAGTGGTCAGCCTATACCTGTCCCGTTGACACTTCCATCCACTCCAATTGGGCCTCCAGGTCCACAGCAACCGGCCACCTTCCTACCGAGTTATCAATTGTCGCCAGCGTCAAGGTCTAGACAAAACGCACAAGTGCAGGCTACCATTGTGCGGCCTCCTCCAACATCCCATCTTCCTAGGCTGAATACGGGAGAAATGCACATACAACCACCTCCGGCAGGACCTAGCATGCAAATATTACCAGGCCAGCCAAGCCATCCACTACAGCAAACGCAATCAGCAGCTCTGCAAGAAACCCAATCCTCGCCATCCATCTATTTCCATCACTGGCAGCCACCCACCTCACAGGCAGGATCCACTGGTGGTAATCAGCCAACTACTCCCTCAGGCAAGCGTCACTAGAATTACACTCTCAATGGATGTCCAACTAACGGGTATTCCAGACCCGACTTCGTCACCCAAGAAACGTAAGGCGACGGGTCCTCAACAACCAGCTCCACCACCAACATCGCAGCCACAGTATACCTCGCCACCATTCTCGCAGACGGGGTCCTCTGTCTCCAATACACCATCTGGTCGACGACGCGGCCATTCGAGGCAGAGAAGTGACATATCGGCCCGTGGATACGAACCGTACGGTCGACCAGCAAGCCGGCATCGCCATACTGAGAGCAACTTCAGTCTACAGAGTATAACCTCGCCACGACCGCCGATCGAGCAAGGACAAGCTTCTATAGCGTCTACGGAGCCACGACGACGATCTGGTGGTTCAAACCCCGTTTCGTCCTTGCTGGAGCAGAGCGACACAAGACCGCTGTCTAATTCGCAATCGCATGCACAAACACAATCGCAACAACAAAGACAACAACGAGACCCTCAATATTCGGCCGTGCCGGAGATGAGTCACGAGGAACGACACGCGACGCCCGAAACTGAAAATTCGAGAAGATCCAAAGTTCCCAAGCGAGATGATGGGCGAGATTAGACGAGTTTCAGAAAGAGTTCACATTTTCTGGGGTCCTGGATGGCCCCTGCACGCGAGATGAATTCTAGCGGCACACGACGCAACTCTAAGGCCAAGCCATTTGATTCCGTTCAGCTCCACCAGAGGATCACCATTTATTTCATCGTTGACGAGATTCAAAAGATACCCATTTATTGAGCGAATAACGCTGCATTTTTTCATTTCACTTCTGCAAATTCTCGGTTTTGGAGCACGAAAAGGGCTTGGCTTGCCGACAGACCATGTACAACCTGTATTCTAGTACGGCCTTCATTGTAACATAGGATCGGCTCGAAGCAGAGGCATTTTTCTCTTTACTTTTTTCTGTGGACTTGACCTCGGTCAGCGCACTAGGTTTCCGCATTACGGCTTGCCGCCGAATGCTTTCGATGGCATTACGTTTCATTTCTGTATGTGTATATTGGTGATATATTTTGACGGCACGGCTGGCCGGCATGCATGCATTTTGGTGGTATTTGGCGGCACAAAAGGACAGCAAGAGACGGAGTTCAAGATTATATACGCTTTTGAAGAAGATATGAGACGGGGGATATTTGAGATACATTTGGGTCTTTTGAGGAACTAGAAAGACAGGTTGATGATATTTGGTGGTGGGTAGGTCTTTCTCGCGAAGGAGCGATGGTGTTGCAATCCATAGGCTTGTTTACCACGTACCTCACGCTTCGACGAGGTTCGGAGACAAAGCAAATAAGGTTAAAATCTACGATATAACACTTATGCATTTTCGGTCATACCACCTTCATGAGTTTATGCATTTGTTGCAAGTTGTTGTATCATCTACAATGCCCTGCTCGCAACTTCTCCTTGCTCAAAGCCAACTGTTTGGCTTTTCATGTTTACTTCCACATTTCCCCGCACCACCTAGAGGGCTTAAGAGCCAGCTCACTTTACCAGTTGTTCATCATTTAAAGTTTTTAGCATCTGATAATTTATGTGGACCAGTGTCTGTACTATTGATCTCGCCGTGTTTATAACTTTGTAAAGTATAAATTGACGTTTTTACTATCTTGCTGTCTTTCTTGTAGCAACAATATTTGTATTAAACTTATAGCATGAATTGTTCCATCATAACTCCACAATCAACTCCACCCTCTTGTCCGAATCCTAGTAGTTCCTCTTTTTCTACTCCATATTCCAACACCACTCACCAATCGACATCATGTTGACTAGTCAAGGGGTATCAATCCCATTTATCACTCACTCAATCTAGACAGGGCTTTTCCACATCCACAAAACAAATTACGCCAACGCGTTCTTTTCTCGATTGGGACATACCGAGTTGGCTCACCCACGTTTTCTCCAGCCCTCTTCTTCCCAATGCGACATTCTGCCTCTGGTACTACGCCAAGGTTTGATCGTCACCTAGGCTTTAATCCCCGGAATTTGGAGTTAATTTGAGTGCTCATTTCCATATTGCGGCTCTTATACGCCGGGATCACTTTCTGGTCAAGGAATATCTGGAAGTGGCTCTTTCTTAATCCGGTCAACAGATGGATAAGCAAGGGTCTCTAATTTGAGCAAGGTGAACAGGGTGGGATGCAGGGCAGGGGAGCAGATGATGGGTTCGGATTGGGGAACAAGGGATGGGACGGAGGGGTAAAGCTGCACGGACGCGTTTCATGTCAGATTAGAGATTGGAGATTGTGAGATTGTGAGATTGTGGTGGGATCTTTTGAGGTGGGGATGAGGGGGAGGTTTGATGATGTGGATGATTTGTTATTCACTCATCTGCTTTTTCCCCTTGCATTCTCTTTACGTAGGTAGGAAAAATCAACAATCGACAGTACCGCGCTCTAGAGCTCGTCGGTCCGAGATCACACATGAGAAGGAATCTCCATCTGTTCGGTCCGAGGGTGGACCGAGAATATCTCTTTCATCGTACAGCACAGTTTTAAAGGTGCAGAAGCTGGGCCTGCACTACCATCTCACTCACAGCACGCACGCATTGTATTCTTCCCACCTCCCACACAACAAATTTCCCGGGAAACGGAAAACGCGACACGGGAGCGGGAGGGGTAACTCGATGCGGGCATCATCGTGATATAAAATTAGGTTATCGAATTTGTTGTCTCTAAAAAGAGGCGAGGTGGTTTCGAAAGCTGTGTGGTATGGTGCCATTTAGGACGTTTTAGCTGGCTATAATATGAGGAATATAGCTTAGGCCCTGCCTACCGAAATTCCAAACATCGGGATCCAGAGATGGTGGACATTGGAATTGAAGAAGCCAAAACTCCGAATGGAAGATGACAGGGTGCTTATTTTGAGATGCTATTTTCGACGAAAGAGGGAAGGGAAAAGCAAGCAACTGAGTCCTGGAGGTCTCGAAAGAGAAGGCGTTTCGAGACCGAGTACGTTTACAAAATGTATTTCTGTAACACCAAAGTCCTAAGAACGATTTATTCAAGGATGGCCTTCTAGAACGGGAAGCTGAATCCGCCAGCCTCATGTGACGGAAACGGATTGCTTCGAGAAGCCTCCCGAGTCGAGGGTGGGTTGCACGAAGCCCGTGGACGGCACAGGGACTGCGTACACGTGTATGTGAGTTGCCGGATGGTGGCACGGAGAGGTTTCACGGTGCCTCTCCCATTTGGCCGGACACGAAAAGGCGTGCCGGTTGTGTTACCAGTCGATGATTTGCTGGTAAATTGCCTTTTACGCCTTGCTGGATGAGAGGTTCTGGGGAATCCGAAGCGGACGGAGGAAAGTAAGAGAGAAGGACCAAATGGGATGGAAGTAATCAATGGTGCATCTGAAGGAGTAAGTCGCGAGAGTATATACACATTTCCATCCCCTCTTCCGTCGCAGATAAATAACGGGGGAGTGGACGCCACTGCGTTACTTCCGTCAGCCACAAACAGATTGAGCCAGTAAGTAAGCAGATATCATAAAGTACATAATAATAATAGAGCTATCTTCCCGCAGTACGGCAGCAAGCTCACGAGAACACAAACTACCCTCTCCTACTTAGGTAATGGAGTACACCACATGTCCACCGGGATCATACAAGCGAAGTTCGCACGCGTACAAGTTTCAACTATATCAATCGTTCATCCGATGCTCTCACGCTCTCAATATATTATCTCAGTTTATTTCCTGGTGAGCAATTTAGAGACCGCGTCTGGCACGCATCGATAAGCACATACCTCCTCTTTCTGCAGGTACAATACATACATGTTCGCGGTAATACATGTTCGCAGTAAGGCTGCATACACACTCTCTTGGACATTAGCCTGAGGACCTGCGTGTTTTGGGGCATAGGAACGCGTGAGGGGGTTGCTTATGCTGTGGGATTGTGCGTGCAGGAAGCATGCATTGGGATAAGATAACAAGATATGTAGAGCTGCGGATAAGGATGCAGAAGCAGCAGCTCAGGGGTAGCTTAGCTTGTTACTGCGATGGGAAAGAATGCTGTTGGATGATGGAGGGGTTGCGGGTGAATTGAGGATGGAATTAGAATCGTTCCGAGAGGTTGCGGGGTGAGCATGACGGAGGAAGGGCGTGCCGAGTCCTCTTGGATATTGTAAGTCGCTATGTTTTTCTTCTTGAATGCAGGAATATCGTGATAGGTCTTTATTTGTCGCTATTTTTGTCATGCCTCGCAAGTTGGATATCAATCAAGCGTTAGGATTCATCCTCGGTAGGCTCATCTCGTGGAGGAGCAAGATATGGATTAAGCGAGGAATTCCTCCTTCACAGAATCCAAAATTAGACGAGGAGTAATTTTTAATAGAGGGCAGAAGTCATGTTATTTCCTACTATCAAAAGTCTTTCTTGTTCGAAAAGGTCACCCATTGCACTTTTCAATTCTGCTGATAGCCCGAGCACTTCGCTTGAGGTTTTGCCTCAGTAATGTGTTTCTTTAAAGGTATTCCAAATGAATCATTACTCTACAAAGCGCGTACACGGGAATTACACTAGTTGAGGACCGTAGATCCTTCAAACATTCAAGAAAAATTATCTGGGGTTGCGCGTCAGAGACTATATTTTTTTTCCAAACAAGTTTGTCTCGATGATCTTCAGATCTACGGTACATCAAGACAACCCGTTTGAAACGAGCATCAATTCCGAAAAGGGACTTGTATTCCGATCGTTCTATTATTAGCGACGACCTTCAACAATACGATGGTGTCCATGTATGTACCATATGTGTTTTATTTCGATGCACAATTCAAGGAACTGGTAGTATTGAGGATGCAATGCTGTCAAAGTTCTGTTTCGTCACTTCCTATTACCATAACGCAGTGGCACATATTTCTAAAGGATATAGAGGCATTGAGGATTGCGTCAGCCCAGCGCAATGTATGGCTCAATTCCCTCTTTGATACTTTCATGGTTAAGTAGTAGGCAACGAAGGTAAGCAACTTGTTGAGCGGCGACGGCAATGGAATAGCTAGTTTTTGGGCCTCAAAACTGCTTTAGAGAATCGAAACTAAACAGTTTATTTGTGTAGGTGCATTAGGTATAAGTTAACAAGTTACCTGATTAAAATGTGCAATTGTATAAGGATTGTGGTCTTAAATGTAGATAGTGTTTCCCGTACCTTGCTTCTGGCATCAAGCACAAGTGGAGCAAGATCATCAATATGCGATAGCAAATTGGATATCCTTGCAGAGGTTGAAGTGTACAATATGTGGATGATAAGGCCTTGACTTAGAGATCAGAAATTTAGGCGAAATTTAAAAATCTAGTTCTGGTTGAATGGTCTCCTGATGAGCGGATGATACATGAACGGCAATATCTAAAGAAGCAGAATAGAACTAAATTCAGGTTAAGCTCGGAAAGCAATTGGACTGTCCTTTTGACCTCTTCAGATCGTTGTCTTCAAGCGAGAATACAGGCCTTGCTTACACCTTTACCCAACACACCGCTAACGAAATGTTAAAGCGCACAATATACCTGGGGGTCTAATGCTATCAGCGCGGCCCATACAAGAAAGATGGTACTATTTTTTGCATATCGTAAAACATAATGACACACTATTTGAATCGGGAAGGCGAGAGAAGTATTTTGATGCTGTGGAGAAGGGAGTCTGTAGTGTGAAGTAATGAGATGATTGTGGAAAGATTCATGTGGCACGTTAGATAGTCGAGTTGAGCATATGAATGGGTAAAAGAGGAAGTTCAAGAGTCTAATAAGCAGTAATTTGAGTCGTTTCAGAAGGCAAGATTCAACAAAAGAATCCTTACATACATCTTTCAATTCTATCTATCCTACTCATCCCTTGCATCCATCCATTCATTTCGCTGATTAAATCTCAGCCATGTTCTCCACCTATGCCAAACCCTGCCGGCATCCATCATGACACCAAAACACCCTCGCTATCATGTATTGCAAGATATGTGAAAGACAAGAGGAAGCCAATATCATACATTCAAAGGTACATATCTCGCCTTGCCCTTCATGATGAGAAGGAGGGCGAGAATGAAACCCTCTCAAGGTGAATTATATATGTATACGTGAAGAAAGAAATCTCATCACAATGATCCTTTCTTTGGGGTCGTCGCTAAGTGCTGTTATTGAAAAGTAGCGCCGTATCACTCTGGTGTTCGCTTCGCAGAATTCGCACTCGACCCTCAAAACTCTTTCAATTCCCGTGCCGACTTCCGAGCTTTGTCGCCCTCATTGCCCGTCGAAGCTCGGATTCTCGGCGATACCTCGCCCTCCACAGTAGGAGCGATCTGCTTGGTATCTATACCTTCTATCGACTTGGTTTCTAATTTGACTACTGATAGGCGACGGGGAAGCGAATCTGCCTTCTCGAGATCGGTGCTGGGCAGCTTAGTTGGACATCGGTCAGGCGCTATAGAGGTACTTGAGTCGCTGCGCGGGTTGCTGTTTGTTGAGAGGCCTACTGATGGGGATGAGGAGTTGGAGTCTGGAGTGGGTGCTTCTTGGGCTGCTTGACCTGCGAGCACTGTGTTCGCTACCTGCTTGGCCGCAGCTTGTAAATTGGGAACGTCGGTATTTGGCTGCGATTAAAAGTTAGCCGCGAACAGAATATTTATTCAGCTGCTCGCGAAAGACAAAAGGGAAAACTTGTGATTTACCTGATTAAGATACTGGTTCAGCTTGCTCTTCAGTATCCCAACTCGGACAGGCTTAGCGAGATAATCATTCATACCAGCATCCAAGCACTTCTCCCGATCTCCTTGAATGGCAGACGCGGTCATGGCAATAACTAGTACGCTTCTCACATCTTCTAGAGGATCGTTCCGCAAGAGCTTTGTCGCCTCGTAGCCGTCAAGAACCGGCATCTGAACGTCCATCAAAACGATGTGATACGGCTTGCCTTGCTTCGAAGCCTTCCGCAAACCTTCAACAGCCTCAAGACCATTGTCATACGCATCGATGTGCTTATAGCCGAGCTTCTCCATGAACTGAATTGCGATCTTCTGATTGATCTGATTGTCCTCGGCAACACAAATGCGCAGATCCTCGCGGGCGATGTTAGATGAATTCGAATAAGAAGGTTTTGACTTGACTTTGGGCCTTTCGAGAATCTCAGTTTCGTGTGCTCTCAGTGAATTGCTTTGACGGTTCACGCCATTCTGATCATGGTTCACACCATCTAGCATCAATTGAACCTTCTCGAAAGTGACGGTGAAGGAGGCAGTTGTGCCGACATTTTGAACGCTGTCCAGCGAGATAGTGCCCCCCATCATATTCTCGATAAGAGACTTGCAGATACTCAAGCCAAGGCCACTGCCTCCGTACTTTCGAGCAGTACTGGCATCGGCCTGACTGAACGGCTTGAACAGTTTACTGAGTTGTTGAGCGGGAATTCCAATCCCAGAGTCCTTAACCCAAAATGTAAGAGTGGCAGAATTCCCGTCCTCTTTGTCGCATCGAGCTCCAACAGTGATGGATCCAGTTTCGGTAAACTTCATGCTATTACCCAGCAAATTACCTAGAACTTGGTGTAATCGGACAGGGTCGCCATAGATGAGTAGGTCGGGAAGATTAATGTCCTGGAGAATTTCGATATTCTTTAGCCTCTTCTTGTCTCGATAGCTGTACGAGACGGAGCGGACGATCTCTCGAATCATTTCATCTGGCTTGAATGACTCGATACAGAGCTCCATTTTGTCAGCCTCCATTTTGGAGAAGTCTAATATATCATTGATGACTGTCAGAAGAAGATCGGCAGATATCCTGATCGAATCTGCCATTTCAGCTTGCTCTTTGGTCAAGTTGCAATCTCGAAGAAGTTCCGAATTTCCGATTACTCCATTTAGGGGCGTGCGAAGCTCGTGAGAGACATTAGCTAGGAAGATCGATTTTGCCTTTGCGGCCTCTTCTGCTAACTTGACGCTGGCAAGCGCTTCTGCTTCTGCACGCTTGGCCTTCGTCTCAGCTTGTTGCGCCTTTAATAGTGCAGTTTTCTGCATATCGACCATCGAGGTGTTAAATGCAGAAACCTTCTTGACCTCCTTAAGAGTCAGAGCGTTGGAGTAACTGATACCTATTTGGTTGACAAGCAATTGGAGCACTGTCAGATTCCTGTCTGTGAAAGCGTTCACCTCGCCTTCCAGATACAAGACTCCTAGCAAGGGCTTGTCTCCATGAACGATAGGTAAAGCAATCACAGACTTTCCTCTTGGGTTTCGAAGTGACCATGCGTCGGTAACGTTGCTGAATCGTTCGTCATGGCTTATATCACCAAGAAAAACAGTTTCCCGGAATCTAGTACAGTATAAGATGACGCCTTCTGCCACCAGCGCTGTTTCATGAAGAGGAATGCCTGGTATGTGTGCTTCTGCGCCAATTTCTGCATCTCCACTGGCTGCAATAATCCACTCTGGCGAGTTGTTTTCAGGAGGTGGTTCATCGTCTTCAACCACAATAGCTGCTGATGATGCCAGACCACCACAATTCTGTAAGATGATCTCGCACATTGTCTTCAAAAGCTGGTCTACTTGAAGGACACTAGATATGACCTGGCGTGCATTGATTAGCAAAATTGCGACTAGGTAGAAAGAAAAGAGACTGGAAATCACCTGTGAACTCTCGAGGATACTAGTCAGATCCAGCATATCTAAAGCAGGTAAACCGACACCACCGTGATTATGTCCACGTGCAGAAACCTGCCAGGCGCCTATCCTATCGCCTTTAGTTTCGGAGATCTGTCGAGAATCTCGTTCGTCATCCCTAGGTCCGTCTATGGTACGATATTGAACAGAGGGTGAATCTCCTGCAAAATCGGTCTGACAGCTAACGTCTACAGCTCGCATGTTGCGAGTCGGTCCTTTGAGGAGTAAACTGTGATCGTCCTCAATATGCTTAGCAACACCAGTAGCTCCAAGCTGCCGATACAATTGTATGGACTCCCGCAGACAGTGCTTCGCAGCGCGCCGCGAGCCGTTGCGTAGGAAGAAGCCTGCGTACAAATGGTTTCCGAGAGCCTCTTCGAGCAAAAAATCATTTGCTGAACTGTGATCCAAGCATTCTTCGTAATTGGCCAACGCCTTTCCATGGTCATTTTCCATCTCAGCAATTTGAGCCGCCAGTAATCTCGACCAACAAAAGTAGTTCACGGTAGAAACCTCTTGCCAATCCTTGATTTTCCGCTTATAGAGCTTGACTTTCCTCACGACATTAGCTGTCTGCTCGTGAAGCTCTTTTTCCGATGGCCCGTGTTCAACAGCCAGGTCAGTCGTCTGTACGCTATCCAAGGGTAAGGTTCGAAGGGGATTCTGTAACTTGCTCCACATCAAGCCACACAATGATAACCCTTGTAAGAAGTACAGAAAGCGGGTAGCTCTTATCGACCACATTATGTCAACTCTTTGCAGCAGAACTTCCCCTAATTTTATGGCATCCGCGTAGTGATCATAGAGGAATAAGGGCATCATCTCCATGGTTTCGTACATCCAAATCTGCCGGGCACTATTGTCATTCAATATCTTTTTCAACCAAGATTTGTAATGATACGTGTCATGCTGATTGTCGCTCATAATCCGGCCCGGATCGTCGATATTCGTTTTCCCTTGTAATGCACGACATAACTGCCGAACAGATATTGCCATCGTGCCACCTCTTGTATCTAGGGTCCAGTTCTGAACCTCTTCGCAACCGTATTGCACAAAATTCTCCAAATCAATGATGTTCTCAGACGCAAAGAATTTAAGATTTGAAACAATCCCAAAATTCAATATAGTCGAAACGCGGTCACCAGCTTGTATTGCGTACTCCAAAGCACCATCGAGCTGGCTAAGGGACGTCTGCAAATCAACTTCGATATGGCCTACAAAGAGTGAGTATATCGTGCCACCGCGGCCTAATGTATATGGATCTTGACATTTTGTCATTAACTCCAGCGAGAGCTTTCCGATTTTGCTTGCGAAACTGATCATGTTGAAGCGACTTATTGCTATGGTAGCGAGGTGCAGAAACCCCATGCCAGCTTGGGGAAGCAGCCCATGTTTCAATTGGGTCGAACACATGACAAGAGTCATGGAATAGAACAACAACTCGTTGGTCCAGAATGCTGCGCTGATGGTCTCACTTAATACAGCTCCAACAGCTGCTAAGTTGTTGTCCGTAACTAATGGACTTGATAATAGCGTCTCCACTTCAAGGGACTCTATTTGTACCGTGAGGCGTTCGAACTCCCTGTCGCATTTTTCGAAGCTAGGGTCGTCGTCGACCGAAATGTCTAGTGCCGCAAGACATTGCTTCAGAGCTTGAAATGCCGCTGGTGCATCGCCTTCTTGAGCGAGGACTCGAGATTGTAAGATCCACGCGGGGGCTTTGTCGACAGGCGTGCTAGCATTGGAGAACACTACAGTCAATAGTCTTTTGGTTTCAGCGAATTCTCCTAGGTAAAGGTAGCACTCAGCAGCCCTGATATGCATCTCGAGTGTCTCGTCTGGGTAAACATCTGGCTCCCCGTTAACCCAAGGATTTGCTTGAAGGAGGGCGAAACAGCTGGCATAATACCCCGCAGCCGTAGACCGAGCTCCGCTCTCTGACGCTGCTTGGGCACATCCAAATAGTAGTTTTCTAAATCGATGCCTGTGAAGTACTTGTTTTTTGATGATTGATGTGCATTGAGATATGTGAGATGCTGTGGCATCTCGCGAGCGTTCGTCGGCAGAATGGTATTTTAGGAGTGTAAGAGCAATGATGAAGTGCATCTTAGGCGCGTTGAAGTCTGCGAGAGATTGCGCAGCCTGACTATATCGGTCATGTGCGAATCGAAATCTATCGTCCTTTTGTGTTGAAGTTAATATATAGGCTTGTAATGCTGCTTGCAAGCCTTCAATAGCTTCCTGTTGGGAATGAGATAATGAGTAAGGCCGGAAAACTTCGGGGGTCTGATCATTGTCGTCGTAGTTGAATTCGCCACTAAGCAGCTTTTGTATGAATTCAAAACTGAAACTCGTCCCCAGCAATGATCCCCAAGCTAGAATCGACCTTGAGGCTGGAGGTAGCTCGTTCAATCTGGTAGTGATGAATTCGCTGTTAAGGGTATCATGGTAGTTCTCTGTCTGGAATTGTGTAAAGATTTTATCCAGGCTGTAGTGCCATCTGCTTTCTTTATAATCGTACCATATGCACTGTTTCCGATGACATGTATCGAGCATTTCTCTCATATAGAATGGATTGCCGGCTGTTTTAGACTGAATGACAGCAGCCAGGGGAAGAACTTCTTCCCTTGAAAGGCATAGCGTAGCTGCTACGAAAGTGACAATATCATCCTCGTGCAAAGGCCTCAAAACTACTCTCGTGATTCCAACACCACCGGCCTTGATATATTCTAAGATACGTTAGCATATTAAAGCCCAGACGGAATTAGGCGTTCAAACTAGATCAGAGGTCAGCAAGAGGTCTTCTAAAGGTAATGTAGCTTGGTTCGTAAGGAATAATCGGTAGCTTAATGAATTATATGGGTAGGGGTAGTATGCGTACCTGATACCCTCACTGTCAGAAGGCTCTAGGATTGTCCTAATCCTTTCTGGTAAGATCTCGTCAGGTCGGTACGTCACCATCAAGACCATTTTCATCCGTGCAGACACAATCTGCGTAATTAGATCCAACGACTCGTCATCAGCAAATTGCAAATCATCTAAACAAAAACATATAAACTTGTGCTGAGTGAAGACTCTCAAAACATCAAGGACAGTGTTCATTAATCGAACAGACTTCGTAGACGTTCCGGCTCTCATGAAATCCTGGGATAGCTGTGACCCGAGGGCAATACTGTAAACACTCGCACGGGAACTCGAAGGCGAGGAGTCTCGCCTCCCAATCTCAGATCTTATACTCGTGTTGTAGCTCTGTGATAGTTTACCCGAATGAATTGGCTTCCTCGAGGTTGAGGGTCCAAGCAAAAACTCAGGGAGGTCTAGCGCTTTGTGAAGCATCGGCCACGCTGGTCTGACATAGCCTTTGAGAAGACGATGGAAAGGTGTTTCGGTGTTGCTCTCGCTGAAGACCTGTTTGAACAAACTGGATAGGAGTTTGAGTACTGGCCCAAATGGTGTCTTCTGGGCAAGATCGAATTTGGCGCTTGCAAAATAACCTCGCCGCCGTGCTTCAATCTGGACGGACTGTACTAAGCAGCTCTTACCTAGTCCGGTTGCTCCAGAGATACTGACTAATTCGCATCTACCTTTCCTACGGAATTTCTGGGAATTTCTGTTGACGGCTAGGCTCCCAATACTATCTGAACTTCTGGTTGCACCTGAATTGCTGTTCAAGCTTTCCATTGACATTCGAGACTCCAAAGATAAAGAATTATTCTTCTCCCATGGTTTTGCAACATTACCAGAGAATGACGATGTATCTGGGATGTCCATAGAATTGTGTTTTGAAACTGTCGATGAGCGTTTAAGACTTGAGCCTCCGCTCTTTTGAGAGCCATAAGAGCCATGATCATGTCCTACCCCTGTCGGAGCACTTAACGAATTAGATCGGCCTAGTGAATACACATCGATGTCAGCTGAGCTTGAAGCTTCCTCGCTAGAAACCTCTGCAATCGCTAAATCAAAGGCCTCAAGGCGCGACTCCGAAAGACTGGACCCTGAGGATAGGCTCTGGACATCTTGCTTCTGATCGCTCCGGTGTCGGCTTGACACCTTCTCAATTATTCGGACCACATCTTCGTATTCTTGCGACCTCCCTATCATTGTTGTCGGTAAGATGAAAAACGAAGAGACATCTTTGGTTGCAATTTGCCATTTCTGGAGAGCTTTTGAGTCCCCAGCACTTAAAAGAGTCCGAACTTCCGTCAGATCATGCCGTAAACCACTAGCAGACTGGTAGCGGTCGGGAATAGATTTAGATGTCATCTTTTGTATGATCCTCCCAATTATATCTGGTACATCAAGCCGAATGCTTGACGCAGATGGTAAGCGCCGGCCAAGAACCCCTTGAATGATGTCCATGGGCGTTTCCCCCTCAAAAGGAGGTTGTTGAGTAAGCATTGTCCAGAAAAGGATTCCAAGTGAGTAAATATCAGTACGACTGTCCGGTTCCGCAGGCATGCGCCCTGTCTGTTCTGGGCTCATGAAGGAGAGTTTCACTTTGGCACCGACTTCCTGGGATAGCATTGACCATCCTGAGCTTGTAAGTCCATGCTCAAACGTCCGTAGCCCTGAGCCAAAAGCAATAAGCCTGACTTTGCCAGTGTCTGCATGCATGTGAAAAGCATCTCCTCGAATTTCTCCATGGACAATGCGCTGCCTGTGGTGTAGCATTTCTAGACATTGAGTTGCGCCACTAGAAGCACAATACGTTAGCAAGTGCTTCAACATAACACCCAGCTGGTGGATTGTATCCAAACACAGCCCCGACTCTCCATCGTGAGGAAATATCCAGCCTTACATAGCAAAATCCATGAATCTCTCCAAAGGCACAACCCCCAACTCCCTCGTCCCCCTCTCCCCATCCCCACACTTCACAAACTCTCCTCCTTCATTCCTACCCCAAAACCACGCCGGTCCAAAATCCACTACCTCATTCAACCAATTCGGGCCTGGCCTGGTAAAAACCGTAACAATGACAGGCCCCTTGTCTCCTTGGTGGGCTGCCAGCCGCATCATGTCGAGCGGCTTGACGATATGCTCGCCATGCGGGTCAACGGACTGTACGAGATTCTTACAGATGTAGTAGGTGCGCTCTTCGCGGAGCGCATGTGTGGAGATGCGCGCGACGATGTCAATGTACTCTGGCTCATTAGGGGTGGTGGAGGAGGGTGTGGTTTCTGTTTCGGAGCCGCTGGTGCTGGGGGGCTGGGAAGGGATGACATCGAGGTGGGTTTGGCTCTGCGGATTTTGTCTATTGTCGTCGGCGTTGGATGTTCGATTCTTGCTTGCGCGGCGCTTGGAGGAGGAGGGTGGTGGTTTGAGGAGTTTCTTGCCAAAGACTTGCCTGGTATCGATTAACCACGAACACTATTTAGACGAGAAAGAAGGTAGGGAAGCTCTCGTACCAATTATCATAAGTTGTATGGAAGATATTCGTCTCACTCCACGTATACCCCGGAATATGTTGCAGTCTCTCGAACAATCTCGGTGGCGGCTCGTCCATCCTGGAAATGTCTCTATTGCTTCAACTCATTCTCTCCGTCTCGTTCTCAAGCTTCCTCGTCGTCGTCGGCTGATATCCCAGGCATCAAGGAGCTTAGAGGTGTATGTATGGGTGCTTATTTCCCTGGGAAAAATTCGTCTTGTCGTTGAGAAGCTATCGATAGCCGCGATTCGATTCCTCTCATAGTTTTGGATGTCAAGCAATGCCAAGCGAACGCGCTTTGCTTACTACTACGTCACTATTGGTGTAACGCCGCGGCGGCTGTGGCTTGACAGCGCCACGAGCTGGGTTTCACGAACTGGAGAACAACACCACTGTTCTTACAGCCAATCATTAACTTTTGTTTTGGATTGTGGTGCCTTCTTTTCCAAGTTCTAGCGCACACGAAATTCCTCGAGTTCACCTGTGACACGTACCTAACAGTCAATACCTGTAAGCTTACAAATAGTCCCGAAGTGATAACCTTAAAACCCACAACCAACTAAATACTTCGGAAATTCACAGACAGCGTTCAAAGTATCGAGACTTTGCAATAGGGCATATCACCACAATTAACTTTATGTAGAAACTGTTAGACTCTCAACATTATCCGGAACCGCTCCTCAATGCCCTATACCCATCAAGTGAAAGGAAACTAAAATATTTTACAAGGACAAAAGTCCTCGAGAACCTAAGGCTCTCTCACCCCTCAATTGAACCCCATATCTCAACGCCTTTTAGAGAACCCCCCAAGAGCAAGGTATTTCGCGGTCATATCCATCCTGCCCCAGTTGTAGTCTTTCCTAATTAATACATATCCTGATCGTCAATGCTTTCATCGTCATCCTCCATTCCATCATCAACCTCTGTCTCATCTCCACCACCAATGCCCAGTAAAGTCTTGTCCATGTCATCCAGCTCCATGTCGTCGTCCTCAGCACCACGTTCACTGGCAATGCCAAGAATCTCCTTGTCCATGTCATCAAGACCTTCCTCGCCCAACCGTGGTCGACCATTGTGTTGATGATGGCTTGATCCAGGGCGGTGCTCGTCCTCAGTCTCGTCATTGTCACGACCAGCATCGTCACCATTATCCATTATGTTCATAGAGACTCTGGTAGTCCCTATAACACCAAGATTTAAGTCTTTTTGCAGATCCCATCGGTCGAGACGTCGAGCAGTTCGTCGGAATGCAGCAGCATAAGTGGCCATCTCCTCACCAAAATCATCCTCCTCGCTCTCGAGTTGGACCAATCCACCAAAACCTGCATTACGAAATGGCATAGAATGCTCTTTCATCTGAGCTTCTTCTCCTTCGCTGTCATTACAAGGATCTGACATCAACTTGGTTCTCCTAAGAGCTCGGAAGAAGGCACCCTCTTGCCTTCGGATCTTTCTGGCACGATGATGCTTCTTTCTCAAGCCTCGACACAAGATGTAGTCTACGCGCTGATTCCGATTTCGCTCAACTGCCAGCTGATGTGCTGTAAGAGGTCGCGAGCGTCGTAGCATAGGTCCTGATTCACCATGTGGAACAGGCGATGAACCTTCGACGAATTGGTGCTTAAGACCACCCCTTCCTCTACCAGTACTAAGCATACTTGCTCCCATTCTACCGCCAAGGGTACGAGGTGGTGGCGTTGATCTAGTACTGTCCATATCGGAATCATACTTTGCACGGCCTCTGCCAACAGCAGAAACAGGGCTAACACCCATCTCCTCCACGAACTTTGGTCGGATTCTACCTATCAGGGACGCTGCTGGACTAGGTCCACCATCATCAGGAGGTAGATGGAGCTTCGGCTTTGGACCCCGTTTGGGTGGTCCCTGTTCGGCTTGAAAAGCAGCTTGATCTGCTTCGATAATCCGTTTTCGTTCACGCATCTTGACCTGTCCGTATTCTACCTCTTCTGGAGTATCGACATTTTCCTCGGCTTCTTCTTCCTTGGAGAGAACTGAAAAACGCGGGACACCTTGATTTCTGACATCAGTATCATAATCGACACCAGCTCCAAACGGATTCTCTTCTGCGCCTTCCTCAGTGAAATCAGATTCGAGGTAGAACCACATCAACCAAAGAAATGCCTTGGCTCGTGACTCGCTTGACAAGCCTGTTCGCATGATCAAGTCGTAGAAATCATGGTGCGTAGGAAAATGTAATTCTGTAACCTTGGGAGCGAACTGTGCTAAGACGAATATCAAATTGACAGGATTCGTACGTGGGATCGGTTCGTACTTGATCTTGTCCAAAGAATTGGGTTCTGGTCGGTCTTCGGAAGCCCCCTTGAGGATGGACTTCAATCGTGGTGCGTCCTGGAGCTGTTTGTATGAATTTGGGTCTTGGTGAGCTTGAAGGGATGGAATCGCGTGATAAGTACGAAGCTGTGCTCGCATTTCTGGGAAGACTGTATATAAATTAGCATTTGGTATACATCGACGAAAGGAAAGAGCTCACAATTGAGGGTAGTATTCATCCGTCCCAGGTTGACTAGCAAGCAGACCATCGCCATATTCTTCGCTGGCTCATGTTCCGTCAACAGCTTATCCCTCAGAATCTTGCTCGTCTTACTACTCCTAGCCATGGCATCGATATACAGATTCGCGAACGTCTGCTTCGCAAACGTCGGATCATAGCTATTCGTAAAGCACTCCGTCTCATCCTCAAAAATCCTCTTCAGAAAATCATACTGGATATCCTTCCTCCACAGCGGTTCACCATCGTCCTTCTTCAAATGCCGCACCTTGTTCCCACTGTAAATCGACGAATTCAGCTGCGCTCCTCCAGCAGCCGCAGGATCCTTCTCCTTCTTCCGCCGTCCTCCTGTCGTCGGTGGTGCCGATGGTGTCTGCATCATGTTGCGTGGAGTGTCTTGTTCGTCCTCGGCCATCTCAGCGTTGCGCGTGGAAATTGAAGGTGTGTTCTGTCGCGAGTCCGGGTTCCCCAACACATGCTGAAGCGAGCTTCGAGGGTCCTGCCTGATGGGTGAGGAATCTTGTGTTGCATTGCGATAGTTGGAGTCTGAGATTGTCGAGCCAGGCGACAACGATCGCATGTTGCTTGCCATGGTTCCTTCCCTGGCCTACTGCGTTTGCTACCTATCTCCTATCTCATGCGCCAATTAATTGCTCGGTGGGTGCTACCCGTCTACAGTCCTGCGCGGCGTTTCGAGTTGAGCATTAGCAGTTTGTGGTGTGAAATGGACGACCGGATGGGATTTGTTGGCAGCTTGTTTTGCGCTTATTGTTGCTTCCTGATATCCTGTCCTCAGGACCGCATGTCGTCGCGATAGAGCAACAATCCCTAAAACGCACTGGCATCCACCCCACACAAAAAGCTTAGCAAGGGGCTCGTTTTTAGTGCATGGGGACAAAGCTTTCGGGTAAGCTCCTTCTCGCCCTTTTTCTCACTCAACCAATCACAAAATAAACACCGTGAATTTCCCAATTTAGGACGGTAAGGCTGTGTGGGCTATCTCCAGCTTCTTGCCAAGACAAGTCACACAACCTCCTTTACGATCGTGCATATCACATTCAAGTGGGTAAGAAGTATCCAGGCCAAGCTCCTCTCCCCGGGTAATCCTCCGATCGAGGGTAACCAACACCTAAGCAAATCATTACCTTGAAACGGAAACTAGAACATCCATTTCGGGGAAATGCATGTCCTCCATAGGTTGGGGTCCAATTTTCCGGAACCAGTGCGGTGTAGAAGAAGCTATGGCTAATTCTAATTTCTTCCAACACGTGGAGATGTGCGCTGAGAGTTTTGATTTGTAGAAGGGGGTTCAGCCATGGCTTTTATGGCTTTCACAGAGGTTCTTGATACGTGCTGTAGAAGTTTGGGAAATGGGCTGCATCCTGAATCCTACATACAACCAGCATCTGCTCTCTTGAGAATTTATTGCATTACTCGCGGTACTCCTTATCCTTTATCTGATAACCGTCAGAACACTAAATGGACTTATGGGTTGCCTCTGAAACAAGGCACTTTATCACTACTTTGCAGACTCGGTACCAATGGTACCATTATCATTTATAATGCTACCTTGACTAATTCGAATTCCTACATCTGGGGAACCACACGTCCAATCCATTCAACATCCTTCCCGAAATCTCACAATTAACTTTGCCGAGACACCACCACAACGGCACCACCGCTTTCAGCCCAAATTTCAGCCCATCCTCCTCCCCAGCTCACAATCCCTGCCCTCACGTTTTCCGAATGGCTGTTGGAACCGGGACCCGCAAACGGGCAACAATCCCACAACATGCATATTGGCGGTACGCCGACGCCTTATGAATGACCGGCACTGTGACAGGTATATGCGAATTGATAACAGGAGCGCCACAAGACTTAGAAGGTCAAGATTTGTAATTGATCCGTGCCGGGCGCGTGCTTGATAGTTCCTCCGTCAAAGAAAGAAGAGCATAGCTAATAGTACAGAGCTAGAGACAAGTCTCTGCAAGGAACTCAAGGTTCCATAGAAGTAACGAAAAGGCAAAGTATAGGTTACAAGATGCTGCCCCCGAAATCTAAACCCCAGCCTCCAGTGCTGTCAGAAATAAGACAGCTGTAATGAAATATCTCCCGTGCGGAAACCCCGAACAAAAACCAAACGCAAACCGTCGGAAATACAAAGGCAAAAGTGATGCCTGAAAAACGCCCAGATATTGCTCGCTCATAAACCCATCAAAGAAGAGATTTATCCCTCAACTCAAAGCGAAGATTGCGCTGGAATATGGAAAAAGAGAGGAACTGCTTCGTGAAATCGTAAATCATGAGACCGCGCTGAAGAGCCATCCAGCAAAACCCTTCAAGCATGGCCTACTTTCTAGGTCTCTCTTCTATCTCGAGTGGCTGCCGCTGCCACTGCCTCCACTCCCATAATCGTAGTAAGCTCGATCGTGTTCCTCGTAATACGAAGGCTCCTGCTCGTAGTACGCATCTCTATCGTCGTAGGCCGGTCCTTGTGATCCATAGCCACCGCTTCCACCACTTCTATCTTGGTCTCTGCTCGATCCTCTTCGTTGAGAATCTGAACCCCTTGATCTCCCCTTTGACACTACGTGCTGCAACGAAAGGGATCCCCAGGGCAATCCAGATGGATCGTGATCGCCTCCCATTTCATTTGGATCAGGCGTATGGTATGCATGTCCGGCATGTGCTCTGTTTTCTGTATCTCTCTCTTCCCGTTCCTTTGCCTCCTTTGCCTTGTCGCCTTATAAACGATTAGCTGGGTTGTTTGCTGCCATACACTGAAGACTTACGGAACTTCCTCTGTGCGATTCGATTCTGAACGCGTCTTCTCTCCTCAGGGTCCGTAATGTCCGACCAGTCGTCCGTCTTTGAGTACTTGGATTTGGAGTTGGAGGAGGAGGAAGACGAGTGCTTTCCCTTGGAGGAAGAGCTAGAATGGTGAGAAGAGCGGTGGGAAGAAGACATTTCAGTTTCGGTGTCTGAAGATTCTTCTCTTGTAACTGGGTTCTGATCGGGATCCTCGATTGTGATCCGTGGAATCTCGATTGTTGGTGCTGTTTGTTCTGCGCTTGGTTGATCGATGTCTTTGTTGTCATTCGTTTCAGATTCCCTAGAAAGGGTCAGTTTGAAATTGGATAAAGCTGAGATTTTGAAGAATTACTGACATCTACCATATCAGGTGGAATTAGGGGAGACTGCTTATAGAACAATTCAGAGATACTAACGTTCAAAAGCACTTCTGATGATTGGAATGATGGTCTGATGGCAAAGGGATGTTTATGCTGTCGGTGAGAACTTTGTATAAACACTTGAAGATGAGATTGAATATGGTGTTAAGCCAATTTGCAATAGAGGCCAATATGATAGTTGGATGATTGACAAGTAGCGCAAGATGCTGAGACAACAGGAGATATGTGAAATATATATGCCAACCAATTCAGTCACCACCACTTGATGTGGGACAGCTTATGAGCCAGACTCATCTAAATACATCCTAGAGCACTGCCTCAAAAGGAGTTTAGGTTAATAGTAACCACGATGAACGTGACGCAGGCGCATATCGAATTGAACAAGCCATAGAGAAATCACCCACCCTACCGCATGCTGTCAAGGCAGCCTCACCCTAAATCTAACCTCAAATAGCCTGTGATTGGTCAGGCAAGAAGTGTGACTTTAGTCTTTTCAAGCCTTCTCAAAAATACGGGATTGAATCCGATCATCCTGGTCATTCCAAAGGCTGCAATGAGGCACGAAAGCCATGGTAGGGGAAGGTTCTCCACTTGGCCCTGGCCCTGAATGAAGGTACATTTTTAGGTTGACGAGAGGATCCCGTCCGCGCCAGGTTGTTGGAAAAGCAATGTCTCACACATCACATCGATCTCCGACATAGCTTTGTAGCGTATAGAAACCGTTTCGCTTTGGCGAAAGAACATGGATCATTCCAGAGAAAAAGAAACTGGTAGCGGACGTAACAGGCAGATATTCCCATGGTGTTCCTGCATATTGTCCCCAGTGGTGATTGCGGTCGGGGTCTCGGGCAACGAGAAATCGGCAACGAATGATTAGGCATCCACTTTATCCGCTTGGACCTGAATGGAGGAATTCGTGTTGCTGGAGCACAGATGGGATCATCATCGAGCATCCAGCATGCGGCATCCAACACTCAACCCGCAGAGTCCCAGATATGAGTCCTCGAGCCGCAGAGAGATGAGATTGCATCCATGGTCAGCCGCCAAATGACGCATACCGCCAAGGGGGACCCCAAAGCCATGCCGTTCCTCTGCAGACGGCATCGCGGAATTTGTGTGTGTTTCCTACACATGGAGACCCTGCAATTGGGATGTCGAAGAGGGATATGAATAATCAAGCAAGAGACCAGATAATAAAACGCGCTCTGTCAATGATGTGCCAACGAAATAATTGATCAGCTGTCGAAATTCTGGTATCGAGTTCTCCCGAGAGGTTGTGAATGCCGATCAATTGGGAAGAGAAATGGCCACGAGATTTGTTCGGCGTTCAGATGAAGAAGACGGCAGAACCACAAAGGCGGTGACCGCTACTCGTACATGTACAACAATTTGCCGATGCAACCACAACAACAACCTCATCTATCAAGGGCAGACCCATGGGCTCTTCGCTTGACCAGGCTTAAGGGCCTCAAGAGGGTATTTAAACTTACAATGCAAACAAATGGATATCTGGTACGGAACGGTCTTTTCCATACCCGAAAAGGCTTAGCGAGCATGACAATGGACTTGTCACTTCAAGAAGAAGAAACAGCGACCACTTTATTAGCAATCTCAATTGCTAATCTCAAACAATTTCCATGAATATCTGGCCCTTCCAACAGCTTGTCATCGATGATGTCGCGTCGTCTTGCGAGTCCTGGTGTTGAGACTCCTGCCTAATTCTCAGGACGTGGCTGAACAATAACAATTGCTCGCTAAGACCTCGTGCCTATGTAATGGTGGAGTATCATCACCCCGACTTTGACTTCGCAACTGCCAACAGCCAATTCCTGCGCGTCATTTCGAGCCATATGCTTCAAAGCTTGTTGAGAAAGTATTGGAAATGCTATAAGGAGAAGGTATGATTCATTTCCACAGCCGTACGACTCTGCTTAGTCGTCATCCAAGTCACGAACCTCGGAATGAGCGAAAGTAGTGCATCTCTTTGTGAAGAAAAGTGTGGTAAAGCTGGATGAAAGGACCTCCGACGTGCATCAGGTCGGACAAGGTTGAATTCCTGGCAGTTTCCAATTAAACATGGGGATATTAAAAAGAGCCCAGAAATATCTGGCCTTTTAGAGTATATCGGCCGTCAACTGGACTTGTTGGTACAATTAAAGTTGACTCTTCGCCGGATTGACTTCGCGTGTAAGTTCCCTCTTGGCAGGTGACCTATGATCCATCCTCCACGGAATAGGGCGGAGGATCCTGTTTCACTGCCAATCATGTTCAGTTTGAGCTAGAGGGATCATCTTCAGCTCATCCCTCTGTATTTTTGTTGCATAACGCATCTGCAGCCCTATACCTTTAAGACATTTTGAGAACCCCCATGGAAAGAAATGCCGGAATTCGGGTCAGTCGTAACGTTCCACAACCAAAGCGCCATAAAGAGCCAATCTGCACGAATTGCATAGCCACACATTATTCTTACATTGACGATGTCCCAAATAGTCTATCTGGCACGTTTCTCCTCCCCTCTCCGCTTCGCTCGAACCTCGGCTTGTCTTCTCTCACCACCGTCAATCTTATGACCTCTCCTCTCCTCCCATAGCCCTTCCTTGATTTCAAGCTTGGCCGCCATTCCCCCTTTGAGTGGCAGCGCATGTTCGCCGACTATCGTGTGCGCACCCTTTATGCGGAACCCCTTCACCGGCACGAGCTTCTCCCTTGGTATCAAAGCACTGCCTCCTGCAGGCACGTTGACGACGATCTTTCGCATCCCAGGAGTCAACGTGGCCGTTCCCGTTGTTCGGCCTGCCGCTGGAACTTCTACCACACGGAGTTCAGCCGCTCCATTTGCTACGTGCTGAATATCCCCTCCAATCCCGAACTGCCCCTTTCTAAACTTCTCTCGCCAGCGTAGAAGGTATCGCCGAGTCCGTGGAGGGTCGATACCAAGCTCTTTGAGCTCCGCGGAAGTGAGGGAAAATAATGCATTCCAGGATGGTATTTTGGTGGCATGCTGGCTAAGATTGCGCCCAATGAGGGTCAAAAATGTCTGCGCATCAGGCACAAAAGGAGTGGGAGCTGGTATTGGGCCTGCTCTAACATTTTGATGGAGGCATCGGGCTGGTGGTGATGAATGCGCAAATGGGAGGAGAAAGGATGGTATCGGCCGCAATTGCAGAGGTTTGATGAGCATGGTCGATCTCAACGATGGCTAGAATCACGGTAAGCGTGGGTACTCGGGCAATTGAGAGGATGAGTCTTACTATGCACCACGAACGTTGCGGTCAAATGTTGCTGTCGTTCAGATTATCGAAGCAGACGAGCAAGGCCAAGGCTGAGTAGGACCTCGAAATATTTTAGCGCCATCACGTGAGATTAATTTCGCCAAGGGTTTAGCTTGTTGATGTAGATTTCATTGAGGTCAGCAGCAGCAAAAAACTATCAACAAAATATACTTCAATTCAATAATTGACACTATTCCTAATCAAACTCAAAAATACCAGATCGCTCAATCGCTATTCATTCCATCATAATCCACGCCATACAAATGTCATACACTGATACTTGTCCGAACCCAAGTGTCCCGAGGACAAAAAATAATTACAAGAATTCGACACTTTACCACCACATTAGATGTGGCGTTTACACAACGACAGCAGCTTCGTCATATAACACTACTTGCGCATGATCTTCATCAACGGTGTCTCCTGTGACGTGACTCTCGCTGTCACCGTCGATGCTTCCAGTCCATTCAGTTCCTTCATCAATGATGCTTTCACTAATACCAGTGCCGGTACTTGTCAGGATCGTTGTTCCTCGACTAGTTCGTCTATCACACTCGCCATCACTATGCTGTCCAGCATCGCTGATATCGTCCTCTTCGCTCTCTTTCAGAGCTAAGTTCTCCTTGTTAAGATCTCCGTATTTCTGGTTCATTGAGCCACCCCAGCTTGACTTGCGCAACGCCCCAGATCCTCCTGGTTGCTTCACACTATGACTGCGTTGGATTCCGCCTGTTGGGACATTGTGAGTCATTTGGCTAAGTGAAAGAATACGGCGAGCACCTCCAGCTGGATTATTGATAGGCACGCTCACAATCGCTCGATTGCCTTTCATAGCCATGTTGACAGCGCTTTGTGTTGTGCTACTATTGTATGAAGCTCTGGAATTCGTCCGGGTGGCTGTCGAGGCTATTGATTCTGTGGTTGAAGTAGCATGGCTTGGTACTCGCTTCCGGCTCATTGCATCACGACCTTTATTGGTCTTAGAGAGAAGTAGTGCTCGAGAATGATCGATGACACCCTCCAAAATTCGTCGCTCTAATGCTTCGGCTCGTGCTTCCATTGCATGGAGTTCCTCCCGGCGAATTTTCAGAGCTGTCTCGAGGCTAGAAACATCTGCTGAGAGCCGCATCTTCTGGTGCGCTAGCTCGTCATGCTCGGTGCTTAGAACACCAACAGACTCCTTCAATCGTGCCTCTTCCTCCCGGAGACCAACCACGGTAGCTTCTACTTGTTCTTTCTGTGCTGTCCTCTTTTCGAGCGCAATGTTTGCTGCTTCGACAGCCTTTTCTTTATCCTCGTGGTCATCTGCGATACGCTGGGTTTGAGCGGCTACAAAGTGGGACACTTCTGCGGCGGTATCCATGACTTGTTGGTGAATTTTATCCAGCATGTCCAGCTGAGCAAATGATTTACCGGCCACATGCATATGGTCCACGAGCTTGTCAAGCTTCTCATGCACTGGTGCATCATCATATTTCTCTACTTCAGGGGGCTCCTTCAGAAGCGGCATTTCGATTGGCGGCGGAGGTGGAGGTATTTCTGCAATCTTTTCATGAAGCGTAGTAGTAGCGGTCTTGGAGTGTTCGTAATGCTGACCAACGATGAGTAGAACGTCTTTGATTGAGTCGAGTATCTTTGGATGGTATTCAGTCACATGGTCTTGGACTCCTTCGATGACACCAATCGATTTGAAGACTTGCTCCCGAGTTAGCTGATGTTCAGCTTTTGCGTCAGCATGGGTTTCTTCAACTCTGGTGAACGTTTCATCGACACGACTGAATACAGTCCTCGATGCTTCATCCATCTTCTCAACAGAATCGGTCAAAGTTGCGCCGAGTGTGTCAACTAACAGCTTCAATTCTTCTGCTACTGCTTTGGTTCCCAACATGGCACCTTCGATCTCAGAGTTTTTTTCCTCTCCTGCTTTACCCTTTGCTTCTGCTGCTATCTCAGCGTCGTCATACTTAGTCATCAATTCGTTGAACTTCTCGTCGAGCTTGGTGTCGAACTTTTCCCAGGTCGTGTGGAACTTTTCATCCGCCTCTAGCTTCGACCCAACAACTCCTGCATTCGACTTTTCGAATTCAATCTTCATCATCTCGGACAGCTCCTTGATGTCCTCGGCAGTAGTTGCGTTTTGACCCACGGTCTCTCCCATGCTCTCTAAAAGCTTCCCAATTGTCTCAACGCTAGTAGCTTCATCGTCCATCTTTTCCTTAATTGCTTCCCGAAACTCTTCGAGGAAAGCCCTGACTTCGGAGACCCGTTCACCTACTCCAACCGTCTCTGCCTGGCGTTCTTCAAATGACTTAGCATTGGAGTCAGCATGAGTTTCAATTCGGCCGTTGAATTCCTTGATCATATCTCCCAAAAGTTTCAGGTCTCCTTTTGAGGCAACGTCTGCAATGTCGGGTAGGATTCGCTCTTCGATGGCGGCCTTGACATCGAGACACACTGCCTCAATGGCATCGATATCAGTCTTAGTGACTTTTTCGACATCCTCTGCATCTTTGGCTAGCTTCTCTTTCATTTCATCCAGACCTTCAACAACTCCACGCAGCAAGCCTTCGACCATGCTGATGTCATCTTGCTTCGTAACATCCTCGAGATGGATTTTGAGTTCCGATATACTTTCTTTTGTCTCGAATATGAGGGCTTCGACACCGTCTATATGTTCCCTTTTAACCGTTTGCTCAGGATCAATCTCATCAATCTTGGCCTTTGTGTTTCGAAGAAGAGTCTCGATGGCTTCTATGTCGTCTCTCTTCACACCATCCTCACTGGGTGCCTGCTCACGATTTAGAATGCCTGCAACTGATTCCTGAACATTAGAGAGCTTTTCTTCAACATTAAGAAGGTCATCCTTCGACAATGATCCTGGTAGAGGCTCTGCATATTGCGGTGGCGTAGACTCGAGAGCTTCTACCTTGATGCGAAGTTGGGTGATCAGAACTTCAAGATTCTCAATATCATTACGTTTCAGACCTCCCTCGGCAGCAATGATAGCACGGTCATTGATTTCAGCTACTGCGCGCTCGCCGTAACCACTTTCGCGAAGACGATCAATATCCGTTCGCACGCCCTCGAGCCCAGCCTTCAAGGTGTCCAGAATCTCATAATTGACTGTCATGTCGACAGGCTTGTTATGTATCTTCTCCACCTCCACACGCAGGCTAGTCAAGCCGTCGTGAAGAGCGTCCAATATTTCGCCAGTACCGGAGAGAATACTCTCGTTGCCATTATCGCGTGGCCTCTCAATGTCCGCACGAAGGCTGTCGAGACCATCTCGAAGCGCGTCCAGTAATTCGTCTCGGTCAATGTTTCCTCCTCCTCGAACCAACGATGTAGCCATTGTCTCACGCAGATGCTCCAACTCGCCTTGAATGGCTTCCAAGGAGGTATCAGGCTGTTTCGACAGAGTGCCCTCTAGATCAACTCGGAGTGTGCTGAAACTCTCACTAATACTAGTCAAAATCTCATCCTTGACTGTTACATCGGCAGCACGGTCAACGTAACTCTCGATGTCCGTCCGGAGTTTCTCGAAACCGTCTTTAGTTGCATCAAGAACCTGTTCCGTATCTCTCCCATGAGCAGCAACATTCTGCTTGGCCTCGTCAGAGACAGCCCTAAATTCCACTTTCACAGCCTCAAGAACATCTTGTAGACGTTCTAATATCTGCTCTCCCAATAAATCTGACTTTATGGGTGTTTCTCGGAGACTGGCTTGTACAGCATCGAAAACATCATCGCGGTTGAGACCTCCGGCCCCAACATCTCTGCTTAAAGTGATGGCATTTGCTGCGACGCCAGAATTGTCAAGACCATCCTTGATTGCGTCGAGAATTTCCTCACGACTGATGCCGCTTCCATTATTGACAGGGAAGTCAAAGATAAGGAGACCTTCCTTGACAGCATCGAGTACATCTTCACGGGTAGATGATTTAGCAGGAAACTCGAATGTATCGAGACCTTCTCTAACAGTGTCTAGTATGTCTTCGCGAGATGGCTTGGTTTCTGAAAAGTCGAATGTATGAAGCCCTTCATTAATAGCGTCGAGAACCTCATCACGAGTAGCACCAGCGGATATATTGTTTGATGAATTGGTTGCTGGAAAATCAAATGTATGAAGGCCTTCCTTGACGGCATCTAGCAAATCTTCTCGAGTAACACCTCCACCAATATCTCGACTCAGTGCAGTTGAAGTAGCTGCTGCAAAATCAAAGCCCTGGAGAGCCTCTTTCGCAGCTTCAGCCATATCACTGCGACTGACAGCACCGCCATCTTGGTTAAGTTGGGTAATAATAGGAGCGAAGTCGAAAGTATGGAGAGCCTCCGTGGCAGCATCGAGTATGTCCTCTCGCGTGACACTCTCGCCCAAATTTCGACTCAAGGCCGTAGAGTTGGCGGCAAAGTCGAAAGTATGAAGCGCCTCTTTAGCAGCATCGAGGATATCGGCGCGAGTCACACCGCTATCTGACTTTGGTTCATTAACAGGAAAGTCGAATGTATGAAGACCTTCCTTGACTGCGTCAAGCATATCTTCTCTTGAAAAGTCGGGCTCTCGGGGTTCAGGAGCAGGCGCAGCGGGGAACTCAAATTCTTCTAAGCACTCCCTGACAGCATCAAGTATTTCTTCGCGCGAGAGGCTTGCTCCCATCTCGATCCTTGGTGGCGAGAAATGTTTGAGACCTTCTACAACTGCCGTAAAAACCTCTTCTCTCGTAGCTCCTCCAATGTCGTGAGAGCTGTCTTGGGGTGCATACTCCTGAATGCCTTCTTTCAAGCAAGCAAGCAGCTCCTCTCGCTCCAGGCCAAAATGTTGGAGCTCGATGTCCGGTTTGTAATTCTCCCAAGCCTCTCGAACTGCCTCAATAATCTCGTCCTTTCCAAGATCTGGTGGTCGAGATTCTCGAGGTTTCTCATTAATCGCAGCGCGCATGGCATTGTATATTTCCTGATAATCAACGGGGGGGGGCTTGTCAGCTGCGGAAGCTGATTGACGGTGATTCTCTCGGAGGATATGATCTATGTGCTGCTTGAGCTCCTCCAGGCCATCTTGCACAACACGAGCTACCTGCCCCTTTTCTGCAGCTGCGTTTCTTGCTTTAGAGGCATCCTTGCTCCCAGCCTCCTCGAGCTTCCGACCTATCTCTCGCCCCATGCCCAGAACTTCTCCACGGAGTTCACGAACCAAAGCTTTGACTTCCGCGGTTAGTCCACCACCTTGAGCAACACTATCCTTGATGGTTCGGATAATTTTCATGAGGTCCTCGTTAATTATATCCGAAGCTCGCGTTCCACCTGTCGCTCTTTGATTCTCCTTATTTGCACCTGACCCGACAAGAGGTCCAGATCTTGGCTGATCAAAATCTAGTTCCAAGGTTGAAGTGTCATCGAAACTGAAATTCCGTGATCTGTTGCCTCCTGGCCCATTGATTTTCTGCGCTATAACCGCCTGAGGAGTTTGACTCTTAATGAATTGAAGTACTTCTTCAAGCTTGTTTGCACTCAGCATCCCCTCCTTTGACATTTGAGTTCCTACCTCGGTCAATTTAGAGACTAAGTTTTCCTGACCTTCTTTGGTGCCCATTTCACGCAAGATTTTTTCTAACAGAGCGATACTGGCAGCACCATCTGGTCCGAAAGGGCAAGGACTCGCAATGGAGGAGTCACGATCTAGTGAGGCTGCAAAGCTATTTGGACTGGGTATTCGTGGTAACGAGAACGGTTTGGTGGATCCAGGCGTGTTGTATGCCTTGGAATCTAGGTAAAGGCCGGGGGCTCCATAGATAGCACTAGATGATCTAGAGCCAGATTCTGATAGGTTGCTGACTAGTTCTCGAAGGCTTTTTCGAATGTCCTCATCCCTCGCATTCGTGGCTTCCTTCAAGCTGACCAAGTCGGTTGCATTGTCCTTGCTCCTCCTACTGAGTTGGGCCATTTCTCGTTGTAAGCTTGTAGCGATACTCGTAAGACTCAGTATCTGGTTCGAGATTGCGTCGAATGTTTGTGGCGTACGAACCAACGCCGTAGCCCCGTTGGTGACATTTGAAAGTGGCGTATCGATGTCTCTACTCGCCATTGTCTGTAGAGCAAGCATAGTCGCCGATTGTGGGGGCGTATTCTCTCCAAGAATACTCTGTGGAGGCCTTCTCAAAGAGGGTCGTACTGATAACATGTCCCGAGTTGGTGTTTCTCGACCAGGAGTTGGGGTTGTGGAGCGAGCTCCGTCTTTCTCTGATGATTTTTCTGGCGATTTTTCTGGTGACTTTCCTTCTAAGAAAAAATCCTTGTTGCCATGAGGAGTCGAGGGCCGAGGTGTGGTCTTTTCTGGTGATATAGGTGATGAACCAAACGTAGAGCCCCCCTCTATGAAATTGCTTAAATCTCGTACATTTCCAGTTTGTAATGATTGCATGCGCTTATGTGCAGCACCTCGGATTAGAGACCGTTCTGGCGAGGCTTCTATTCGTTTTGTGGGAGGATTCGTGATGTAGGCGCTTTCCCGTGCCTTTTCTGTAAGGGCTGCATGGGCATTTTTGATGGCATTTGAGGTATTCGGTCTTGAGGCGACACTTGGAGAGGATGGGTTCATAGGAAGTGGGGGAGGTGCGCGTTCAGGGTCGGAGCTATCCCACCTGGAATAAATCAGCAAATATTGCGCGAACTCTGGTATTGCTGCTTACATGGGGACAATCGCTCGACTCGTATCTGATGAAGCAGATTGTTGATGTTTTAAGTATCTGTCGCTATCGCGCGAGGTGTCTCGTTCGATGGAAGGCATGGTGGTAGTGGAATTAGAGTATTGAGGAATGGGGATTGTATGTTTGTCTTGGAGAAGGGCAGCTCAAACCATGAGGTCAACTCATATAATTCTCGGGATTCCTCAAGCAACGAAGCTAATGGTTATTGCGTGCATGTGGAGCAAATTACCAAGGATTGAGGTAGTTGAGGTTTATGAAGCTTTGGATATACTCGAGAAAGGTTATGGTGTTTATCTTGGTTTGTTTACTTTGGTCGCGATCAGCCTATCAGGCTGCAGTAGCGTGGCGATTGGTGCAGGGATCACAGCGACAACGCACCCCGGCGCAACCCTTGGTGGGGCTTTCCCTTTCTCAAAACCTCCTCCGATTCGACAACTCAGCACATCACTTTCTATTCATTATGAGGCTTTCCGAGACTCATTCAAGAATACACCACGTTGGAGGATCACACCGAAATTTAATCTTGGTCTCTAGCGGTCAGCTGCAGATCCTAAGTCAATTCCTGCATCTACATCAACAATATAACGGCCTGCTCGGATATAGCGTCTCTCTTTTCCGAAATATGCTATTTATTTCTTAAAAATTTCCCGGTGCCTCTTTAATTTATAGAAGTTGTCTCTTGTATCTTTCGTGGTGGCAAGCGCAGCTCTTTTGTTAAATCAACACTAAGTTAGGTGCAACACCCTACAAAGCTCGTGGCATATCTTCAGACAGTGAACACGTCAGAGTTGAATTTCCTAAATCTCGATTGGCCTTGCAATTTTGGAGCGTTCGATGCTCACTTCAATACACGAATATTTGCCAGCTATCTCAGGGGACTACGAGATATCTCAAGAACTCTCAAGTAGAGGAAAGAGGTTCAGGCATTGCCGGAAAGATGTATACCCTCAGTAGTAAATTACATTTTATAGTTCACGGTTAGACGTTGTACATCTATATAATCAGATGAGACCTCTCTCATGGTAGGAGGGCATTGAAGCTGTTCTTTCAAGAGGCAGGATGTGGAAACTACCAACCTACCTGAAAATAGTGACTTAAAATACTTGTTCACAGGAACTCGAGCCTAACATACAATATTCAAGAGTCTCCTCTAAAACAGACCTTGAGGTAGATCACTCTGGGGCAATCATGCAATTGTGTTAGACTGTACGGTACAACACGGCTAGATTAGATTTTCCATATCAGTGCAAGAGAGACTCAACCTTGATTTTCGAAAGTAAAAACCTAAGGACACAGATATGAAGTCGACCTGCGCCCTAATATCGAGATCCTTGCTTCTCTCGTAGAGAATCAGGCAAATTCTCCTCCCACGATGCAGAACGTCAAAATTGATGTTTATGAGAGGACATGAGGATAGATACCCAAACCCAATGTTCTAGAGAGTGTAAGAGATTATGTGCAGACTTTATACCGGTGGTCAACTGAGCGATAATTTCTCTTCCTAGTGAAATAGAATAAGTGGGGTGTATTTAGTAAGTCTTGGATCCCTGCTCTAATGTGACAGATGTGAACCAATGAAAATGTGATTAAGTGGGGCCCTAATAGACGAGGAGTCTGCCTCAACACCACAGAATATTCAAAATTCGAGATTTCGCAACGACAACACAATTCGACAAAACACCGACCAGTCGACATGAAGTGTGAGTTTGCAAAGCATCTGATGAATCGTATTTGATCAAAATGCTGATCTGTCAAATTATAGTCCTCAAAGTTGGCCGTGTGGCCATCATCACTCGGGGAAGATACGCCGGCAAGAAGGTAAATTTTCACTATTAACAATCGAACTTCTGCGCATCGATATTTTGGCTTTGACAGTATGAGAACAGCGAGAAGGGCTCGAGAATAAATTTTGGAATCAAGAACTGATTGGGGTTATTTTACAGGTCGTTATCATCCAACCCCAAGATACTGGAAGCAAGTCCCACCCATACCCTCACGCACTCGTCGCCGGCATCGAGCGTTACCCATCGCAGATCACCCGTCGCATGTCCAAACTCCGTCAAGCCAAGCGAAGCAAGGTCAAGCCATTCATCAAGGTCATCAACTACAACCACTTGATGCCTACACGATACACGCTCGAGTTGGAGGGACTGAAGGGTGTTATTACGTCGGATACATTCAAGGAGGTTTCCCAGCGAGAGGATGCGAAGAAGACTGTGAAGAAGGCATTGGAGGAGCGTTACACATCGGGAAAGAACAGATGGTTCTTCACTCCTCTCAGTACGTATCTTTGTGGCGTGCAAGCTGCGGTTTCTAGGGCACTAGCTGACTTGACAATTAGGATTTTGAACGGTTCTTCTGCTTCATTGGGTCGGGATGAGGTTACTTCATGGCATTAGTCGCATAACAAGCTAAGAAAAGGCTGTATTTCACGCAAGTGGTACCTCGATGTCTGATACATTATGGCTGGGCGTAACGAACATGAACTTTTTTCAACTGAACCATTGCGCAAATATTTGATCATGAAAGTGTGGAAATGTTTCGTGCACGATTGCGAATCCAAATTCCCTCTGCAATTCCAAATTGGCAACGATCGAATTAGCAAGTTGAAATTTCGCTGCGTACTCAATATGATGGACTCGAAGCAAAAGACATCTCATGTGCACTTTCTATGCACGCTTCGCTCTATCGCCTTTTCCCCCTTGTAAGGAGCATGAAAATTGAATTAACAGCTTCAGAGAGTAGATTTGGAGGCCATCATGATCCACACAATCGAAACCATCCTAGCCGTGCCACAGGGCAGGCTGCACTACGGATGTCAAGACGTTGAGATTCCCCATCTTCTCACTCTCAGATAACCTTCAGACCAAGACTCATATCAAACACCCTCCCAATCTCTTCAGCCCTCCAACTCCAAGTAGTAAAAATAGTAACCAAAATCAAATAACGCAACCACTTACCTTCTATCTCATATGCACATCAAGCCACTAGTACACACCTCTTTGCATGAGTCTGTAGGTACAACACATATCCTGTGTAATAGAGCAAGGTATTGAGGTTACATAGAAAGGCCAGTGGATAGACAACAGGGTGGGACAGGCGGGAGGAGCTTTTGTTCCGGAATTTGGTTCAACTATTGCCAGCGCTTCAGATCTACCGAATTGTAGGGTGAGATTAGCTGTTTCTATCTCTTGGAGCAATAGATCAACACACATGTAAGCTAGAATTTAGAAAAAGCAAAGGAACATTTTGAGTGAAAGTCACAAACTCAAGCGGTGAATCCTTTCAACAAATAATTACATTTTCTTTCATCTATAGGTCCCTAGCGATGTGCAACTCGGGTCCTCAAGACGCCATCATATCTATACACGACCCTCACTCGGGGTAAGAAGTACAATCCCATCCATCCACTTTACATGCGTTCCAGGCCCGTATCCGATCCATGGCTTGGCCTTTGTGCTACCTTATACCAAGCATATCCATCCCGTCTAATGAACACCCATTTCGTCCGTGTAAAAAAGGAGCATAAGGAAAGCGAAGTGAAGTTGAAATTATGTACTTGATACACAACACAAAATGTGTTGATCTTCATGTGTCCGGTGGTTGGTGGCCCGGATTATGTAGCAGCCAACCCATGCTCGTAGTTTTTGTAGTGGATTACAATGAGATAATGTTTTCAACCCGTGCTCCATTCTAACTAAAAATAGCGAGACATCATGTTTATTTTCAAGCTCCTGTAGCTGTCGTACCGTAAGCTTTCGCGGCATTGAGGTATTTCTGCGGATCGAGAGTAGTTTGAGGGGCGACACCACCAAGAAGAAGAACAAGGATAGTGAAGGTCGATCCAATAACGATCAACTTGCGGAGAACTGGTCGTGTGGCGCCAAATTCAGCCCATCTGCGGCTACCTTCTGCGATAAATGGCTTCAACTCTTTTTGTCCTAGCTTGTAGTAAAGCATGCCGCAAAGAGCGATGCCATATCCAAACACCTGAAGTCCAGAGATTCTGGTGCCCCAAATAAGAATTGATGCAACGACTAGGAGGATATCTTTGAGAACACCGCAGAGAGTAAGGACAAGTCCAGAGGTTTTGCCGATCTATAAATAATGTTAGATGTGGCCTTTCAATGGGACTCTTCTTCATGACTTACCAGGAAAACCACGGATACGTTCAACAAGAATGCGCAGCATGCATTTCCGAAAAAGGTCCAGAGTCCCACAGCGTAAATCTCGGTCATCTTGACTCGTGGAATTTCCCATAGCAGAGCAACGGAGAAGTTCATCAGAGCACAGACAGGCGCAAAATAGTATAGGGATACGAGAGGGTCCATCTTGAACTCAGATCCATTGAGCAATCTTTGCACCAAACAAATCCTGACGGCCTCGAATGCGATTCCTCCGAGTTGATATAGAAAACCGATGAGGACGAAATCAATTTCGCCGAAGGAAGCTAGTACCACACCGATAACGATGAATGAAACATTGCCCAGTTTCTTAAGATCTGGTTTTTCTAGGCCAAGGCACCATCCAGCAATGAGGACTGCGACTGGTGTTGTGGCCTGTAAATATCTTATTAGTATGCGCCAAATTATCTGAAGGCAATCTCAACATACCTTGAGCATTTGAATGAAAGACACGCTCAAATACAGATATGTCAAGTTTCCGCAGATCAAGCTCAAGCTAAAGAAGATGCCAATTGGGACAATCGCTCTCAGGTAAACTCGGCCAGTCATCTTCACCGTATTTCGCCCATCGAGTAATGTTGTGGTTCGTGCCATGATCTGCGTCATGACCGTTGCAAAGATAAGATGCCATGATGTGAGAAGGATGGGATACTCTTCAAATAGAGTCAGTATGACTTTCGAAGTCGCTGTTGTGCATTGAAACGTACCAAAACCTAGCGTAGACAAGATCCATTTGTTGAAAAGAATGACGCTGGAACTCAGGGAGATCCAAATTCTGTGCACAAAATGTCAGACAAAGCCCAATTTACGTGATACCGTTCAATCGTGAGAACACGTACATAACATAGAATGCTGGATGAACTCCAGCAGACGCTGGCTCTGAAAATTTCTCGGATGCTGGATTGACTGTTGGAAGTACTGGAGATTGAGCTCTTCGTGGCGAGTCGCCCGAGAGACGTGCTTTTTCTTCGCTCATTGTGGTTGTTGTGGTCGAATTTCGAACCTGTCCGGTTGGGAATTGATTCGCGGTCGCAGTCAAGGGATCGCAAGAGCCAAGAACGTCGACGAGTTTGCGACAGAAGATCGCGATCGATGGTGTTGTATCGCCTGCGCAGATGGCCTGCAGTGAGGGAGAGAAGATGGTTGATGAGAGTTGGACGAGAAGAGAAAGTCTAGAAAGGGACCAACAATCTTTATGGGAGTGGCACTTTCGAAGTGGCTTGGCAAGGCTAAGGAGACTTAAGGGTAGGGATCTGACGGGACTGTCAGCAAGGACACCTCGCAAGCACTGGCGAAGGCCCCCTTTATTTTTCACTTCAACTTATTATAAAAATAGACACATGTGTTTCGGTGTTTGCTTAATAAATTGCTCTCTTTCCTTTGTGTTGGGCATGGCATTGAACAGTCGTGTCCGTCATCGTGAAAGACTTGAAAATCATGGTTGCGCTGAAAACCGTCGACTCAGATTCAGCAGTAAGCTTCAAGCCCCTGTAGATAGACCTTTTTCAAACCTCTGTCTCTTCGAGTCAAAATGTTTATTGTTCATACCCAATAATTCAAAAGTTTATTCGATTAACCCACTTCGATCATATGAACTTCGTCCTTCGCAATGTGGTCTGAATACACTTCTCCCTATACGATTGGCGACCTTGATGATCGGTTTCAGATACCTCTAAAACACGAGGCTTAGATGATGGATCCAAAATTCTGGATCCATAGGATCTATCTTTGTCATGAGAAAATTCGGTTATTGTCTGCCAAAGCTACCGGTACAATTTGACGCAAAGCGCTGGGCAAAGTGGCCCAAGTCAATTAACATAATGAATAAAACTTTAGTGAGGCTCAAAAAGAGTTCCAAAGAGCTCTGATTTCCTACTCCAGAACGCTTGACTAGTCCGAACACAAAAGTCTAATTCATCACGTCTTGCAAGTGCTCAGCTGCTGATCATTCAAATCTACGATCCACTGCCGCCACTACCATCACCACGAAGTATTCTGGCTTCGAGCTGACTTCAGAATCATAGCGCAATGCTTGTCTGTATAAGATGAGATGAGATGAGAATAGCCAGGCTCATCCTTGCTAGCCAAGAGTCCAATCAACCCCGCGCTTGATTGCGCAATGTTACAATAAGATATCTCGCGAAAAGCTCAATCGAGTGTTGATAATATTCGCGAGGCCTCAATCATTGGACTTTACTTTCAAGGTACTAGACTAGACGAATCTTTGTCTATCATCCTCCTCGGCTAATTATATACCACCACCCGATGCCGGCTTCCGTGTGTAGCAGATGAGGACAGGGAAACTGTGCTGCTTTGCAAATGAGCATCCCGAGAGCAAGATCTTCTTTGGGACAAAGGTCGGATTGTAAATTATCTTAGAACGAGTGCCAGTGGGAAGAACTCAAGTCTGTCTTGGTGGTCATCAATCTCGAGCATCATCGGCAGCTTTCAGCTCGTCTCTTTTATCCACTGAAACTAGTTTTCCTGTCGATGGCTGATCTGACACACGCAGTAAGAAGTTTTTCGAAGGACCGTAAGAAGATACTTCGGTAGGCGTTTCGTCGAACGACATGATGCAGGAGGGAGTATTTGAATGACGCGGCAGATCCCTCCTCGATGCAAATGGGTGGTCACTCTGATATCAACATCGCAATTAAACAAAAAGGGGGGGTCAAGCTCGCCAAAAGAAGGCTTCTCAAGGGTCCCAGCCAATCGATAAGGATTGTGCCGTGCTATGCCAAGACAGGAATCGCGCCCGTTGGCACCACTGTCTGTCGCGCTTCCTTCAACAACATCCTTGTCTTAATTTGGATTAAACCCCCTCCAACGCTCCATATTTTTTGTTGCGCCGTCGTCCTCAAGCTCTTTGGTTTCAACCTGTCATACTAGTTTCTCTGTGAATTTATACTCTTTCCTCTGTTGGAAGAGCACAAGTTCAGCACATCGTACTCCTCTGTTTGTGCTCCAAAATCTCCAAAGTAACTCCAACTGCAGAGCCTTGTTACCTCTACTTTTTTCATCCCGCATAAAACGAGCAACTTCGAGAACACCATGGCTGATATGTGCGTATACCACTCGCCACCACTGTTATTTCCACGTCTAGATGTCAATTCGAATACTGACTTCTCTTTAGCAATGTCGACGTCCTTGTTATCGGTGCTGGGCCAACTGGCCTTGGTGCCGCAAAGCGATTGAATCAGATCGTGAGAGAGTCCACACCGCTTATATCCGCTCGAGTCTTATACCTTCTTAGAACACCGCATCATGGATGATTATCGATAGCAACGAGACACCCGGTGGACTTGCCTCTACAGATGTCACACCTGAAGGATTCGTAGGTCCAATTCCATTCAATTGCTGCTAAAATGGCTAATTCCCCCCCCTACAGCTTTACGATGTTGGCGGGCATGTCATCTTCTCCCACTATAAGTATTTCGACGACTGTATCGACGAGGCCCTGCCAAAGGAAGAAGACTGGTACACCCACCAACGTATCTCATATGTGCGCATCAAGAATATTTGGGTTCCATATCCACTACAGAATAACGTTTCCATTCTGCCGCAGGAGGACAAACTCAAATGTGTTGATGGAATGATTGATGCTGCTATTGCCGCTCGTACGGCTACCGACAAGCCAAAGGACTTCGATGAGTGGATTATAAGAATGATGGGCGAGGGTATTGCAGACCTCTTCATGAGACCCTACAATTACAAAGTTTGGGCTGTCCCAACTACCAAGGTGGGCACAAATGCGACTCGTGGTTGTAACATGACTGATTGGTGGGTTCTATAGATGCAATGCGCATGGCTTGGTGAGCGCGTTGCTGCACCAGATGTCAAAACCTGCGTGAGGAACGTTATCTTGAATAAATCCGCAGGTAACTGGGGTCCCAACGCCACTTTCCGCTTCCCAGCTCGTGATGGAACTGGAGGTATCTGGATTGCAGTCGCAAACACCTTGCCAAAAGAGAAGACCCTTTTCGGAAAGCAAGGTGAAGTCACAACAGTCGATGCAGACGCTCACAAAGTGATCCTCAAGAGTGGGAAGACAATTGGCTACAAGAAGCTGATCACCACTATGGCCGTTGACCAATTGGTTGAGCAAATGCAAGACAAGGAGCTCGTCAGCCTAAGCAAAGGTTTATTCTACTCATCCACACATGTTGTTGGCGTTGGAATCCGAGGCGAACGCCCTGAGAGAATCGGTGACAAGTGCTGGCTTTACTTCCCTGAAGACGACTGCCCATTTTACAGAGCCACTATCTTCTCGAATTATTCGCCTTATAATCAGCCCAAGGAATCTGTTAAGCTTGCCACTCAAATCATTGCTGATGGTAGCAAGCCTAAGTCGACAGAACCAAGAGAAGGTCCATACTGGTCCATCATGTTGGAAATTTCAGAGTCTTCTATGAAGCCTGTGGATCAAGCCAATATCCTAAGAGACTCCATTCAGGGTTTGATCAACACCGACATGATCAAAGCAGATGATGAAATCGTGTCCACCTACCACCGTCGCTTCGACCACGGTTACCCAACTCCATCTCTCGAGCGCGAGGGTGTTCTGAAGGAATTGCTCCCCAAACTTCAAGAGAAGGACATCTACTCTAGGGGTCGATTCGGAAGTTGGAGGTACGAAGTCGGTAAGTCCATGAGTCCAGAACCTCATTTGCATGTACATAGAGCTGACAGACTCAAGGCAACCAAGATCACTCGTTCATGCTGGGTGTGGAAGCTGCTGATCACATTGTGAATGGTGCGGTCGAGTTGACTCTCAACTACCCTGATTTCGTCAATGGCCGCAAGAACACAGAGAGGAGACTCGTCGAGGGTGCTCAAGTGTTCCAGAACAAAGCGACTGATAAGGTCGATGCATACAACGCTGCATCTAATGGCACCAAGGAGCTGCCGACTCGCGAGAGAGCGCCTTCTAAAACATCATCAAGCTCCCATGCACGAAAGTCTTCCAAGACCGTCAAATAGATCTAATCTCATTGTCGTCAAGTGTTGCTGTTCTTTCACGAAGAGAGGAGATCAAAAATACCGCATCGTATTCTGAAGTACTGTTGGGCTGATAGAAAAGGCATCATTGTTTGGTACATTAGCTGCTGTTCTGCTATCGTGTACATGTCTACTAAAACATATGCGCAAGACGCTCATGATAGAAGGGTACAAAAGACCATGCTTAGTTGATAGCGTACGTATAGAGAATAGATGAGATTACTATCGATAGAGGATTCTCGGCTTGCAAAATGGTGATTGACTTCACAAGTTCATTGCAGTACTTCAATCCAGCCTTGTACCCGGAACAGCCACTTCTAAATCCCTTGCCTCGAGAAGCTTATCGAACTCTACCTATCAGCGCACCGGGCCGTGCATTACTAACTGAACGATTCCGACTGGGCCAGACCCTCTATTGACACCCTTCAAATGTTTACTATCAACTGTTCTTAGAGATCTTCAAGTTTCGAGATTGGGTGCATTTGATTGGAGATGTCGAGCATCTGCTGCAGCATGGCGCAGGATTACCGGCAAGATGGCACATATCCTTGAAAGTCAGGGGGAAAGTTCTCACGCCTTGCCCTATTGAGAAAGTACCTGACAGGGCCAGCCCATACAAAGACCGTGAGATTACGATGGGTTAATCGGGCTCCTGAGTTCTCGCTCGGGATAGCATCGAGGACTTGTGCAAACAATAATACAACATCTCGCGTCCTTATAATATAATTCTGTTCACATCTAGTCACTCCTTTGCAGATGCGCATTTAATTGAAGTTGTGCAATGACAAGTAGAGGAAAGAGCGCTTTTGGTGGCACCACGATTCAGACAAAGCTGCATTCACGATCCTCGAGTACTACGTCCACACAGATAGACACACCGTCCGAGTCCGACACCTCGAGCTGTCCCTCATCCGAAATGCCACCCCGCACGAATGGTCATGTTAGAGTGAACGGGATCGCGGAAGACCTTGAAGACACAAACCTTAATGGCGCGAATGGGATGAAGCGGATGCCTAACAAGAGGAAACTATCATCTCCAATGATGCCAGCTTTTATGGTATCAGCACCCGCGAAGGTGATCTTGTTTGGAGAGCATGCTGTGGTTCATGGCAAGGTATATTCACAATGTCTTACAGTCAAATTCAATTCTAATTACTCGTCTTAGGCTGCAATTGCAGCATCGATCTCTCTTCGATCCTATCTCCTCGTCACAGCTCTCTCGAAATCGAAGCGTACTATCTCCTTGCGATTCCCTGATATCAACCTCTCGCATACCTGGAATCTTGACGATTTGCCATGGAGTGCATTCTCCCATCCTTCAAGGAAGAAGCGATATTACGACCTAGTAACGGAACTTGACCCAGAGCTCATAGATGCGATTGAACCACATCTCGAAAACGTGTCGGAGGGAGCGCCAGAGGATATACGTCGGGTACACAGGAACTCAGCATCTTGCTTTCTATACCTTTTGCTTTCATTGGGACACCAACAACTACCAGGTTGTTTATACACATTGAGATCTACAATACCAATTGGCGCAGGGTTGGGTAGCAGTGCCTCGATCGCAGTTTGCCTGGCTGCTGCTTTGTTGAAACAGATTCATACACTTTCTGGACCTCACGAGGATCAACCGCCTGACGAAGCACGTCTCAATATCGAACGTATCAATAGGTGGGCTTTTGTTGGGGAGATGTGCATACACGGAAATCCTTCAGGTGTCGATAACACAGTCTCAACGCAAGGGAAAGCGGTTGTCTTTCAGCGAACCGATTACTCAAAACCACCCAGAGTCGAACCGATGTGGAATTTCCCTGAACTGCCTCTTCTCCTAGTAGACACGAAACAGTCGAAGTCAACGATGGTCGAAGTCGCAAAAGTCGCAGCCCTGAAGAAGGAGCATCCTGAGATCACGGAGTCAATTTTGGCTGCAATAGATACGGTATCGAGGAGTGCTGCGGAATTAATTAGCCATGAGGATTTTGATAGTGAAGAGTTAACTAGTCTCGAGAAAGTGGGGAAGTTAATGACTATCAATCACGGGCTGCTGGTTGCTCTGGGCGTGTCACATCCACGACTCGATAGAATACGAGAGTTGGTTGATCATGAGGGTATTGGTTGGACGAAACTTACGGGAGCTGGAGGCGGTGGTTGTGCTATTACGCTTCTCAAACCTGGGGTGTCGCACGAAAGACTGAAGTCACTGGAAAAGACTTTGGATGATGAAGGCTATGAGAAATTCGAAGCTACCTTGGGATGTGATGGTATCGGTGTTTTAGAACCCGCAGTCATCAGAAATGGCATCGAGGATGATCAAGGAGGGGAAGAAATCGACCAAGAAAAATTCTTGAATGCAGATGGAATCGAGGGAGTTGAAGAGCTTGTTGGGGTTCACGGTCAAGATGGTCCCAGAGAAGCGTGGAAGTTCTGGAGGGTAGAAGACTAGAAACATCAAATAATGCTGGCAACAGTGGATCATGGGATTGTACAAATTTCGGCATTGAAGGGAAAGGGATATTATTGGGAAGGGAAGCTCTTTATTGTACAAACAGCCAGCGGCTTTACTACCCAATACTTAATAATGAAATTTCAACAGGGTAGAAACGCAAACATCGAGCATTATCTATTACTATTGTTCTTCCCCACACGTGGCGTCCAACATTCCTGACCCCTTTATTGTTACCCCACCTCGAGCGCCTTGAACATCAAAATAATGGCGCCGAAAGCCTCCAAAGGCTCCAAAGCTCAACCCAAACCTCCACGGCTAGATCCCCCCAAGGAATGTACGTGCTTTCCTTCTCTATCTAGCCCTTCTAATCTTCTCTTTGTCTCCTCCAATATATTCCGAGCTTCCTGCTAACCTTTTCCCCATCAAATAGACCCCACCATCGCCCTACAAAACGAAGCATACTTCCTCTCCTCGCACCCACACCTCCAAATTGCACGCACGAAAGGTCTCGCGAATCTCAACCCTACCGAGAAGATCGCATACGCATACTCCTGTATCCTCGAAAGTGGCGTTTGGAAATCCTGGAACGAAATCCAACAGACAGACTTCTGGAAAGCTGTTTCCAGCGCAAACGTCCCGGTCCCGCTTCCGAGACCGAGTGATCTGGGAAGAGATCGGAACGGGCAGGAGATTGGAGAGTATTCGCCGAGTCAGTATAAAGAGTGTGAGAAGAGGGTGAGGGATTTGGGGTTTTTAGTTTGGGAGTGTGAGAGGTTTAGAGAACGGAGGAAAGAGAGGGAGGTTACTGAGGGTGAAATTGAGGAGGAGAGGAATAGGAGGAAATTGTTTGGGGTGCTTAAGGGGAAGAGGATGGGTCATTATGAAGGGAGTCCTGAGTGGGATGACGTGGTGCCGATTGAGCAAGATGACGGGGAGGGGGCATTGGCGCAGATTGCTTATTCGGAAGAGTATGCTGAAGGTATGTTATAGATCTCATGTTGAAATCTCGCAGAAGTAGTTGGACGTATGTTGATGGTTGTCTGTAGCAATGTCTTACCTCCGCGCTGTGATGGCCAGCAACGAACACTCTCCTCGAGTCCTCGACTTAACATCACACATCATTTCCCTAAACGCAGCACACTATACAGTCTGGCTCTACCGAGCACGCACGATTTTCGCGCTAGAGTTTCCCATCGAACAAGAAATCGAATGGGTCAACGAAATCGCGCTTGAAAACCAGAAGAACTATCAAATATGGCATCATCGCCAGTTGCTCATCAACCATCTATATCCTACCCTATCCTCCAAGCCTGGTGCTCTCCAACATCTCGAAGTCGAAGAGCGGGGTTTCATGACCCAAATGTTTGAAGAAGACTCGAAGAACTATCACGTGTGGAGCTATCGTCAATATCTCGTTCGCAAACTTAACCTGTTTAATGCGGCGGAGTTGAATAGTATTGAAGCATTACTGAGGAAGGATGTCAGGAATAATAGTGCTTGGTCTCATCGTTTCTTCATCGTGTTTTCGGATCCGGAAACTTCTACCAAGGGAAGTCCTGCTACAGCTTTTGATCCTAAGGTCCCGGCGGCTATCATCGATCGTGAGATTGAGTTTGCGAAAGCAGCGACTTTTGAAGCGCCACAGAATCAAAGTCCGTGGAATTATCTCCGTGGTGTAATTAGGAAAAGTGGGAGAGAGCTTGCGTCGCAAGAGTGCTTCGCTAGTGAGTTTGTTATTCCTGGAAAGGAGAAGTTTGAGAGTCCGGATGGTGAGGACGTTAGGAGTAGCCACGCCTTGGACTTTTTGGCCGATGCTTGGGCTGAGAAGGGGGATAATGAAAAGGCCGCTTGGGCATGGGGCTTACTTGCCAACAAATATGATCGGATTAGGAACGGATATTGGGAATGGAGGAAAGCTTCCCTTGAAGGTGTTGAGGGAGAAGGCGAGGGGAAAGGTTTGGAGGCAAATTTGGAAGGTTTGTCTGTTGGTGGTAGAGTTTGATATTGTGGATGTTATATCCTCTTCACACTGTGATTTACGAATTGAGATACTCCTATATGCAGAGTGGAATCTATGAGTTGCTTCCTGGCTTCGATAATGTTCTCGTTCGTTCGCGGCGTGTGATATTCATTTTTCGCGTATATTCGACCAAGATACATACCATGGCTTCCTTTCCGAAAGTAACGTCACAACTCTAGATCGGACGCAAAGAGATATGCATACGCTCAGTCCATAGATCGCTTGTTTGTCATGCCTGTATGAGCGCCGTGAGAAGGAAGTTTTGCGATTTTGTACCTACCTACCATGTTATCACGTAGAATAAAATTCGAAGTGCGGTCAAAGCATTCGAGTTTTTACTTCCTATAGCCAATAAATCAGATAATGCCATCACCTCCAAGTTATTCGATAATGGGCCCCCTCAAATAATTCATTGCCCACTTTCCTGGCTCCGAGGCTCACTCGACCTTACCACCGCCGAATCAAGCACACTGTCGCCGCTGCTTTTGATCAGGCCCCAACGATATAGTCGCCCTCGCTTAAGCAACGGTCTTTCCTCCGCCCATATATAAAATATTTCCACCTTCAGAACTTCAAATTTCTTCCGCAGAATCGGCAAGTCTTCAACTTTACTTCCTTGACCTGACTTGGGCATCACTGCTGCCTTCATCCTGTATTCTGACTTCAGCCTTCTGTTCACTCTGCCGAGCTTCCTTCCGATCTTCATCAGCGTATCTCGATAACAATAATATTGCGAATTCACTTCACCACCACGACTTCCATCTTTCGTGGCATCTTTTGCGTGACAGTAACTGATAATACCAGGCAATCAGACGCATCTTCTGAACCTTTTGACGGTTCATCCGACCCGATCTGTTCTATACCTGTAACACCTTCATCATCACGACTTCGCCTTTTTCATAACAAACCTGAACATTGCGCCCACCAACAATTCACCCTCCCACACCACCTTTCCGCATCTTCACGGAGATCATATTCAAGACTTACTACGCGTTCACTAAACTCCCTTCTCTTCGATCTATTCGGTCTGTCATACCTACACCGACGCGAATTCACTTCGACTTTGTCATCGCCAGGACAACAGATTTGACATTACGACTACAGCAATTCACCTTTACAATAACACACTTCGCACCTTGAGAGCGATCATAACTTCATTCACCTTATCAGCTATCCCTTGACGGTTTATTCGATCTGTTTCATACCAACATCGTCACCGCCTCGCCGACAGGTTCGGACTTGCGACTACAGCAACTCCTCCCACCACCCACGACATACTCGCAGCATTACCGCGGCAACAACCATATTCACCTTGACTAAACTTCGACTTACTTGATCTGTCATACATGCGTTGAAGCATCTTACATCATCAGGACAATAAACTCAGACTTGCGACTACCACAATTCACCTTCATCACTACATATTCGCAATAACACCGCGAACATAACCTTTTTCACTTTGACTGAGATTCACTTCAGTCTACTTGGTCTGTCTCATACCTGCATTGAGGCATAGTCATCACGACTTTGTCTTTGTCAGGAAAACAGTATCGCGATATCAGATTGCGCCTACAGCGATCCCACGTCACCATTACAATCCATTTACCTCACTTCACAAGTACTTCCTCAACACCCATCATGTCTATCTATCAAAGCACTCGCGAGTGGGCACCTTCTCCAGAACCCTTCCTTGGTAACCCACTCCCCGCCGCTGCGTTAGGCCTTCGAGGTCGAACCCTTTGGGCAAAGCCTTCACCATACCCACAAAGCGTCACGGTGTTCAAAACCGAAGAGTCTTCTACTACTTTGACCGATATTCCTCGACCAATTGCGCAAGCTGAGGATGCGCTCTTCGTTATTTCACCAAAGGTATGTCCTTTCACTATCGCACTTTCATCTTCACCTAAACTAATTCACTTCAAGTTTGAACCAACTGAAATCATCTCCGCATTCGAGGGCGAAGATGAGGATATTCACGACATCTCGTTCTATGAACGCGCCCGCTCACCATCAGCTGAAGTCAATGAGGATCTCACCCCATATTCGGCCAACTGGCCAAAGGTAAATTAATCTCACTCCGCTTCGCTTCGCCTTCATCAAAACTAATCACCCTCAAGAATCGAGCCGTTCAGTCTATTGAGCCACTGGAGCCCGCCCCAATCCTCGCCACTCGCCACGTTCGTCCCGAAGACACTATCTTCGAAGACGATCCGATGACACTCGACATCCGCACTAACTTCCAGGGATGGACACCCATCAACGCATCAACCATCATCAAGAAGCGAACACGTGATAATACCCCCGTCGTCCGACCAACTCGCCTAGTCACCCCGAATCGACCGATCAAGTCCTTCCGTCGATCACCACCTCGCACACCATACAACCTGGAGGGCCCATCTTCATCAGAAGATTCTCCTTGCTTTTCTGACCAATTGTCATCAGGCTGGTCACCCAACTCTTCTCTCCATTTGTCCGATGATGAAGAGGAGATTCAAGTTGGAGAGGAGCTTGAGGCAGAGAAGGGCAAGGCAAAGCGTACTCGTCACTCACCATCACCTCCACCATCATCTACTGTTACCTTGGCCATTGATTGCCGCCGCTCCCCTCGTCTTTCGCCTCGCAAGGCTTAAGCGAGTAGCCAGATTTTTGTGTCGTCTTTGGGTGTTTTAGGGTTCCCTTTTTTTGTAATTTCTGAAAATTGAATGCAAATTTTGTCTGTTGGAATTGGAGCTGGAGCTGGATGAGTGTGGATATGAGCTGGAGTATTTTACATGCTAATATCTTCGTTTTTCTGTCTCCTGCCAGCGGCCGTTGGGTGGAGGGGAAAGATGCTTTCAGGGAGAAGCATCGTGGAGGACTGTGGAAGACCGTGGAGGAACAAGGATCTTTCCTGGATTTTAGGAGGTAGTTGGCTAATGAGATGATTTTCGCATGACTTAAGGGAATGGCGTGAAAGTGACACTGTGATATAAGGTTAGGGTTAGAAATGAACTCAAAAGTGAGCTTTGGAAGTGAGAACCACCACACCCTCACACCACTTACAAAGACACTAATAGAAGATATAGGATTGCCCTACAGGCTGCCATTTCAGGAGCAAGCTCCATGGCTACGCTGTATAATCGGCTCACGCGGTATTACACCCACAGAATCCTCGTGACAACAATGACTTTTGGCCCTGCCCATCTCCCGAGAGTCCGCAATAGAGGATACGATCTTTATGGCACTTGACGCAGAGCCGCTGCTTTCTAACCAAAATGGGCACGCCGATTTGTCCAATGATTTCCATGTTTGCTTATCTCCTTTTGATTCAAGATTAGTTTCCGCTACCGAGGAGTCGTATGAGCAGCACACGGCAAATGCTCTCTAAACGTACAATTTTTGCGGCGGAGCAGAGAAATATCATATAAATGTTCCGAGAAGGTTCCTTCTTGGAAAAAGTGAGGCTTTGTTGCCTGAAGAGATCAAAGCTTAGCTCAATGCAACTTGTGCTAAGGATCGGAAAATTGTGCTGGTAATTTATGTGTATTGGTAGCATCATCCTGGGTATTCATTACGCGCTGACTCAGTGGTACGCAGTGGTCTTCAAAATATCCTCCTCAAAAACATCGACATGGACTTTTCGCCTGTTTGTATCAATGATATCCAGAAGGCATACTCAATTACACTGCCGACCCAGCTTAGAGGAACTCATCGCGACCTTTAGCTATCCGTTCAAACATATACACATGATTGGAAATGATGCTAATTTCACTCTGTACTCTGTGGACGATGTTCATGCTTGTTGCGGATTCGCAACATGATGGAGTTCTGAACGGGCTGCTACAAGTGCTGTTGTCACTTTTACGAGCAAGCGCACAATCTATGACTCTCAATTCAGCTCTCTGATTAGATAGACATGATGACGATGACAGAGAGGCGATATAGGAGGCGAGAATTACCACCAATGAAGAGAAAAGGTAAGAGAAAAGCAGGGAGGAAAAAGCTTGGAAATTAGGGCTGGAAGAAAGGGTATAGATCAAATATTGAAATAAATAAAAATTATTATAAGCCTCAAGAGAGCCTTAAAGGTGGGACTTCTACCTGCCGATAGTGATGGCTACGAACCTAAAATCCACCAGAGCCAACAAGAGAAGCATCGGTGAAGTGGCCGAGTTGGGCTTTCGCAAGCTCCAGGACCTGCAAACAGCGGCATTCACCGCGACAAAAGGACATAATCACCAAGCCTACGGCGACTCAGAGTTTTCACGACGGCGACTCCTTAGGCCCTGCACCGTACTAGGAAGAGAGAAGGCAGGGAGAAAAGGGGGAAGAAGGAGGATACTTACTAAATTATTTTCGACTCATATACACACCCTTATACACGGAAGGTGAAGAGGTCTCTCGTCGATGACTCGATTTGAAGCTCCTGTACCGCGGATTATGTATACTCCTACATCAGAAGGAAGGTTTGTGAGAAAGGTCGACAGAAGATGACCCTGGCTAAATAATTCTTTGAGATAGGAGAGACAACTCGGATAAACTTCACTATTTAGTTAATATATATATATACACTCCCCCTCGGCCCTCAATCCCCGTAAGAAGGAATATCTCGAATCAGTAATGAAGAGTGTAGGCATAACATCGAAGGTCTAGAGCTCAACCCCAAAGTCCCTCGGAAATTCTCACCACTCAAAAATATGGACGGAAAAGTTTCCCCTATAATGGAAGAAGTAGTGATTTGATTTCTATGAATCGACGTATCAAATCTACAACTACTTCGAGGTATATAGAATAAACCAAAATACTATGAAACCCTCAACCTTCCCCCTATAGCTCCTAGGAATAATTCACAAATCAAGCCAAGGCCCTTTGGTACTAAAGAACATTTTAAATACCCATTTTTGATGTAGCTTACATTCCCCACATGTTTACTGCTAGATTAATTAACACTTTTTGATCAATAGCAGGGATATTCGAGGAAGTCTCATGACGAGTATCTTGTGGGCGAGTTAAGTCTAGGTATATATTGCCAAGAACCAAACACAGACAAAGAGTCTTTCTTAGTATATGGATAATACATCCTCAAGCACTTACTTATTAACACCGAGGTACTTACTCACCTCCAGAACTCACCATTTGAAAGATCCAAAACCTAATCAAGTAAGCTGAACACAGGCTGTGAAAGTCGTTGCGCTGACCTTAAGAGAACCAAACACAGCGGTCAACGAACAAGCCATGACTAACTAGCTAATTCCCTTAATAACCTCTCTAAAATAACATTCTGATTTCAAAGCCTATGGAATAAATTAATCCCCAATACGCCTAAACGACGTCTGAATAAGTAGTATAATTATCTCAAAGACAACAGCCGATATCTCACTGCCATGCAACCCTGAAATAGTTGAATAACAGAAATTGCACTTCTAAAGTTATCTGACTAAGACCGTATTACAAAGTACAGCCTGAATTACCATGCTTGATATGCACAAGCGAGAGTAAGCAGTTATGTAACGCAAGCGTGTGGGGAGTCCTGTACATCAAATTCCCCAGGTCAAAAAATTCCGATCTTGGCCAATCCACCCAATATTTCAAAGTGACAACTTACTCGTGTCTCATCGAGGAGCAACTATAGACCAAGTCTAAGCAGAGGATCGTCCATACGGTAGAAAATTGATGATCTTGCGCCGTCTTCAATGTGCTTATGAGACCCCTTTGAGGCAACAATCGGAGATCGAACAAATCCCCTTAAAATGGAAATCCTCTGAAATTAAACACACATGATGACGGTAGATCATCCAATAGGGCATGCCGCGACTTTGTGCTACCCAAGGTCGACTTTAACCTCATGAGGTCAGCCACGTGATTGCAGGCTCCGAGAGTTTGCAGTCTCACCATATCAAAGGCCATCTCCCGTCACTTGCCAACACGGAACTAACATGATTGGGAGTAACGCCAAAATCTCTGATGATGATAATGAACGCGCCTCCTGATGGAAATGCACTCATCACGTGTCAGACTCGATCTCACGATTTCATCCTTTTATCTCGACTAGAGCACACACAGCGTTCCAATGCATGAAAGAAACCCCCAACTTATCCCGCTCCTTATCACAATCGTCTGACCCCGCTCTGATCATAAGATCACCCTGAAATGCCCAAGATTTTGCGGATCTCTTGTGCCCCCAATCCATCTGTCTTCTCACCCGGCGATATATTGAGTTTGTGGGTCTCCCGCGTGGTGTTCCCCTTGCACTAGCAACGAGGACTAGCCAATGTTCATATTGTTTACCGATCTTTCAAGTTATCGGTCCACAGAAGGTGCCTGATAGGATAATCAAAACGCCCTTTTGAAAAAGCGCCATTTGAAGCTGGTTGCACCGGTATCACTCGAATACCATACTCTCCAAGGGGCGTCCGTTCGTGGAGCGTGGACCTTATCGAATGCAACCTAGAACGTCGCAGTGGTAAGACCACAGACTCAGGGACAGGTCATTTTCCGCCTCACGTTCGATTCCTCCTTATCGATGTGACCGTAGCACCGCAGTGATTCTAGACACAGCAGGATTGGTGCTCAGGTACAGCACAAAGTATAAATCACATGGCGGAGCGTGCTTCCTCGTTTTTGTCAGCCGAAAATACAAGCACGCAATTCCTGTAGCTTCCCGATGAATCATGCAATTCATGGTCCTTCACAAGAACCAGATGATTGCATGAGACGAAGTCGTGGGGCAATCGGACAGCCTCACTCTCACTTTTAATGAGGGCAATCGCGATCTATGGATAATTCGGTGCGGCTGAGCAAACGAATAGAAGCGATCTTATGGTGATAAGAGTAGTTAAAAATGACAAGTAAATAGTGAGACTGCAACACAGTAAGACACTTAGTATCAAATCAAACGTTGCCACATTTCAGAACGAAATAGAAGTTGGAAGTTCTGGAAAGGCAAACAAGATGGGCCACCAATTGCATTAAGTTGAGGTGAGGAGGCAGACTCCTCTGACTCGATTGCAACGGAAATAAGAGCCGAGATAAAGTCGAAAAGCATGGGAGGCCTAATCTAGAGTCAACGCCATCAAAGTTATGGACACTTGATGGAGGCATGATTGCGGGGTATGGAAGTAGAACATCTGTTGGCATTCGTCAGCTTCGCCATGGGCAAGTGGGATTTGTGGTGTGGTGAATGCATGGAAATTGAGTGGATGCGATACATCGAATTGCTATTACGGAAGAGATGTACGTGGAGTCTCCGTCTGCAATTAATGATTGAGCACTACACGGTGAGGGGTAAACTGAAGCCTGACAACAGAAAGGAAGGGGGCTGGTCTCGTATAATGCTTTGGGAAAGAAGCCCAAAGAGGCAAGACAGAGAGACCAGACTCAGCAACTCAACACAGGATCGTGAAAACGCCCGGCAGCGGTCTGAACCCGGCGAAGAGGAGCCAAAGCTTCGGCCCGGAACGAGACGTTGCGCGCAGATTCCTGCTCTCCGCACATATGCAAAGCTCTCAGCATGCAGCGCAACCATGAAACCAATGGCAAACATAACACGCGCTCCTCTACGCGAGGCGAGTACGGTAGTAAAAGCAGACGTGATAGCAACATGCCAGAAGGGTAGAGCAGCGACTGATGCTCGTAGAGCTGAACAAGAATGACTTTCCCAGCGACACGAGAGGGAGTATTGGATGAGCCGTCCAGTTTGTAACACCTAGATTTCGGAAGGGGTCCGATTGATCCCGCTGCTGCTGTGTAGCCTTACACAACTGAGCCTCTAGATCCGTCAGAGTAGGACAAGGACAAGAGAAAGACAAGAGTGCACCGGCATGGGGCCAAGGGACTTCTCCTCAGCAGCAACGGGGGAGCACAAAGTTTCGCACCGAGGCGATAACAGAACAATGCCCCTCAATTCTTGCTGCGTTTGCCCTTCCCCACCCCCTCCCTCCCCCTCACTTCTCCTGACGACTGATACAGCAGGATGCAGACGGGAGTTGTGGAATCCACGTAGTGATACAGACAGACCACTTGGCCGGTATCAAGGGAGGTGAATCAGCTCATCCACGAGCAGAAGAAGACAGGAATAGTGTAGGCGTCAGTCATTATTTTTTCATTAAAAAAAATAATAATAAAAAAAGACCAAAAAAAACATGCTCTGTACTTTGTGCTTCTTGTCTCATCTCCTGCACCCCGATCATCACCTTCTCTTTTCGACGAGGAGGAGTCCACAGTCTGCCAGCTCCATTCTCCCGAACGAGAAGATGACTTGGGGCATGGTCGTTGTACCCACGCGCACGAAACCTCACGATGCTACGAAGGATTCGAGCCTATTCGGGTGTTGAGGAGTAGATTGTCATAGGTCTTGTTCCCATGGCTTGAGCACAAAAAAAAGAGATGCAGCCGCGGCGATTGTGGAGCTATCCATGGCTCTCGTGGTCCGCTATTGCTGCTATTAATCTATTGTCGCCATGGGAGAAGAGGAATGAATTAGTATAGAATCCGAATTGGGCAGTTGCAAGCAAAAACAGATCAGTCAAAGCGACAGTTGACAAAATGATCATAACACTGCACAGCTAATGATGACTAGAACTTACTTTGTTCACGTCTTGAGCCTCGCTGGGAGGCATTGCTCCCCACATTTTGCTGCTATTTTCGTGTGTCTGACAACACGCGAAGGATGAAAAGGCTGGAGGGCATGGCTGAGGAGCATCCACCCTCCATCCACCAGGACCAAGCAAACCACGTTCTTTTCCGTTTCAAATCGTGTTGCTGCAGACCACTCTGCGTATGCGGGCAGGGCAGGGCAGGAGACAGGCATTGTGACCATAGGGCTAGACTCTAGAGCGCAGGAAGCAACCGGATCACGAGGGGTGGGAACGTTGATGCGCGTTGATTTATGATAATGTACGAGGGATATGTAAAGAGCTGTAAAGAGCTGTAAAGAGCTGTAATGTGTTGTAATGTGCTGTAATATAATGGAAACCCGTAGAGTGGATCATATCGTAGATGTGGAAGAGTGTGCGGTATCCAAGGATGGCAATACAAGAAAGTGACGGTGACGGTACGGTGATGGGTATGGATCCGTATATGATATGAGCATTGGGTGAATCGCGCATATTGAATCTTGAATCGTGGCTCGTGATTCGTGAATCGTGATTTGTGATTTGTGATTCGTGATGTTGTTTGGCGAGGAAACCTAGGAGGAAGAAGAGAGATCGTGGGGGGAACTTTAGGAAAAGTTTCACAGCCACACACCCACCACCACGACAATGACAGCCACCAGCTCTACATCCACCGAATCCCACGCGCTAAGTTGCACGAAATTACGCATCTTCTCTAGCCAATTGACCTGTGCTGTTGCATCTCTTCATGCTTGCGCGGTGACATAGGATATCTTTGCGAGATGAAACCTCTCCACGTACTCGTATACAAAGTGTCGCTGACCTAGTGAAGCCATCACAGAGAAGCTCCACGAGCACGGAACCGGCAAGAGGAGCAAGCGCAAGCAACTCAATCTCGAGAGATCAACCTCATCTCTGCACGTCTCACGCCCAGCGGCACGGCCAAGCACGCGCGTCGCAGAGTCGCAGAGTGACGGTCAGTCTGTCAGTCATACCTGCGAACTCTATCGACGATTCGACATTCAACATTCGACGCCGGGAAAAGACACCCTCGCTGGTCTGCAGCTGCAACCCGCTTGCAGCAGCTGCAGATGCCAGTGAAGCACATCCATCACCGTCCCATCCCATATGGTGGATGGATGGTGGATGGCCGATGGACGATGGCTGATGGTGGATGGCTTCAGAGGCACGCTCGCGGCGCGATGATTTACCTACTGGGTGCTATCTACTGGGTAGGTCGATACATCTTCGTATTGAGGCTCAGCTGGTCCGAAGCTGCAGATAGGTCTGAAGGCGAGAGATACCGTACGGTCCTCTCTTTACCATTCGTCCCTTCCTACCGACTTCGTTACTCCCGAGGGCGCATCGGCTGTCGTCTTTCTTCACCTCTCTCGGCCTGATTGCATCCTGCCTCTCTCTCTCGGCCTGGTCGCAGCTTTCTTTTCATGCCTTCCTCTGCCTCTGCCCTCTGCCCTCTGCCCACACCGTATCATGTCACCATGTCACCATGTCACCATCTCGGACGGCCTGGAGTCCTCGTAGTCCCTACAAGCATACGGAGCTGTCTGGAGGAGACAGCGGCACCAGCTTCCGGCTTGGATGCCCGCATCTCTCAAGGCCCAAGGATATGCCATCATTCTGCCCTCTCCATGCCCTTTCCATGCCATGGTCACTCGGCATTGCCTTCGTTGTGCGTGAATCAGCTGCCACGACCGACCACCCAGACATCCCAGACATCCCAGACATCCCTGGCCTCACCCTGGGTACCAGACCCTGGCGAAATCGGAACAATCTGAACTCCATATTCCTTCTCTTGCAGATCAAGAAACTTCTTTGCATCTCGCGGCGCCACGCCTGCACCCGCCATGATTCGCCTACTACCCAGGCAGGGTGATGCACGTCCTTCGACAGCTGTACTGTATCTTGCCGAAATGGGAGAACGAGCGCCCTAAGGAGCCCAGCTGATTACGCCCAACGACTCTGCTCTGTTCAGAATTCAGTCGTCACAATCGTACCATACCACCATCACGACCTCGGCGAATGGTCGTGGCGTCCAAAGAGGGAACTCTCCAAGCAGTGCAGCAGTGGATCTGCCGGGCGGAAGTGGATGGGACACGGTAAATAGCGATGGTTAGCCATAGTTGCGCAGGTTCTCGGTAATCACACACCCAACCTTCGATGGTTACCTACGCTGGCGATTTGGCTCGAGGCATGGTTGCTCGTGGTACCTGACCCTGATTCTGTCCATCAGTACGCCGTCAGTACGGTACACGGAGTACCGCCATCACTCCAGTAACTGCCTCGACCTTCGTTGGGTTCAGCAAACGACATCCCACCTCCACCAACTGAATGAGCGCAGGGAGCGTTGCAGCGAAGAGCTCGGCTTGTGCCACATTCCCCACAGAATCCGACGTCGATGGTCCAGGATCTTGCGGACAGCACTTCAACGGTGGAGGAGATGGTGCGTGCTTGCCAGGCAAACGGTATCAGGGGCACTTGGTTTTTGTGAAAGCGGCACTCTGCTAAATAGACGGGGTTCGCTTGTACTCCCACTACCCACCAACCACTACCAACTATCCACTACCCAATTCCTATCCAATTCCCACTGCCAAATTCCCACTACCAAATTGCCAACTCTCGATTCATACTGTACATTTCCAGGAGCCATGCGAAAGAGGTCTACAGATATGGATTACTGTTCTGATCATCTCCACGAAGGGCAGATGGACAGGCATCATTCTCATTGAGGGATGAGTGAAGGGCCCCATCCTTCATTTGGAATAATACCGTATGTCACCCCTTCTATTCTTGACTCCAAAAACTAGCGGTTTCAACTGAAACCTCCGCACGTGTCCCGGGAACCTTAACGGCTATCAGGACGAACCCGATTGATTGGTGTGGGCCCAACAGTTGCGCAAGCCTTATGATATTCCGAAATCAGATGCAACAAATTGAGGGCAGCAAGCTCGACTTTGACCGGGACACATTGAAACATCGAAACATCGGCCCCATGAAACATCCTGCTAATAAAGACGCAACCATAGCAATAATGAGCTGTCGGATCCTTATCCTCGTGCTCCTTACCCGATACAGAGACTACGTACAATCGCCGTGACTTCAAACATCGCGTTAACACCGTCGTTCCTAGGTGCTGTACCAAGTTTGACAAAGGATGGGCGTTCTTGGAGCTTCGAGGGGGCACAAAAGAAAACCTATGGCCGCTTTTTCAGCCCAATGCAACGGCAGGGAACGACACATGGATGACGAGAGCCGGATTGTTGATTGGTGGAGCCTCTCTCCTTCGCCTCAGCCTGGACAAGCGTTCCTGGACGCGGTGTGGTTTGACAAAAAATCGGGCCTCGCGAGTTCGCACCTTCTCGTAAGTTGGACCCGCCTTTAGATCCTTGGAGGGCCGGAATACGAAAATACTTGTGCTAAAATTACTAGACACGGTTTGGCATTCCGTCGAGCAATTAGCGGATTCAGGTACATGATACGATGATATGAGTTTGACTCTGGTACCCAGGTAAGGAACACGAAGCGTTATGAAGATCATGATGATGATGAGATAAGGAGATGATGATGATGGCCGGGAGATACGGCATTGCGCTATCGACCCTGGCGGTTGATATTCATAAATTGACTCCAGTGAGAGAAGATACTGTTGAAACCAGTTATCTGAATCTTTCCAAGCTGGCTGTCGTCGCAATGAATCTCGTGATTCCTTGGGAATCCCCTCTGCCGTTGCGCCGTAGGTAGTGATTTCATGCTGCATTCGGGTTCGAATCGAAGTGGATATGGAAATCTTGCATATCAAGGCACCCCCATATTTGAAAATATCCTTGCAAGGCCATGGGTCACTATGACGCGCTTTTGCTCAAAGTGTTACTCCTTTCGACCAAGTCGAACGCCAAGTCGCAAGACGGTAGGGTGCCTTTGGGCACTCACTTCTTCAACACGAGACTGTCGTGCGTCGAGCGCAGCACTGGTACTCTGCGCTCTCTTTCCGGCAAAAAGTGATGGTCTGTTTTTGCACGTTGCGATGGGCACCGGGGGAGGGGAGGAGAGAGGGGAGAGAGCTCAGAGGTTGCGGTTGCGACCGTCGGCGGTTATTCCTGGCGGTGAGCGAGTGCCAGAGAGGCAAGCTGCCCTTTATTCTCAACTCCCCAGGCGTGTCCGATCAGAGGCAAACTGGAGGTGATCCGCCGTGATTGGGCTGCGAGCCAGGCGATTGAAGCAGTACCTGGACAGCCCTGTCCACCGGAAGAGGTCACAAGATATACGGAGCGCTCTAAATGAGGATCCCTTAAAGCGGTGAACAGTAAGACGAGGACCAACATAATGAATTATGACTGGAAGTTGGAGAAGAGGAGAAGGGGGCTAAGGCAGCAGGAGGCAGCAGGAGGCAGCAGGGTCGAGGAACTGGTCGCACAAGGTTGAGCAGGGCTGTGATGACTTGGGGCGTGAAGCGAGTCTTGCAAAGGAGCCGTCGAAGAATAAGAATAGCTGGCCAGCCTGACATGACTGACTGACTGTGCACTAAAACTGCGTTTGGGTTTTTTTATGAGCTGCTCGTAACAGACAACGTATCCTGCGTCCGATAAATTGCGGCACCGTTGAAGGAACATTAGGTTCAAGAAGAGTGCCAGGTCCATCCTCGACATTTTTCGACTCTGCAAAAAAACTCCCCTCCCCGGCTCGAGGCTCATCGTCTCGCTGTTTTGACATAGAGCGCCGGCATCACGTATCAAGCCTTGACCTTGCGATACCCCGTACAGTATACTAGGAGTCAGGGACAGCTTCGCAAGAAACAGACACACAATATTATATTATACCAGCCAGCCCATATAGCTGGAAACCTGGAAACCTGGCAACCTGGAAACCTGGGACATTCAGGAAAAGCACCGTGCCTCCTTAGCCATCGGTTCTCAGTCTATTTTGACAATTAGCTGCTAGCTCATTCCTGCTGCTTCGTAGCTGTGGCTAAAAGGCTTGCCCGTTGACCTTTATTAGGTTCGCGGAAGCTAATCCAAAATTACTCTGCGACTGGCGAACTGCGACTAACCAACCTCACGGTCCTCATCACCCACGCTCGCGCTCCACGCCGACCTACTCCCTCGATCAGCTCTCGCTCACCCAAAAACTACCTCCCTTCTCACCCACCACCCACGATCCTTTCGAACAACACTCTTCTTCGTCCCTCGTCTCGTTCCAGCTGGCTTCAATTTCATTCTATCGCATCTCCACCATTGCCCGCGACCACCGGCACCCTCCACTCCTTTGCGCTCCGTCATCCTTTTTCCGTGGACTCCGTACCTTACCGCACCGTACCGTACCGAAACAGCCCTCCTCATATCGATTTGTAGTTTCTTCCCTCACTGCCCTCTTGGCCCCTTTCGACGTGGTGCATACTCTGCAGCCTCTGCATTCTCTGCATTCTCCAATCTCGGATCCAGGAACACTCAGATGCACAATTGTCCCAAAAGAACCTCTCCTACCCACCTGACGTGAAGGCCGAGAAGCACGAAGCGCGCCCGCCTTCCCCGTACCATACATTTTCGCAGCCGGCCAACCACGCCATTGACGAGATTGACGAATATATTTGGGACGCTATGCATTCAAGGAGGGGCTTCTGCGTTTTCTCATAGACATCTGCTTCTTATCTACCGGCGCTCTGCAAGGGGGCGCCCATTGGACACCTCAATTCCTCCCTGGGAACCCACGATGTCCTCACACTCTTCGAGCCCGCCCCTGGGCGGGACCACCACTATGGATGACCCCCCATCCTCTTCGAAAACAATAAACCCCTCCTCCTCTCGATCGTCATCGACCAGGCGCACAAAACCGAACCATGTACAAACAAGCTTTATGCCTTCCATTTCTTCCACGCCGTCCATCCCCCCCTCTGCGATCAGCGCCTCTTCAGTCACCACCTCGAGCTCTCTCCAAGCGTCGCCAGTCATGTCGCCCGAGCCCAACCACCTCACAACGAATAGCTCTTCCATTCAAGGCTCTCCCGACGGGATCCGTGGCCGTGACAACGAGTTCCCTCCTCCTCCGTTCGAGCTTCCCGAGTCCATTGTGTCGCGCAAATCTAGTCAGAGCGCGATGAGCGAGGCGGTAGCTATGAGCAAGTCTCCGGGGCTCATAAGGAGGATCTCAAACAGGGCTTCACAATTCACCAACCGCCGGCGCCAATCTTCGACCACAGCAATGAGCCGGGACCACAGCACAGGGCCAGTCATCATGCGGAGGAGGAGTGACAGCACAAGCACTGCTCCAGAAGGTCGTGGGGCGTTCTTCTCGGACTCGGACTCTGATTACAATGGTGACTACCTCCGAGAGGAAGCATTCTACCCTTCCAACGGAGTCGATGGGAACCGTGACTACCCGAGCACGACTGCTTCAATTGGTTCTTCTCTACTAGTCAGCTCGAGTCCCGGACTTGGACCTGTTATCCCTTCCATACTTCGCCAGGGAACCATTCTCACCAAGGTGTCGAAGAAGAAGAAGAAGCTTCTAACTTTTGTCCTGGAACACGAGGCAGCCAAAGTGTCATGGGACAAGAACCGGCCATCTAAATCATTTTATATCGATGATATCAAGGACATTAGAGTGGGCGCTGATGCTCGAAATTACCGACAAGAGTTTGGAGTTCCGTCAGCTGACGAGTCGAAATTCTTTTCCATCGTCTACGCAGTTCCAGACAAGAGCAAGGGGCGAGGACAACAGAAGGTTATGCACCTAGTGGCGGGTGACGAGCAGACCTTTGACTTGTGGACCACCACTCTCGATGCCATTTCCAGGCATAGAAAGGATCTGATCATGTCACTCTCTTCGTTCCGCGATCAAGCCCTCGAAAACTGGTGGCGCAATGAGATGAACAAAATCTTCCACGAGACGCCGCATAATGAGGATGAAGAGACAATAGACATTGCCGGAGTTGAACGACTCTGTCATTCTATCCATATTCACGGCTCATCAGCTAACCTCCACGCCAAATTTGACAAAGCCGACGTGTCAAGATCGGGCCGCTTGAACTTCGCTGAGTTTCAAAACTTCATCAAGCTGTTGAAGAGACGAGACGACGTTGGGCCAATCTACCGTGAGCTTGCTGCTGATACCACCAGAGGCCTTACATCCAATGAGTTCCTCGGCTTTCTGAGCGACATCCAAGAAGAGGATGTGAGTACCGACCCTGCTCACTGGGAGGGTGTCTTCAGCAAATATTCTCGCCGCTCGAAGTCGAAGGGACCGACGCAAGAGGACATTCATGACGACGAGCCACGTATGAACGAGGCGGCCTTAAGTCGCTATCTGATCTCTTCATTCAACGCACCACTACGCAACTCTCTGACAGAATATGCCTTGGACCGACCCATGAATGAGTACTTCATCTCTAGCTCTCACAATACCTATCTGCTCGGCCGTCAGGTCGCTGGACAATCCAGCGTCGAGGCATACATATCGGCTCTAGCACAGGGCTGCAGGTGTGTGGAGGTCGATTGCTGGAATGGACATGACGGTCAGCCAGTGGTGATGCATGGACGCACCCTAACAACTCAAGTCTCCTTTCGAGATGTGATGTCCACCATCAGCAAATATGCGTTTGTCAAATCCCCTTATCCTCTTTGGATTTCATTAGAAGTGCACTGCAACCCAGCACAGCAAGCATGGATGGCCGCAATCATCAAGGAAACTTGCGGATCTAAGTTGGTGACTGAACCTCTAGAGGGCTTACCAACTGATCAGTTGCCATCCCCGTCTCAATTGATGAATCGAATCCTCATCAAGGTCAAGAAGCCACGATTGTCCGACCACGCCACGGTGTTGGACCAACCCAATGGTCGCACTCGAGGCAGCAGTTTGAGCTCCCCATATCTCAGGCCTCAGCAATTGGATAATTCAACAATCTCGGCTGGTCTTCTACCACCAAGCCCATATCCCGGTAGATCCACTCGATTGATGAGCAAGAGCCAATTGAAATACAATGGCAACGAGGGCCAGGAAAGTTTAAGCAGCAGCACCAGCGACAGTGAGAGTTACACCGACGATGCCAGGCGAGCAAAGGAGAGCAACCGGAAAAACAGGACCAGCAATATCGTCAAGGTCCTTGGTGAGCTGGGTGTTTACAGCGCCGGTCTCAAGTTCCAGGGATTTGACTCTACAGAGAGCAAAGCCTACAACCATATATTCTCATTCAGTGAGAAGACATTCAATGGCAACAGTAAAACCCCAGAGGAGATGCGAGCCATCACACGGCACAACATGCGATACATGATGCGAGTCTACCCCAGTGCCTGGCGAGTAGCATCCACCAACTTCGACCCTCTCAAATATTGGAGGCGTGGGGTTCAAATGACTGCGCTCAATTGGCAAACATATGACCTCGGCATGCAGTTGAACGATGCTATGTTCGCTGGCGGTCAAGATCAGTCTGGTTACGTTCTCAAGCCGATCGATTTACGTGAGATCAAGATGATCAAGAACGTTCCCACGGAAGCAGGCGACGCCCACATGAAGCGGGAGCGGAAGACTATCAGTTTCTCGATCGATGTTATCTCTGCACAGCAGCTAATGAGACCATCCCCGAAAGCGCTCGCACCAAACCGAAGCGTCGACCCGTACATCGAGGTTGAGGTCTATCATGGGGACGACAAAGGTAAAGAGAGCAAGGGTGTCGTTGGCGAGGGCGGACTAGATGCATCTGGTAAGGACGGCACATCTGGACTGGGTGCCCCCCACCGACGTCGCACACACATCGTCCAGGAGAATGGTTTCAACCCAATCTTCGACAAGAAATTCAACTTCTCTCTCACCACTAAATATCCAGAACTCGTCTTCGTCAAGTGGACTGTGCGGTGCTCGTATGATGGCCACAGCCAGAACGACAAAGCTCCGATATTGGCTACATACACTGCAAAGCTTAGCAGCCTCAACCAAGGATATCGAACACTTCCTTTGTTTGATGGCAATGGGGACCGGTTCTTGTTCTCGACACTCTTCTGCCGCGTCAAGATCGAAGCTCTAACCAGTACCTATATCAACGGTCCCGAGAGCGCCATCGAACGAGAAAGTAGGTTCAGGACAATTCGCCAGACCGTCTTCAATCGAACCCCGCTTTCACCCAAACCATCTATCGACAGTGGCTCTCAATGAGCCCACTTACTTTTTCAACAACAAAAAAAAGACTCCCGTCTTTGACCAATTGTACAAAAGTCATTTTCGTATTTCAGCGAAGCCTATTGTACTCATAAGGTTTATTTTCCTTTTTTGCCTATGTCGATCTGCAAGCGAATTTTAGGGCTTTTGCTATTTTTTCTGGGTTTCAAGGCGTTACAAGCAAGATGGACAGGGTCATGGCATTTCAGGATTACACATTATACAGGAGGGGAACACAAAAGTGGCTCGCGCTGCATTCTGCATTTACTGGGTGTTGCCATCCTAACAGGCGGCGATTGTGCCACTACTCACTCATTCATTTTCATTTGTCATTGATCTGGGATTCAATTCTTGAGCGAGCTCGCCTCGTCTCATATCGTCGAACGATAGGAGCACTTGAACGCACTGCTGTATTGCTGAGGGGCCGACATTGCTGGGCTGGTATCTTGCTTTTTAACGCAACCTTTTAGCTCATCTTTCGGGGTGGCAAACTTTCTCAATACCCCTAGGCTTCCTTTTACAAATGGCGTTTGATTTTGAGTTTACGACGGGAACGGATAATTGAACGGGATTCAATCTGGGTTTTGCATACATGGGTTGTTTTCGTCCTATTGAGGGACAAGGAAACTTCACTTTAGCTTTTTTTTTGGAGATGACCATAAGGGCATCTGCATGGGCGGATATTATCTTTGTATTACGTATGAGCATATCAAACGGTCCCTCGAGAAGGTTGATCCGGATATCTTACTTCTTTGTTGATGGGGATGGACGAACAAATATTGGGAACTGTGTTGTAAAGGATCTGGTGACGATAAGAACATAGACCTACGCATGCAACAAGAAATGACAAAGTCTTTTTCCCAAAACAACCCCCCCGTGGGCCCTTCTCTTGATCCCTTGCGCATGCTACGGTGATATCTACCTATCCATCTCTTTTTTCCCTTTTTTTTTTTTTTTTTTCTTTCCCTTGATTCTCTCTTCCAGACGGCACACATGTGGCCCAGAAGCATCTAGGCTGGTCTATTTCCTCCAGCAACGGGCCGCCCCTTTCTCTTATGTCTCTCAACGGCTCGGCTAGAGATCCCCAGCCGACAAAACTTGGCATCTGATCATTTATTGCTGTGTGTGGCATAAATGTCTTGATATTGACATCCTGTAATAGGAAGTCTTTTGAATAAGTGGAAATTTCACTGTCTCAAGTTTACAGAAACTTATTGGGGGGAGGGCTTTATCTCGGATTGTAAGTCACGAGTGGTTGCTGCAGGGAGATGGTGATCATGGTTGGGTGGATTTGGGGGAAGGTGCCGGGTGGAGAGGGAGATCCATGGATGCGTTGAGTATATATTGAATTCGGGGTTGTTGGTATTATACTTACATCTGCTCAATGAAGTGGTGGATGGTAAGTATTTACTTACTTGTTTGTAATGTGAACACCCATCCCTCTCGTCCACCGTACCGAATAGAGTTCCCCGGGGTTGAAACTCTATTTGCCATCCCATCATTACTACACAACCCATCCTATCCTCTCTGCCGAAGTAAATGCCTCGGGTTTCTTAGGAGGTGAGGGAAGATACTGTATGGTTGGGTTGGGTTAGATAAGGTTGGAGTAGGGCTACCCCTGACGGGGGGGATATGGCTATGATGTGCAGGGAGGCACGGTTGTACCGCTGCGACGGGATAAGATGCCGGCTGCGAGTACCGTGCTTTCCTCTTATTCCCTCGATAGCTTTTTGTTTGTTTGATCGTCGAAAGGGAACCGATTTTGATTATTGTTATTTTTGGCCGTGTGGGTTTGTGGCTTAGGGGAAGAGCGGGATTGTTGTGTTTCAGACCAGGCTTCTGGAAGCTAGTGGAGCGGTTTTTTGTTTTGGGGTTGTCGTCTGATGTACGATGTTGACGCGCATGAACTGCGTGCTCCGAGGTGCGTTTGTGGCGTTGATGCATCAGTGATAACGTGCGTATGGAAGGGGAGGGGAGGGGAGGGGAGGGGGAAAGCGTTGGTACCGGTAGATAGGATGGGGGTTTTCGGTTGAGCGAGCTTCTTGGGGTTTATGTTTCGTTGTGTTGGTTGTGCTTATTATGGGGATGATTGCGGCTCCTTTGAAAGTCTTGATCAACAGTTTGTCAGGCGTGCTAGGCAAGAGTGGAGAAAGTTGAAGCTCGAATTGCGTCTCAGTTGATCGAGCAAGCCTTCTGTCTTGAGACAGTATCTGTCCAGATGCTAGTCGATATTATTCAAATACAGCTTCCGGTCCGGCTTCCCAGTTTCTCACCACAAGATTCCCATTCCTCCTTTGCTCCCGAACAACAGAACTCAGAACTTCCTACCACTGGTGCGAAACCCCGAAAATTCCATGTCGACAATGCCATCAGTCTGATCGACAGATTTAGGGGCTTTGTCGGTGTGGCCATGATCTACACCAGCATGCAACACAAGAAATCCCTCGCTGCAAGGCTAAAAGTCTAAATTGTGTTCCATGTTTCAAGTCTAATAAGGCATTTGTTCAGCGGATTTCGGTCTGATCGACGATTTAAGGTGGATTTAGAGTGTGGCTTGTGCTGCTGCAAACGGTGCGAGGGAGCGAAGAGGTTTGTGAAGGGCCTGAGCCTTGCGATCCCGTATGGAGACGGGAATCTAATTCAGCGAGCATTTAATGGTGTGGGTTAAATAGTTGGAACTGTCCGTGAACATCCTCGCTTGACGTCGGGTGTTCTCCATATTCCATCCACAGTTGAGCCACTTTAGGGCTCCCTTCGACTTCAAACAAATCCTTCTAATTAGGTTCATTGACTTTCTGAGCTCACGGAAGTAGTATGTAGAGTGGTGCAATTCGGCTCCAGTCGATCGCGCAGATATCGGTCCATGAGATGGAGAAGGACGGCCCCGCATTAACTTCTTGATCAGAAATAGGAGATTACAACATTTCTAAGCTAGTTACACACTAGCAAGATGTGGTACAACCTACCCGATTTGTTTGAGGGTTCGTATGGCATTTTTATGCAGTATAAGTGTTGTGGCTCAAGGTAATATTTTGAGCTCGACTTATTTATCACCTAATTCTAGATGAGTCTAGCCTAGTCTCCTTATTGCTTTCAAAGTCTCAGACCAGCCTCAAGTAGGCCAAGACGATAGATAAATAATACTCTTCTATAACAAGACATCAACCTCCACATACTAGTCTAGCTATACGTATCATGAGGTTCTGCAGCTCATTCTTATATCTTCCTTACTACTTGCTTTTCCCTATGATTATAGCATATGATACCCTAATAGGATTGAAAGACACCCCATCTAAGACATGTTGCATTGCAGACTAGCGACACCAAAGTACATCTAGTACCAAGTAGTCATGACATGGGTCGGATGTTCCTAGCCGATATTCACCGAGGCGAATAGCTTCATTCCTACTTCAAGGGAAGCATTGTTAGTTTCTGGAAACCTGGATGGTCATACACCTTGTAATACTTTGAACCCTATTTTAAGACTTCTTGGGTCATGCCTGCTTCTGTCTGGGTATGTCGAAATGTTTGAAGTGCCCCCTTTTTAGTTCGCTTAACGAAAAGTGGGAACTTCAATGTTTGATCCTTATTTTCGCAACCACCCGAATCCCAAATCTAGTTGGCGACTAACATCCCTTCCCACTCTTGTGGATGTCTTCACTTTGACAAATAATACTGCCGAATTTTCCGGTTTTGACACATTCGCATGGGTTCTAAAGTTCAACCTTCAACGCTACGGTGACTTCCGAGGAACGTCCTTGTATGAGAGTCTCCGCAATCTAGTGGTGATAGTTAAATCCTCTACATTATAACCCAAGATATCCTGCCCAGAAAATTTTATTGTGGTTCTCTATATTTGGGCTCCGAGAACTCCTCGCGCTAGATGGATACGGGCAACTAGACCTGCGAGGTGGAGGTTATAGGTAGGTAAAGGCCCAGCCGCTTTTAATAAGGAATAGCCTAATTAGCGACTAGGACGCAGTAGAATTTAAGACATAGCTAATAGCCTTTCGGCCGGGGTATTGCCCGGCCTATTTAGCGACGAGGAAGTGGCCGGGTTCGAGAAGCGGCTCGGAGAAATAGCGACGGCTAACACACTTTTAGCCAGAGGAGAACCCGCTCTCGAGAGCACAGCTTCTAACGTAGAGGAGAGTACTAGCTAACTTGAAGCCCCCTTGGCCGACAAGGTTTCTAAGTGGATATACTTATATAAGTAGTGGGAAGGAAAAAGAGAGGGGGAAGAGGGAGAAGGGAGGAGGGAGGAAGGAAGAAGGAGGCTAAAGCTTTATTATGATTTGTTATAGTGTCTTGAGAGAGTGGCAGTCCCCTAGAAAGTCGAAGTATATATCTTTCTCCCTAGGGTAACTTTCCCGCCATTTTTCAACACTCTCAATAGGCTCTATTAATATGACCTATATTTTTAAGGCGATACTAGTATAGTGTGTGGGCTTGCAGGAAAACCTCTTATATATAGGTGAGTAGGATCTTGTTATTATTAGATGAGCCTTGGCCATGTGTACACTTGGCTTAAAAGCTTTTCCCTGCCTCCTCAGCCCTTCTTTTACGTAGCTCTGGCTATCGGACCTCTATGATAACTAAGGCTCTACTCCTATATAAGAAGAGGGTTCCCTCTCCTACTATACTCCACGACATAACCTATTTTGGTCAGTCGGAGTTATGAGGCTCCTATCAACTACTCCCCTCGCTTCGCGTGCCTCCCAAGAGGTAGGGAAACAGCCGGTCTATTTTCATTCTCTTATAAATGAGAAGTATATTGTCGTCACACTGAGCGATACCACCTTGCACGTTCTATGTAGCCCTACCGGTACTATATTACAAAAGTTGCCCTTCAAGCACCTTGGCGAGGTGACCGGTGGGCTAGAGCTAGATAGTGATAATCTAGTCTTATCTCACGCTTAGAGTCCAAGCCTCACGATATATCATACTCCGTCTGAGTAAGGAGTGCTCCATTTATTAAAGACTTCTATAACTAACCCACCACGAGAACTGTCATATCTACCTTATCCTGTGAAAGGGGGATATATATTAATATCTCTTCAGAGTAATCGAGATGGACCTAGTAAAACAGCTTTTCATATTGAGGATCTATGTGTGTCTGGGATATTCGAGCCAGAGTTCACCTACGTACAGTGAAGCCACATGATGAGATCGCGCACGGTTGTGTTGTCGTTAGCTCAAAGGTGGTAACTTCTTCGTCCGACGGAACCCCTGTGGCACTAGATTGGCAGAAAGGGCAGATCATTTGGAAGCAAAGGCTAGGCGGTATCGAAGGCGAGGTCGCTGGTTAGTCGATCCGGAACGTATTGTTTACTCAAGCGGTGTGGGAGGTGAAGGTGGTTGCAGGGACGGGTGACGGTAGGCTACATATGTTAGACCTAGAGCTCGGGTACATGTTCTTCTATCACCTTATCAAGAGCCATAATCATCTATTTTACTAAAACTAACTGATATACCCAAGGACCCTGCTCATATAGTGGCAGGCAGCAGATGGTATGATGCAGCAGCTGAGTGCTTATACCGACCGGCTTATACAAGTTTCGTGGGGAGAGCTTAAAGTTTGGTCTCCTAAGACATATCAGTTACTATATTGCGCACGAATGTTTGATTGTGTCGTCACCGATCTCGTAGTAATATTTGGTGTAGTTATAGCTTGTGGTAGGGATGCCTCTTAAGAGGCTGACCTTTGTGGATTGGATGAGGGATTAAAATATTGGAGACTTGCCGGAGGGGATGAAATAGATAGCCAGGGGGTGGGGGGCTTTGGGAGGTAAGAAAAACACCAGCGGAAGAAACCCGGCTCTGGACTTTTCGTATTGGCCTACCCTTTAAAGCGGTCAGGGGTCTGATGGTGCTACGCGAAAGCAGATTTGAGATTGGCGGTTAACATATATAGACTTCCATAACTTAAATAAAATAGGTATCCCTGCACGTGATTTAGTCTTGAAGTGTATAGATACGAAGACTAGATCTGAGCCTCGTAATGAAGGTATCCCAAGTTTAAATAACAAGTGTAAACTCTATGTGGAACGCCTGGTTCCCTTCTCTTCTAAGATCAGCTGTTTACTGGCTCGCTCACTCGTCCTCTTCTGACCTTGACCTACCGTATGATTCGGTATCGCGCTTGCCAAAGGTGTCCTCAACATCGTCGTCGTATTGGCGGTGGCTATCACTACCGCTAGAGTCGGGACTAGCGTTTTAGTCCCGTTGACACTTATGGCCGCTGCCACACCCCCTGGCATTGGACTGTCTTCATGTTGCATAACAAATTGTAACTACAGTAATCTAAAAGGGGCATACAATCATAGTTCGGGCTCATCTTGACATTAGGAAGAGCAATGCTCATGGCCTATGGGATGCGAGTTCTACAGCCTTCAGTCGCGGTTGCTACTCAGATAGGAAGGTCAAAAGTATGTCGAGGATGAACCGACAAGACCGTCAAAATGTTGCTCCGTCAATAATGTATCTTACCCTTAATCTTGAAGGGAGAGTACTATCATCTCTAACTTTAAAAAGCACTCATTCTTGGGCTCTACCGCTTGAATTGGTGTAGTATCTGGGAAACCTTGATTAATAGATACTCCCTCCGCCTAACCTACCCATGGGGATGAACGTTGCAAATCTGGAAGGACTTTTAAACATCGTTCTATGCATCTAAACTCAGTGAGAGAGCCAGCGAGGATATAGTCTTCCACCATGGCGAATCTTAGTACGCCCGAGCGAGCTTTTCTCCGCGCTGCAAATCTCACTGTTACTTAGTAGGTGTTGGTGCGAGGCACGTAAGAATGTCATAAATCGAGCCAGAAGAGAAGGAGGGAATGTCTTGAGTTCCTTATCTTCTGCTCTCTTGCCGTCCTAGACGGCTAGAGCCTCTCTATATATATCATATCTCTCTGTAGCCCCAGCCATACGGAGTTTCCATCGTTTACCCCGCCGAGGCTTCCGAGTAGTATATCAATGGCTTTTCTTCACGGATATCACCGTACCTATTAATACTAGGCATGGCAACAAGCTTACCTAAACTAGACAAATCTACACGCCTTTCCTTTAGCGTCAAGATAAATCCAGTTCTAGTGTAATTTTGTGCACTGGACTGCAAACTTGGCTTTTGGTGTATCGTAGCATGTTTACCTTCCTCCATTCTTTCTCGGAGAATAGGTCACTAACAACATCTAAAGCCAGAGTAGACTGTGAGGGGCTCTAGGTTCCTCGAGTTGCTTTGAGGTATTTCTGCCAGTAATACTAGCTTGCTCGCGTCATGAATTTATATTCATATTCGGAATGGATACCTCGCATTCAAGACGATTCTGGTAAAGAAAACAAGATCCCCATTGAAAGAGGGGAATTTGAAGCCACCATAGGCAATACTCCATACTATTGTGTCCAACCAATTTTAACTCTTAGAGCAACCTTGATATTTGTCAAGTATAGGGTCAGTATATTCTCGAACTCTTGTTAAATTTCTGCTCCCAAGATTGATATTCTTTTCCAGGCATAAATCACAGCGGTCATCAAAGCATGTTAAGGCATACACGCAGTTTTTTTAAGGCTTACCAACATCACCTGCAAATATCTAATGAATTCTGCCTGGGAATCAGCCTAGACAGTTCATACGGTATCTATCGAGAGTCAAGACTCCAAACTTAACTTGGAAGAAGGAATATGCTTGCCGTGTTTGGATCTCTTAATGGCCCGCCAGCTACGCTTTGATCTGCACATCGTCTCTGAGCTGCAGAGGAGTGGGTTGTGTCGCAACTCGTCACACCGAACACCGACCCCCTTCTGGAATATGAATATGTACCACTGTGGGGCGTTTTCCTGCTCTTGAACCCGAAGGTGCAGCGCGAGGTAGTAAGTGGTTGCTGAGAGTGTTGGTCAAAGCAGCAAGGTTCATTTTCTAGAGAATGCATTTCTCGTTTACATACCAGGTCGTTGACATTCGACCTAGTCAATGACTAGAGTCTAGTGGACTTGCCATTATGCGGAGCAGTCATGGATCTGCAAACTCTGTATGGAGAAGGGCGGTGGTGTACCAGTTTAGTGTATTATATTTAAATACTCCTTTGCCGAGAATTACTCTAACTTTCTGTTAAGTACCTCCCCATTTAATTTGGAATCCTTAACACAGAGTTTCAATTTAATCTCCACTTATCTTTCTAGGTAATTCCTTGGATTTGGTTATTGAACTACGTGTTTTCAGCTACCTCTACAACTAGTCAATCAATTCAAAGACACATTTAAGAAGATCGCAGCCTTTATAAGTTTCCTAGGTTAGATAAACTATATGAATCTTACTCTTGTCGGTCATCTGAAGCAAGAGCTACTCTAGTAAGTTAATTAATCCAAATACAGCTCTAACAAGAGAATACTGAATTTAACACAGAAAAGTCCCAGCTAATATAAGCTTATAAAGCTGCTGTCTTTTTACAATTTATACCCTGCAGAGTTTGCTATGGGGTTTAATATTTCATGAGAATCTGGATAATCCTTGTTAGTAGTGGGGTAGTACTAAATTACGAGCAAGTGATACAACTTCTATGCTTGAGTCTGATTATAATTTGTTCTCAGGTTGCACCTATTGTAAGACATTATACAAACGCTCAAGAAATGCCACGGGTCATCTCAAACGGAGGATTTTAGGTCCTGCCGCCCACTTGGGAAAGAGAGAAAAAAAGAGCAACCAATATAGATTTACGCACTCGTGAAGCAATTATCTTTCCTAAACTCATTACACAAATCTTTTTTACAAAGCTCCAATGTATTCCCTCCAACATCAAGAAAATCCTACAAGCAGCTATTGTTCTATTCGATCTAGTTCCAACACTTTTCGACCAGGATAGTTTCCAGATGAGTCACCGACGTTACGCTTAGCGCAAACTTAACATCCATCTACGCTGTGTAGCATTTGATAGTGTGCTGCTGGCAAGCAATTCGCGGAAAGAAGTAAGAAACCCAAATTCAAGGCCTTGCCTGTGGTGTCACAAGTTTGCGGTCCTTACACAGCATTCAGATGAGGAGGCTACAAATTTCTACACCAAGCAGAATTTAGCTTAGGAGCATAAGGAAGTGGCCAGGGAGATCATTGACCGTTTTCCACACAGCTGAAACATGTGACGGCGTTGATTGAGTTCCATATGCCAAGAGATGCAGAAAACCAAAGCAACTGACAGTTGACTCTCATAAAGAGAAGACAATGAAAACGAGGAGGTCACAAATATAGGACTGTTGAGCCGCGGTTTATCTAGCACAGAAGCTATCTCACACACTGGAGTAATGTTGTTTGTCTAATTTTTAAGTAGGTGAAGACCATGCCCACATCTCTCCGATTATCTAAAGCACCGTTGCGTACTTGTTGCTCTGTCATTGTTCTGTATCAGCTAGAGATGCTTACATTTCACAATCACCTTCGCAGGTATCACTTTCTCTGTTGACCATATATGGGACATTGGTTTTCATGAATGCTTGATTAATTCTACTGAACAACATATTGCTCAGTGCGGTTGTCTCACCACCCTTCGTAACCCCCGGTTTACTCATAATTCCGTGTCCTGTTCATTCCCATCCCCAAATCGCTCTCTACAAACGGCCGGGCTATTCGACATAGGCCATCTAAAACGTAAGCTTGCCAATCAATTTTCCGGGCAATTCCAAGCATGCAGCGCCAATCGTTCATGCTATACCAAAACAAATCTTGCGTCCACATCGTTCCGAATTTTATCTTGGGAGACGTTGTGTAAACCTAACGTCCTCCTGGTGGCGGACGAGGGCCTACAATCTGTCGGCGCCCACTTCCAATACCCTGAGAGCCTCGGTTCTGCCCGTCGCCCCTAGTATAACCTGTCCATTGGTTTACATCCCATTTGCCACCAATGCCACCCCCAATACCATCCACGCCCGCACTAGAGGGTGCTTTCGATTTAATTTCTTTCTGGCCCTCTTCCCATTCCTGCTGTCTCTGGCGTTCCATTTCCATTTCTCTCTCCAACAGTGATTTAGACGCCCACCCACCAGCTTTAGTTTTGGTTTGAGAATCTTCGCGGCGGCGATCTTCAGCGTCTCTCTCTGCAGTACTATCGAAACCGCCGATTTCGTTGGAATAAGTGGCTCGAGGTCGCACAACGACTGGTGGGGCATTTGCGGAGAGATAGCTAGCAATGCGAGTTTGATTAACTGATGATGGAGTCGGAACTGCAGGCTTGGAAATTCCTGGCTTGGAGGCTGCAGCATATTTGGCTGGGTCGGGCAGTGGGCGAGATCCTGTGTTATTTTTCAATAGTCGTGGAGCAGCTGTAGGTTCAGGAAGGGGCCGGGGAGATTTAGATGGGGTGGGGATTTGATCCTCACTGGCATTCGAAGCCTTCCATTGTTTGCGCAAATACTCGCGTTCATCCTTTCTCCATTCTTCATCACTCGTGGTTCGAGGAGGTATTCTCGGTCGACTTCGTGATCTATTTCTAGATTCGGAGGTTTCTTCCCTAGAACGTTCATCACTAGTAACCCGAGGTGGAACTCTTGGCCGACTCCGTGATCTGTTTCGGGCCTTTGAAGCTTCTTCCTTCATACGGACAGAGAAATCGTGACTCTCTTGTACCTCGTGACTTTGATGATTCGCCCTAGATTTTCGTTCCAATTCATACATCCGTTCGCGCTCTCGAGCTTCGCCTAATTGTCGCTCCAAGTCCTTAATTCGTTCTCGTTCTTCCTCTGAATTCCCATCAGCTGGCTTTGGGGTTGAAGAATGATACCAGGAAACTATACCCCCATGCTTCTCTTCTTCACTCATGACGCGGAGTCGTCTCCGCGCCTCATTGCTATTAGCACGTGAACGTCGTTCATATTCTTTTTCTGGAGTAGAGTTCACTCTCTCTTCTTCAATTCTCCATCTTTCGTGTTCCTCGTCCCAACGACGTCGTTCTTCTGCGATACGTTGCAGATCATTCTCCAGAGCTTGTTGTTTCTTAGCTGCTTCTGCTTCCTCTGCAATCTGAGTTCTTTCTCTCTGCACTCGGACTTCTTCGAGTTCTCTTCTCTTGGCTTCTTCTGCTTCTTGCCTAACCCGCTCCTCTTCAGCCTCTTTGGCTTTTCGCAATTTGATCTTTTCTGTCATACTCGGAACACTCGGGCCCGCACTTGTGATTTGTCGTCTACCTCCGAATGATACCCCTAGATTTCCCTGACTTGCACCGCCCATATAACCATATTGGGCTATGTTCCACGCAGGAGATGTGGCACCCTCGTCGGCCTTTTTGCTCCAACTACTGACTGAATTGGGTGAGATTGGCGTTCCTTTCTTGGTCGGGCTCCATCTACCACCGTTGGAGTCGCCAGTTTTCCTAGGAGTTAAAGCAGGAGGGGCCTTCACGATCGAGTTATAGTCCGAAGACATGTTGCTGGCATCTGAATTGCCTCGCCCTCGTGTTGCTCCATAACTACCCCCTCCGACCGCGCCCCCTGTTCTCTGTGGACTCATGACACCGCCACGAGATTTCCCACCAACGGGTTCCGGGAATTTGGACGGCGCGATTCGATGTGCTGCTCGACTGAACGATCCTATGCACTGTAGCACTTGCGCTGGATCTTTTGACTCGAATAAATCTACTGTCAGGAAAACATCATGGGCCTGGAGATTGAAGGGAGGGCTTTGGCAGGCCTGTAGGAAGAGTGAAATATTCTCCATTTTTACGAAAGGCATGATCGCCCTCGTCTTGAACCTCAAGGTATTCGGAGCCGCAAGGTTGACTAGTCTACCAGAACAAGTAGTTAGCAAGAATATACATGAGGACAGAATTGAGGATAACACACTTGCAAAGCGCGACACCATCTTTTAGACTCTCCAGCAGATCGCCTTCTTGTAGACGTTCCCCCAGGGAGTCTTCAATGAAGGACCGCACTTCCCTGGTTGCCTGCGGAGTGTATCGGTCCATTCTTAATTGGCGCATGTCCTTGTCCAGTGATGTTACAGAAGCCATAATTGCGATCCTGGTGTGGTTGTGACTTGTCGCAATAGGATATGGTGGAGATGGCAGACGGTTGGGAGGGACAAAGATTGCGCCTGGTGCGAGTATGAAGAGGCTCGAGAGAGCAATTGCGTCGTTCATGCATGAAATGGATGGCGCGTGAGACGCCACCACCCTTGCCGTAAGGCGCCGCTGTCATTACTGCCACCATCACATTTCATTCACTTCAACAAAACAACCTTAACTCCTAGGTCTATTGTGAAGAACCAAATCTTCTCTGCTTTGCCACCTTAATTGAGTACGCAGTTTTTATATCCAATTGCAAAGTTGCAAGCAATACTCCTAATGTTAATAATTACTACATTTAACACTCTGCTATTTATGATTGGGAGAACGAAATTATTGTACAACGCTTAAGAATTATGGGAGTTTCTCTATAACAGAATTGTTTTGTTATAAATGAGTAAAATGGAAAGTACTTTAGTCTTGAGGGATAAGTAAATAGAAAGAGATCGTTATTTTATACATTCAGTTGCCTCTGAATGGCAAGTTTCACCTCATGATGTGGGCGACGTCTCGCTATTTCTGCTACTCTGACATGCTATAGCGCTTTGTAGACCAAAATACTTCTTTATGATTGGTTTCTGAAGGAACCCTGCTTCTACTGTTTTGGCTTAATGGCTGCTCAGGAAACCTTTCTATGAACAGGAAAGGATCTCTCATGAAATCCCTAGTTGAAATCCCACGACAGCACTTCTGATTGGCACCCCAAGTATTTTTCTCGTAGAATTTTCTGATTGGTGCTACTGTAGAGTGCCTCAGACATTTACGGCCGCGACGGAACTTGGAATAGGTTCTGCCGATGTCCATCGTACCACGTGACCAATTCACGCTGAAGGGTAGAGTATCTGTTTTTATTCATATTAACTAGTTTCTCACCTATGAATTGAACTAATAATTGGCTCTTTGTAGAGAAAAGATGGCAAAATACAGAAAGTTCTAGGAGACAGCTCTTATGTTCTACACGTGATATGCCAGGATCAACCCCGCAAACTTACTCATCCCCACAGGCGGTCCAAGGTCCGCTATGACCATCTGGCAGATCCCTGTTCTTAGCTCCTTCCCGAGCAACCGCAAGGAAGGGACGCCAGACAGCCTTCTTTTCTATCGTCGCGCTCTCGCTTCCCTTCTACTTCTCTTTCAACTCATGTTCATTCTCACCCACACCGACTCTGACCATCACCTTCCATCCATCTGACATCGATCGCCATTTCTATTAATCTTCTTCCAGCTTCATTTACTTAACACTCTTTAGTCATAATCGTACTACTTATCTTTTTTTCAACCTCCCAACCACTATGAAATCATTCGACCAATCACCTTTGCTCTTCCTCCAACCTCAACACACACCTCAGCCTACCTTCTCCCATCACCCTTCATTCACTTCACCTTTCGGCAGCGGCAATGGCAGTAACCCACAAACTCCATCCTCTGCCTGGTCAAACCATACGCCCATGAAAAGCGCGCCAACATCCACCGCAGGTCGTAAACGCTCACGCGACGAAGCCGCGCCAAACCTGTCTGAAAATGAATACTTCCCCGTTCAAGCACCACAGCCTCAAGCGCAACCTGAAAATGAGGATGAATGGGAATATGGTGAAGGTATGACATTGGTCAAACGCGGCGGTTATGCTATCGAAGCCAGCAGTCAGACAGGTACATGGGCTGAAGAGAAAGCCGAAGAGGAAAAGGCGAAATCACAAGCGCAAATTGCTCTATTATCATCAAGCCCAGAAAGACCTATTTTACGCGCCGCCAAAAGTCAGCGTCTCGATCTCACTGCTACACCACCCATCGCAGAAGAGTCAATGCAAAACGGCGCTCTCATGACACCTTCAGCTCCTTCACCTGAGAGAAGCGGACCCACAGAGCCCACTATCGATGACTTCACCCGACATCTGGGGATTGGTTGGTCTTTGATTAGCAACGAGGAACACATTCAAGCTGCCGCCCGAGGATGGACCAAGTTTATTGAAAATCATTACCCAGTCACCGACGTCAAGATTGCGCTACAAAGCAAAGGACTCGCTAGCTACCTTGTGGAGGCAAGCGAGGGATACTTCTTGTTTGGTGAAGACTTGAAGCAAGGCAGGTTGGTAAGTATGAATTTGGAGAAGGTGTGGACTAATCTCAGGGGTGCCGTACCACTTTTCGACGGAGAAATGGTGATGGAAGCCGGCGAGACACCCAAAATCAAGGGAACAACACAGCCAATGATGAACAACAACGCAACCATGGGAGAACCTAACGGTGACATTAACGGAGTACAGCTCGGTCATGCCATTGAGGTCGAGATGGATATGAGTTAATGCTAGTTGCTACAAAAAGGAGTTTTTTGCTTTTAGGGTGGTTATGGATCTGCATTCTGGTTCGGGGAGCTCATGATTCGTGGGACGAGTGAAGGTTCACTACGTCCCCTAATGTATCATAGAAAGGTTCGGGGGCTCGCAAGCATTGACTAAAGTGCACTCAAGGTATTTCCCAGCGCTATCAAACAAACAAACAACAATTCATTAGCGCTACAAGCTCTTCTTCGCTACCCTTTTCAGATTTCCTATAGCTCAGTCATGTGACTATATGTGATTATCCATGGATGAGAACTTCCAGGTTCGTTCTTGCTAGAACAACACCAGTTAAAGTACTACTCAGACACGAGTATAATGGAGCTCCAGAGCTGTCTCGTCTATCTCACCTGGCTACCTTCATAGAAGAATGAACTCCTTTCTATCTCGAGTCAATCATGTGTGGAGCGGAGACTCTCAACCTAAGGTTTCCAACCAATCCCCGAAGGTTGCCACGCTGACTCGGCAACCACTTGATAGGTTATGCAAGGACTTTGTGAAGCTTGTGAAAATGCAAAATTATGCAAGTTTGCTGGCGGCTATTGGCGGGCTGTCAAGGAGAGGATTCGCTTGGCAGAAAGGAGAGGCCAGGGACAAACGTTCTTAGAACGTCTGTCATTCCAAAGAAGAACCTCGGATTGGGAGGACATCGATCGCCTTTCCCTTTCCCCTTGTCACCACCCTAGGGGAAGCCAACTCGAACAATGATTTGACCAGCAAAAGACTGCATTTGACGAGGGTGGCTGTCGTTTTTCTCGTTTCCCTTCAGCTTTCTCTGGAGCATTGGCCAGCGACGTCGGCGTCGCATGCAGCTTCTACGGTAAATCGCCACTCTGGTGTGCAGCAGCTGCTCGTAGTGAGCCTGTGCGCTCGAGCGCGGTTCCTTGTTGAGTACTAGAGAGGTAAATAGTTTGTCAACTATTGTTGCACAACATCCCCCTTTTTCTTCATGTTTGCGATGTGCGACTGTTGGTGTCAGTAACTTTTTACGCGTTCTTTGCTTGAAAAGAGGTGAAAGACTGCGATATCGCGATCGCAATAATTGCAGGGCGAGAAGAGCTCCTAGCGGAGACAGTGCGGCTGTCATTCGAGAGAACGGACGAAGTTTGCGCTGTGCGTGATACGATATTTGGATAGCTTAGGAAGGTGAGGAAGCAGCTCGAGTGCATACAATCAGACGATATAGCTTGAGCTCTTTTCTCTTCTCTTCTTGTAATGTTTCGCAGGCTCTGGAGCAACAATGGGATGTTGACTTGGTGAATCGCGTCCCCTCCAGCATTGTCGCGACTAGCAGGACGGCACTAATATGGTATTAGAGCAATTTCACGAGCAACAAAACTACGCATAATAATGGTTTCGCATATGGAACTCGAGCAGTCCTCAAATACGGTCACAAGGCGGGGCCCTTCTTCGGTTGCAAGCTCTGGGAGGCGCCACGGAAGATCAAGCAGGCATCAAAGACATGGAAGCTATATCTCGCAAGACTTCCCAGAATTCACCAACACTGGTGATGTTGAAATAATTATCAAGGCTGGGTCGAGGACGAATCGTTACTTATTGCATCGACTATACCTTACGCAATGTTCTGGATTTTTTGAAGCGAGCACAAGTCAAGAATGGTCGCGTGGGACGGGCGAGGCTAGGAGTACAGGTGGAGGAGAACTGGCACGAATAAGTGATGGTTCAAGTGGTGATGTAACGAGGAATAGGGGTGTGAAGAAACGGTGGAGGTATGAGCTGGACTCTGGCACAAACAGAGATGATATTCCCATGCTCGTGCAGAAGGAGGAAACAGCCGTATCTCTGTTTGGCGCAAATGATGGCAGACCTCCGCCACCTCGAAGCAAACCTCCGGCCTCGAATGGCTCTTTCTTCCGCTCAGTTGCTAACCTGTCTCTGTCTTCGCACGGACACGCACCTCCACCTCCTCCTATATCGCCAGAAGACCAAGATCTACTTACAGACTATGACAACCTCTTTCGCATATTTTACAATCACTCCCCAGCACTTGACTCGATCGACATCGCAACGGCATACATACAATGTAAATCCCTTCTTACGTTAGCCGACCTCTATGATGCCTTGGCTGTCGTAGGTCCCAGGATCGACCACCACCTGTTGCAGTTCAATTCCCGTCTTTTTAAACAAATCGCCAAATACCCACCTTCATATCTCAAACTTGGTCTCTTGGCACAATCGAAAACCATCTACCAGGAGGCACTGGTTCACGTTGTTGGCGCTTGGCCTCAAGGAGAAAGGCACATTCGGCATCAGTTACCAGAGTCTGTACTTGAGATTATTGAGGACAAGGTAGAAGATTTGGCGGATACAGTAGGGAGGATCGAGGGGAGATTATTCAGACTTAGTCTGACGACAGCCAGAGGGGAGTGGGTATCACCCTACAACAACTACCTTGACTGGCTAGTCGTTTCTCTATTCAGACAATGGCTCGCAGATGCTACAGCACCTCCACCGCCCCAACCTCTGCCATCCAGATCTCAGACTGCTCCTGCACGCTCATCTCACGGCCATGGCTCCCATTCCTCTCGCCATGGACCTGCAAACTCGATATCCACCCAAATTGGGCCTTACTCACCCACCACCATCCCTCCACCCACGAACATCGGGCGAACACTCCGACAGATTGGCCTCACGCCCTCTACATACCTCCTCCATGAAGAGTGCAAGCGCTTTCTCAAATTAAGCCCAGAGCTCTACTCCCGAGACAACCTCAAGAAATTCGAGAGACGCACGGATGACCTTAAAATCATGGCACGTGATATTGTCAAGCAACTCATGAAATGTAATCTACTTGGTGGTGGGGAGGGTGTGCCGTATCTGACTTGTACAAAGGTTGAGGAGAGGGACTTTGTTTGGTTGGATTGAGTGGGGGTGTACGCATGTTACGATTTTGATGATTTATGACAAGGCTTGATGCCGGGATTTTTTGTGCTATGATTGGATATTGGAGGAGTAATGATGTGTATGGTGGGGTGCTTTATGTTTGAGCTATGGGAATTGGATTCGGATACCCTCCTCTAGTATACGGCTATTTTGTGGCGTTTGGGTATACGCGCGTGGTCTGGAGGCTAGATTGTGGAACGTTGGATAGTTGAAGGGAGAGAAATAAAATATTATTCTAAAATTTACCCATCGTTGCTCTTTCCAGGGGTTGAGATCTTTAGCCGAGATGTTAAGGGTCAAATGGAGAGAATACTTGGCAAGCACCCATCTCATGTTTAATAATACTAAGTGGGAGAATTTCACCTTTTAACAAGAGATGTAATAATTATCGCTCGCGACGACTTGCGATCTGCAATAAAACTCAAACTCTCCTCATGCTATCCAAGCAATGAATTATTTAATCATTTAGAGGTAAGTATGGATTCTCAAGCTTAGTTATGATAGAGATAGCGAGAATGGGTTGCGATACGCAATAAATTTCATTATTTTCCAAGGCTTGTCAAAACTGGGAAATGTCTGCCACGGCAGAGTTGATTCCCAACTCTTTAGATATTTTGAAGTAAGTTATGATGAAAGATGGCGAGAACGGGTTTGCTATCTGCAACAAAACGGAAAAGTCTCGTTGACGTGCTTTTTCAAAGACTTTCCGTCTTGGCGGATGCGAATTAGATACCCTGACGAAGGGAAATGAGATGGTCGTAGCGAGAAGAAGGCGTAATATGCAACAATGCCAGCCATTCTTCTCCAACGTGTTCTCATTCTGGAAGCTGTTTAAATAGTTAGAGGTGAGTTGAGAGATTCGAGTAGAGATGTAATTGTGGCGAGAAAATATTGCGATGTACAACAAAAAATCCAAGGGATTGGGGTTTTCGCTACAAAGTAGTAGTATATTTACAATAGAGGCTCAGTGCACAACTCCGAAGACCAGATTCAGAATGACTGCAACTGACACCAAGTCATACATCAATACATACTACCCAGACCATTTCCATCAATCATCACATAGATCCACAACCTCAACCTGGCTCATTCTCCACGCCCCAGGCCTACCTATCCTATCGCAAATGTTCTTTCCTTTTCGTTCTCTTTCCATATTGACGGCCTCCTCTTCGCTGATAGACTTCCAGGCGCCGGGAAGTGATTCGCGGAGAGTAATGCATAGCTTTGTCTTCTTTGGAAGTGCTTCTGGGGCTGATGATGTTGAGTCTTTAAGGTCGGCGAGAACTCTAAGGGTACCAATGGAGCGGTCAGAGGATATCGAAGGGTGGCGGAATGAATCCTTTATTTGTGGAATCAGGGGTGACGACGAGAGGTCTATAACCTGCGTCCTCCGCCCTGGTGACCGATTTGGCGCACTTGAAGGGGGTGAAAGTTTCTCAAAAACTGGCAGATCTACTGATGGTGATCTTGACGTAGCGGCAGTAGTACGTGTTGTTCTTTCATTCCTTCTTCCTCGATTCCGAGCGTTTACATGTGGACTCGCTTGCACGTCTAGCCATTCAAAATCGATTATTCTGGCTACACTTGGTATTGATGAGGAGAAGCGTAACGGTTCTGTTTCATGATCTTGAGTGGGGTTTGTCAACGTGGAGGATTTGAAGGCTGGTGATATTCTTTTCCGTGGAGATGGTCTGGGTGGGTGTAACTCTTGTGTTAGGGGCGCGATAAAGGTCAAAATTGATTCAGCATTTGAACCAAAATGATCGGGATTGTGATATGAGAGTATGGGTGAATGATTGTGTTTGCGGCTTATTGTGGCCAACGAAGAGTTCGCCGGTAACAAGGGCCTTACGAGCGGGCTTGAAGATACAGGATCGATCGAGTGAAGGCGTTTAAAGGCTGCTCGCGGCGGGCTCTTTGGGTATGATAGTCGCGTACCGAGAGATTTTGTAACGGCTGGGCTGTTCTCCAGAATAGTTGTACCTCGTGATAGCGTCCATGGATTACCGTTTGCCGGCGGGTTGTCTTTGGTAGTCTTCTTGCTCTTCGTCCTAAGTTTCGGAGCGTTTGTCGTGCTTCTGCTCCTTGTTATCGTCGTTGTCCTAGTAGTTCTGGTAGTCATGCTTGGAATATTTGCGGTAGCACCTATGCTACTATTCAAACTAAGGGTAAGGCCTAATGTTGGAGCTGGGAAGACGGGGGGTAAGTCCACTGGACAAGGTGGCCTTTTCTTTGGTGCCGTAGAAACATCTGCGTTTGTATTTAATTTTCCGGGCTTAGTGATCTGAAGGAACTTGTCCATTGCTCCTTTTTGTGTTATATTCTTGTTGCAAGCTCGTTTAGCAGCAGCCTTCTGCTTGAGAAACTTATTGGGATCTCGAAGTGATTCCTCGTAATCCTCGACTTTCAATGGCACGCCCACTTTTGCCATCGTCTCTGGTATCCATAATTTGTCAGGTAGAGTTGGATCATATTGAGACGCAGTCCTTTTGGTAGGACTTGCTGACCTCCCCACTTCCTTGTTGTTATCTGATTCATACCTCTCAATTTGGTCATCAACGTTGACGGGTGCAAGTCCATCTCTGCCATAATTATCTTTGTCATCTGGCTCGGCATCGAGATCAAGACCAACAATATCGAGAGGGTGGTATACGACTCTTAGTTCTGGTATCCCGCCTGAGCTAATATGTGTCCTCTTGCCGCATATTTGTCGTACTAAATCCATTTCATTCATCGCTGTGAGAATAACATCACCAAAGCCAGAAACTCTACGACTGCCTTGAACTCGTAGTCTTTGCACCAGCAATGCAGGTGCAATGCCTCTAATAAATTTCCTCGCTCCAATCTTGTTTGTCCACTCGAATGCCTCAGCCACAAACAGGCGTAATCCTTGGACGTCAACAGGCTCATCCCATAAAATTTCCTCTCTGAGTTTTTCAATCTTTGACGAGGACGAGACTGCTGGATGTGTGTAGTAGCTCAGAACTTCTGTGTCGGGAAAGCTTTCCGGAATTTTGAGCGTTTTATGTTTACATCGAAAGTGCTTACTCTCGTTCGTCTGGAGTTCATGGCATAAGTTGTCTCTCCATGCTTGGAGTCCAGCCAAATCTGATCTTGAAAGCTGGCAGAGCGACTTTCCAAACCCTGCTCTAGCTGCTTCGCATGCAACTTTGGGACCACATCCTGGAATCCCCTCAGTGATGTAGTCGCCACCACTCATAAGCGCCACTAGAACCATTCCCTCACGGTCCAATCCAGATTTTCCCTCCTTAGTCTTTACTGCGTCATAGACGGATACATGAGATGGAGATTTGTTGCCCCTGGGCCCTTCTGATGACCAATTTCGAAGTGTTAAACCACAGCCAAACATCAGGGTGTCGACATCTTCACTTAGAACTGCGTCAACAATGCCTTCGCGTTGAAGTAGAGCGCATTCAGCCTCAGCTTCCCCCGGGGCTATGTGGAATGGGAACCCAAAGAGCCTCAGGAGTTGCTTAGTAAGTAGGTTGGGTACCATGGCTCCATGATGGCCAGTCTTCTTGTTACGCTTGAAGGGTGGCTTGTGAGGTCCGTCAAAGATAAACAGAGGTTGTATCTGGAAAAGCAATAATTTGATCAAACGATAATACAACGTTCTTATTGCAGGGTTGGAGCCACCTATGAAGAATTGAGCAACGGGTTTGAGCCATCTGAGTAGGACATACCTTGCCCAGCTTGGATCTGGAATTGCCATATTGAAATATCGATAGCTACTCTAAGTGGGTGCTGGTTCTTTTCATATGCCTCGGTTGCTAGCTTTGAGAGAGCAATTCGCTCCCCGGGTCCAATTTCCCCGTAAATTCTACAAATCTTAGTTATGTTCACACACTAGTAAATGAATGCACAGTGCACTTACCCCTTGATACCCATGATGTCAACAAAGCCAAACCCTCTAACAACTTGTTCTGTGGTCCGAAGCTGTTATATATGCTTTCATAGTAAAGAGCTCTTGAAATTGGTGCAAAATCAAAGCAGTTAATGTATGGCTGCTTTATGCGACATCATGGAAATAATGGTACCAAAGGCTTTGTTGAACTGTTGTTTGAGTATTTTGTTCGGTCCCCTTTCGGCAAGGTCAGCGTCGGCATAGAAACCGCTGTTTCGCCGACGTTTAACCTCGAACATCGCGACTTTCTCAAAACGGGATACAACAATCGAGCAAAGCTCCCAATTGGTCTTTTGGGGAGGATATACATCTTTTGATTGAAGTAGCATCATGTCGGCTGCTACAGGCCCCTCCCATCGTAACGTCGCGAGTATCAGATCACCACCGAGTACAAATACTGGTGTGCCAACGAGCCCACACACACCTCTGCGCGGAATATCCTCTGCATTTGGCTCACCATCAGCCCTTCGTGCCGAAGAAGATAATGTTATAATTGAGCTAGGAAGTCGTTATCTCAGAGCTGGCTTTGCAGGAGATTCTCTGCCAAAAGCAGTGGTGAGCTTTGGTCCAGAAGCACAGAGGCGGGCAGGAGATTATAGAAGATGGAATATAGGTTACAGCAAAGAGTGGCGGAAGAGAACACGGGGGAATGACTGGGGGGAGAGGCATGAGCTATGGAAACCCGACTTGCGCAATGTGGATTTGGGATTGGTTGGTGATAAAATTGATAGAGCCATGAGAGACGCTTTTGCAAAGTCAGTTGGTGTGCATATCATCCTACATAGATCAATATGTTAACAAAAGCTCTAGGCATCTCCTGATTGATTCCCGACCACGTCGATTGACTCTGATCCTACCATCAACTTTGCCACTACCCCTCCTTTCGACCATTTTGGATACTTTGTTTATAAACTTGCAGCCGCCCAACATTTCATTACTTTCCTCGTCAGCACTTTCCACAGTATCAGCAGGATTGAGGTCTGCACTCGTGGTTGATATCGGATGGAACGAGACTGTCGTGTCTACTATATATGAGTATCGAGAGGTTCAATGTATGCGGTCAACTAGAGCTACGAAACTCTTGGGGGAGGAAATGTTGAAGGTCCTTGGGCAACTCGTCTCTCCAAGGTCAGCTCAAGATCTCCAGGAACCCGAAGCTACAGCAGCGTTCCGAGATCTTGTAAGCTTTGAAGAGTGCGAGGATGTAGTCACGCGATTGGCTTGGTGCAAACCCAGTGAAATTGCACAAAAGAATGCGCCGTCACAAGGACTAACACCTGTAAAAGAGGAGGACGAATTTAGATCAAGCATGAGATCACTTAAAATATGGGGAGGAACAGAGGTAGAACCCTATGTTTCGTTGCCGATCAAATCTACGAAGGCACCAAAGGCTCTCCAGATACCCTTCTCGAAGCTCGCTGAACCTTGCGAAATCGCGCTCTTTGCCACAGGAATACCAGAATCAGACCTAGATGACGAGGAGACTCCCATACACCTTCTGATATATCGAAGTCTGTTGAAGTTGCCTACAGATGTTAGGTCAATTTGCATGTCACGCATTGTCTTCGTTGGCGGGGGCGCTAGATTACCAGGGTTAAAAGCCCGTGTTCTGGACGAATTGGCAACATTGGTCGAGAAACGAGGCTGGGATCCTGTGCAAGGAAAAGCCGTAGAAGCATTTCGAGAAGGGATTAAAACACGGAAGACAAGGATTCGAAACTTAGAAGAGGGCCCATTGGAGATCTTACCAGATCAAGGAACCCCTGCTTCACTACAAGAACTTGACCTAGACCCTATTGAGGAAGGCCTTCGGCGGGAAGCAAGAAAACACAGTCCGCCCGTTGAGGCAGGCGACCTACGTGCCATCGACTCCCTCGGTGCTTGGTCTGGGGGTAGTTTGCTATCTCACTTGAAAGTACCGGCTGTCTCAGTCATCGACCGGGAGCAATGGCTCCAGTATGGTGCGTTGGGTGCTTCAAAGACTGTGGAAGTTTCTGTCAGTAGCAGACAAAGTATGGGACCAGGTTCTTTCAAAGCTGGAGCAGGAGAAAGGTCTAGCTGGACGCTTGGTCTATGGGGTTAAAGAGATAGTCTGATGATGATGTTCATGCGGTCTGTAGACCACCTAGAGAGTGATGGGTACAGTTTTTATGACGATGTGCCATGTCAGGTTCATCAATGTGTACTGCGCGGGCCAGGACTAATGAAGATACCTTATTTGATTTCGTGCAGCAAATATTCTTAATGCATATTCGTTCATCTGTGAGACTGTAATGCGTTTGATTCTTCTTCATTTGCTGTATAGCGTACTTTAAAAGTAAGTAATTGACCGGAAGTGACTCTCCCTCTGATGCCCCACTTTTATGTCCATAGCTCCGGGTAAAAGCCGCATGGTTCTCCCAAAAAACTGACGACCGGCGCCCTCAACCACGATGGCACCAACAACAGCAGCTCGATCCTTTACATGCTTACAATGCCGACTAAAATTTGCCAGGCGATCACCAAGGCGCCCGTACCATGCGTCGAACTATCTCCGAACTGAAGCTCCTCGACCTTCAGCAGCTCCTAAGGTTTCTATCGATATCAAACACATTCGACAAAATGAAGCCCTCTACGAGCAAAATTGCCTCGAGCGCAATTACAAAACCCAGGCCGTCTACCCTGCGCAAATAAATTCTCTGTTCGATGAATGGCACATATATCAACAAAAAGCCCGAGGTCATCGAGAGAGGAACAATCAGGTCAAATCACAAATTGCGAATCCCAAGGCACCTCGAGATGAGGATTCAGATTGGGCCCATAAATTGAAGAATCACACGCGAGAAGAATTGCTACAGGAAGCGAAGTATCTGAAAGAAAAGATCTCTTCCATCGAAGGGAAAGAATCGGCTCTCACTCTGGAAATCGAATCGCTCGCTGCTTCGATCCCAAACCTGACCAGCATAGAAACGCCTCGGGGCGATGACCCAACTGTAGTTGGTTATATCAACGCCCATCCTGAGCGCGAACCTTCCTCTTCTCATCGATTTTGGCGCTCTCACGTTGACATCGGCCGGGAACTACAACTTCTCGACTTTGCAAGCGCATCGACAACTACAGGATGGGGTTGGTATTATCTACTGAACGAGGCTGCGCAATTGGAACAGGCGTTGGTGCAATATGCGCTTTCTGTAACCAGAAAGAGAAAGTGGGGAACAGTCTCGCCACCAAGCATGGTATATAGTCATATTGCTGCGGCGTGTGGATTTCAACCTCGGGATCAAAATGGCGAGCAGCAAGTCTATGGCATCCAACAAAATTCTAAGGATGCAGGAGTGAAGCCCGAATTAAGCCTTTCTGGGACTGCAGAGATCCCTCTGGCAGGAATGAAAGCCAATAGCACCCTTCACGAAGCAGAGCTCCCACTAAAACGTGTAGGAGTATCGCGATGTTACCGTGCAGAAGCAGGTGCGAGAGGAGTTGATACAAAGGGCTTGTATCGAGTACATGAATTCACGAAAGTGGAGATGTTTGCCTGGACACTTCCTTCAAATGAAGCTTCGTTTACTGTGTTTGACGAAATGCAGCAAATACAGACCGAAATACTCAAATCTCTTGGTCTTCATTGCCGGATTCTTGAGATGCCAAGTACAGACTTGGGTGCCTCCGCTTCGCGGAAACGAGACATTGAAGCTTTCTTTCCATCACGAAGAGCTAAGGATGAGGGTTGGGGAGAGGTGACTAGTGTTAGCATGTGTACAGACTATCAGACCCGAAGGTTAGCAACCAAAGTCAAAGTCAAGACTCTTGGAGGGAAGACTGCCTTCCCGTATACTGTCAATGGCACAGCTTTGGCCGTTCCTAGAGTCATTGCGGCCGTTCTAGAGAATGGGTGGAATGAAGAGAAGGGAGAGGTCGCAATTCCAGAGTGCCTCTGGCCGTGGATGGATGGTGTAGAGGTTATCAAGCGGAAGGAAAAGCTAAGGTGATACATCATCGATTGTAATACAAAAGTGTGTGACAACATTCCCTCTAAGTCTAACTAGTGCTTTAAGTTTCTAGTATGTATCTGCATTTGTTTCCCTGGCCCAAATGTAAAACTCATTCGCTCCAATGTGTCTTCCGTGCTACCTTGTTTGGAGCCTGCTTGACAGTCAGCTTTGCCTTCACGGGTTCTTCAAGGGCATAGCTGAATTCACTACTTGTCTTAATAGTGAATGACTTGAATATAATTTCGTTCGCTCACCATCCTCCAACTATCTAACTCAACTAAGAAAATCAACCCAGATTTATTTACCACAACAAGTGCTGCCACGGATGCGCGACAGCAATTATCTCTTCATCGGATCCGAACCCGCACCCCACGTCTTTTCTGTCACCTCATCGAGAAATTCGCGATGCGATAAACAAACTCGCTTTGGTTGCGCCATCGCCTATTATGACTTGATCTGAAATTACTATGAGTTGGTTGAGTAGGTTGGATTGCAAAATCATTCGTGTCTCGACACTAAAAACCCAAAATTCATGCAACTGTTTGGATTAAACAGCTCGAGGTGATTCGAAGAGATAAGCAGAACCATCAACCGCATGAAATGCTTTGTGTAGCTCATTGTAATCTCCACATAAGTCGAGACAGTAATGGTAGTAAGAGCTGATACCCAGCGCATTTCTCGGCGTATGGGGATATTCGTATAAGGGAGGCTGGTCTATCGTGTAATAGGGGTGGTCTACCGATGGAGGAGTCTTGGTGAAAGTAGAATGGTTGCGCCCATAATATACAGCCGCAGCTTCCTGAGATAACGTCTTATTGCATCGGAAAAGATTCATTGTGAGGCGACAGATACCCCAGAGGTACTTAACAAATTCTGGTATGTTCAATTTGGACCCTTCTGTATGATAAAACGCCCTTTGGCATTGGGCGTAGTCGATTGCATCCCCAATGCTTGGGGGGATTGTCGGTACGGGACAAGACAAAACGAGAGCATAATGATAGATTTAGCCGCGAAGTTCAAATAAGAGATCAAGAAATCCTCTATTGGTTATGGTGTTGTTCTTGCTATTCCGCATTGAAACGGTCTGGCTAGCTTTGGGTTCAAAAGCTATTCTAGGCGTGATAGTGACTTATTTTTTTCTGCAGATGGTAAGCGAGATTCAGGAGTGAACAATGTGGACCTTTGACACATTCTTCAGAGCAAAGTAATCGTGCCAACTGATCTATAATGTATTTGCGTTCTGTAAATCGACGAGTCTATGAACGATCTATTGATATAAGTTATAGCGGCCTGAAGTTCTGAGTCACGAGGCTGCCTAATGCAGGGGGTGATTATTCTTAGGCGAATGGTTGGCTATATTAAGCGAACCCCCGTGCATACACTAGTCGATAAGGTGCGATAAGGACGCGTCTTCCCCAAATGTCCACCTCGAGCTCAGTTCCTCGTCTATACAACTACTTCCACTTCTTCACATCGTCTTTTCCACTAACCATCCACCAACCCCACCTCATATATCCAATATATTACTCCTCCCTAACACTCCCATGACCATTACAAACTATTATACGAAGTAGAGAAGTATTGCGACGTTTCACTCGCGAGTTCTATAGTCAAGATGGGCCGCTCCCAAACCCAAGGACTTCAACGACAGTATGGCGGCAGCCCACCTCATTATGATCCTTCGAATCAGGAGCTCTCCGACGAACTTATCGAATTTGTGTCACCGCATAACTCGGAATCTGAGCCTCCTCTCAAAAAGCGGAAGACAGCGCCAGTGCTAGCGCGAGCATCTGCCACCGATGATGTGATGCACAATCCAGACGCTGGACTAGACTATATCGTGGTGAATCGTATCAGTTGGGATATCCAATGCTCTTCATCCAAGTTATCCAAGGGCGCCCAACCACTCATCCGAAGGGATTTTCGACCACACATTACAACCATTCCGGGAAGAGGACGGGACTTTCAAGACCTGCGCATCGATGATAATTCCAAGAAAACCTTATTTCGCGCATCTTTAGTGGACAACATAGCAAATTTTGAAGATATTCACCTCGCCTGGGTCGTTGATAAAGATACTAAGAAGTGGGCAAATGGGCAAGGAAGACTGTGGACCGAGTTTGGGATCGAGTTGTTTCAGACCGAAGGGCTTGATGTTGTTCGATTGACATTTGTAGTCAAGTGGAACATCACTACATCGCCATTCTACATATGCCAAGCGGTAAGAAAGCCGGAGTCGGTCTCAAAAGTCCTTGCTAGATACTTCCCAGAAACCCCCGGGAGCCAAACGAAGTCTTGGACACCCCAAGACTTTTACGAGAGTGCTTATTCTCCAGATAAGAGCGATGATGATTCGAAGTCACTGTCAGTCCCAGAATTCGAGACCAACCTCTATCCGTTCCAGCGAAGATCTATTCAATGGTTATTGAAGAGAGAGGTTGTAGAATGGTCGGAAGTAGGTCGACGTATCATACCGTTAGGCCAACAGGCGCATTCAACATCACTGACCTCATTCATCTCGACAAGCGATGCTACAGGTCGGCGCTGCTTTGTTAGTCACCTATTCGGGCTCGTTACAATGGATACCGCCTCATTTCGAGACCAGGAGCGCAGCCTAAAAGGAGGTATCCTGGCCGAGGAGATGGGCCTTGGCAAGACGGTGGAAATATTATCTCTGATCGCACTCAACAAGCGCCCCAGAGAGTCAACTGGCTCTGTGTACGATGTATTCACTGGTACGAATGTTCGCCCGACTGCGGCGACCCTCATCATCGCCCCGCAAGCAATATCTGTCCAGTGGATATCAGAGATCAACAAGCATGCACCTTATCTAAAAGTAGCCCATTATTATGGTGCTACGCAGCATGAGCCTATGACACCGATCCAACTCGAAGACTATCTAGCAGCTTCCGATATTGTGGTTTCTTCGTACTCTGTGCTCGCAAATGAGGTTCACTATACCTCCTTGAATCCATCAAAAATTCTTCGCACAGCGCCCAAATACCCACGCGCTAATTCACCTCTGATGTCACTTCAGTTTTTCAGAGTAGTTCTGGACGAAGCACAGATGATCGAGAGTGGTGTAAGCCAAGCGGCGACCATTGCAAGAATGGTTCCTCGAGTCAATGCTTGGTGCGTGACTGGAACACCGGTTCGGAAAGATGTGAACGATCTGCTCGGTTTGCTAGTATTTCTGCGTTGTGAGCCTTTCGCCTCGAGGAATCATGTCTGGTCATCTTTGATTTCTTCTCGCAAACAAGATTTCAAAAGCTTGTTTTCAAATCTAGCACTTCGCCATAGCAAACTCAGTGTTCGAGACGAGCTAAAGCTCCCTACGCAGCGACGATACGTGATCACGATGCCTTTCACGCCGATTGAAGAACAACACTATCAGGAAATTTTCAACCAGATGTGCGAAGCATGCGAATTAGATTCCGAAGGTGGTCCACTGATCGAAGGATGGCACGCAAGAGATTTTGCCGAAACAATGAGAAAATGGCTTGTTCGACTACGACAGACGGCTTTGCATCCTGAAGTTGGCAATCGGAACCGGCGGGCATTGGGAAATAAAGACGGACCTCTTCGAACGGTTGATCAAGTGCTCGATGTGATGCTTGAACAGGCAGACCTTGTCGTGAGAACCGAGCAGCGTGCACTCCTCGCCCTAAGATTAAAGCGAGGACAGCTTTTTGAGAACTCACCACAAGTCCACGAAGCTCTTGATATATGGACTCAAGCAGCCAAAGAGTCATCCATAATTGTCGACGAGTGCCGACAACAGCTTCAAGAGGAGATTGATCGTAATGTGGCAGAGGGAAAGTATCCTGGAAGAAAGAGCATAACCGAATCCGATGAAGACACAGCCGGAGAGAGTGAGCCTGAAGAGTAAGCAATTCTCTTCTTGCTCATACAATTTATTAACGCTATGTTAGTTCAGAATTGACCAAACGTCTTGGGACACTTCGAAATCGCGTACGGTCAGCACTAGAAATTCAACACATTGCCGTCTTCTTTTGTGCCAATGCTCACTTTCAGATCAAGTCTAATGAAGAAATGACACAACCTGACTCTCCGGAATTCGTTGAACTAGAAAAATTGGAAACTGATGGCTATGATTCAGCAAAAGGCTTGCGACGCGAAATTCTTCAGGAGGTAAGCATAACTAGAGTCTATATCCAATTATCCACATCTATACCGTGCAACTGCTAACAAGCACGCAAACAGATATTTGGGAAAGCAGACCAACTCATGCGGAGAATCTCCAAAAAAGCTTCCTCTCAATCCTTCGTCCACATACCAAATTTCTTGTCCGCCTCTCCGAACGGTGGGATTGAAAGCAGGCGGTTCATGGAGCAATTAGATGCTCTCGGAGAAGCCCTCGACGTTCAGGCCGGTCAACTCGACGAATGGAGAGAAAAGACCGTCGAATACCTTCAGCGTCCGCTCGTGGATGAAGATGACGATGTTGAGGTCACGGGTGACGAGTATGAAGAATCCACAAAGACGCAAGACGAAGTCATGATCTATGTCCAAGCATTACGAACCGTTATCGCTGATCGTCATGATGCTCTTACTGGCCAGGAGAACAAACTCATCGAATATGAAGTGAAGACAGCCTTGCGTCTAGCGAATGATGGAGAAGGACCTTTCCCTGAAAAGACACTCGAGCTGTTTAAAGTACGTAAGCAAATCAAGCCGCCAAAGCACATAGGTTTTGTTCGTCGTGTTGTAGGAGAGCTTCGAGCTTTAGCCAACACTCTCAGGTTAGAGGCTGAACATGGCAATCTTCGCGCACAGAGCGAGCTCACTATCGTGGACAAACAACTCAAGTTGACCCAGAAACAATTGACCGAGCAGACAAAGGCCACAGCTGCCTTAGAGAAAGAGGTAGAACTCTTCTCTAGGGTCATGAATACTAGGCTTGAATATTATCGACAACTACAACAAGTGTCTGATATGGTTGCCCCGTACCGGGGAGTGAACAATGCGGCAACTCTTGCAAAGTATCTACGAGACGAAGAGAAACTTGACAACAAGATTGCTCAAGCCAAATCTAAGCGTCGATATCTGCAGCACCTGAAGGCAGAAGTTTCAAACCCTCAAGAACAGCGAATCTGTGTGATTTGCAGAGAGTCTTTTGAAATTGGGGCGCTAACAGTCTGTGGCCATCAGTATTGCAAGGAATGTATTCAATTATGGTGGAGTGCGCATCGCAATTGTCCTGTCTGTAAAAAGAAACTTATACGGGCGGACTTACACGAAATCACGTACAAACCCCAAGAGCTTTCTATTCAGGCTGAAGAGATAGATAGCCCCTCTCGAAGACGAGATTCGTCGGATGGCTGTTCAAGCAAATCCGCTATATATTCTGAATTGAGTAAAAGCAAACTTGTAGAAATCAAGAACATTGAGTTGGATGGCCCTTCATTCACTACAAAAGTGGATACTCTAGTACGCCATCTCATCTGGCTACGAGAATCCGATCCAGGTGCCAAATCTATCATCTTCTCCCAGTTCAAGGATTTCCTCGAGGTCCTAGCGCTCGCATTTCAGCGCTTTAAGATTGGGTTTTCGGCTATTGACAAGCCAAATGGCATCCAGAGATTTAAGGATGACCCAAGCGCCGAATGTTTCCTCCTTCACGCACGTGCTCATTCTTCTGGTCTGAATCTTGTCAATGCAAGCCATGTCTTCCTCTGCGAACCACTCTTGAACACGGCTCTAGAGCTCCAGGCTATTGCTCGTGTAGACCGCATCGGTCAAAGCCAGGACACCAGTGTTTGGTTGTACCTTGTCGATGGCACGGTTGAAGAATCCATACATTCGCTTTCGGTAAAGCGACGTATGCAGCATATGTCCAGCCTTCCTCGTTCACATAAGAAAAACAAGGGCAAAGGAAAATCGAGAAGTATCAGCGATGGCGAAGTCCTCGTCGAGGATCTGGAAGAAGCGAATTCGATGGAGTTGCAACAGGCTTCGCTTACGAAGTTATTGGCAAAGGGAGATCTTGGTGGTGAGATGGTAAAGCAAGAGGATCTATGGGAGTGTTTGTTCGGGAATACAGGTGGGCAGAGATCTAGGCAGAAAGTTATAGGGAACTCGGACCTGAGAGAAGATAGAGAGATTGCGAGACATTTTAGAGTTGAAGCTGCGGAGATGAGACAAAATGGTGGGGATGAGGTTGTTTTTGAGCATTGAGAAGCGAATTTGTGACCAAATTCTTGGATCATAGTGTTAAATGTGATCGATGATGGCGTAAAATTACAATGGTACATTCGTCATTCATGGGCACATGGCTTCAATGTAATATATACATGAAATGTCTCAAAGGATCTGGCGTCACAACAGAGGTCGCTAACCTTTGCAACATCCTCGAGCTTTATGATAGATAAACTTGATTACGATAGACGAATAATGAAAATATTTGCACAATATTTCGCTCCTGTGATAAATCTCACTCCACAGTACGCATTTAATCACTTTTCGTGATTTATTCATGTTTAATTGTGTATCTATACAGCCTCCAAAACTCCAACGCTACATGTGTATATACAATACACCCCTCTTATTATATAAGACGAAACGGACGCCTCACCCGGCGCCTCACTTTCCAGTACTGTATGTACAGTCCATCCAATCTTTTCTCATCTAAGGTTTTCATCCAATGTCATTACCACTACCCTTCCCGAGTATACTTCCGCTTGCCGTCTAAAAATTAGTTCCATGGGGAAGAGCCTGATCGTTCTTGTACTTCACACCGTTGACAACCCTCTCATCGTTCTGACCGACCGTCGTTTGACTATTCGCCGCACCATCGTTCTGTTCCATCTGCATCACCGTCTCGCCTGGTCCGGTTCCAAATCCGCCCATACGTTCCCCATCTTTGCTAAAGCGAGCCGCGGGATCTTTGGTGCGGACTGCTGGGATGAGATCGATGAAGAATGAGAAAACGTAAAATGTGAAGACAAATGCGATGATCCATTCCAAGACTGCGGCGGCGTTGTATCTACCCGTACGAGAGCATACACCGAAGCCGATTGCGAGAGCGATCTCGATGAGAATGAAGAATAACTTGATCCAGAAGGAGATACGTAAGATGGCGTGTTGGCGGAAGTCTAAGATAAATCGTTACCATGGGTAGCTCGGAAAGAGGTCTTTAAGGCAACTTACGTATTCCAAGGCGCTGGTATTCCCAGCAAATAAAGACGGCCGAAATAACGTATCCTCCAATAAACAGCACAAGGAAGATATTATGCAGTGTGTTGTGTCGCCAAGTATCAAAGATACTTAGTAGGATCAACCCCGCCGTGCCAATCGCCGCAAAGGCAATGCTGACCCAACTCAACACCTTCTGGAACATGCTAGTATTCCTAGCCAGTCGACCCTTATGTCTCAAAAACCGCTCGGAGAGGAAGGATAGGTCGAGGAACACAGTTGTCACAACGCTTCCTGCGATAAAGAGCGGTTTGAGTTCTTGGGAGCCGACGTCACTGATGTAGGCGATTGTCTGGGTGGCTGCCATAGGGGGGAGATGCGCTCCATTGTTGTTGACTTCCCAATGGATGAGCATTCCCATAAGCATGCCTAGCCAGCACAAGCCAGAGATGACGGGGAAAACCTATAATTTATTAGAGTTGAGTTGGATACCAGTTCATAGAGGAAACATACCCAATATGATACTCCCCACATGGCTGCTGTAGTTAGAAGTAATCGATGGCGTATATTTGTATTGTCAAGACGAGGACTGGATATCTTGCGCAAAGCGCTGGGTAACGGCGGCGATTCTAATAGAGAGCAGAAAGAAAGATGATGTGAAGGAAAATAAAACTGTTGGTGCTAGAAGAAGTCCGTGAGGGAAAGAGGCCCCAAGATGTACTCAAGCGCTCCACTCTACAAGAAGAATTCGAAAACTATCGTAAGCTAGCTGCAGCTAGCTCAGCCTCCCAATGAATCCAATTCAACGAGATTCAGTACGAGTACACTCTTAAACGCGTGTCGATTACCATAACTCCTATCGAATTTAGCGCGATTTCTGACCAAGCGGACATTAAAAACTGTTGCTGCGGCATCGCCACGATGGAATCTGCTTGTTGACATCATCTTCGAAATACGTCATTAACGGGTCAGCTCGGATATAGCTTGGACCGTCCGCTTTACCGAGCCTAACTTGGAAGAACTATTTTCCGTGATACGACAAAGGTCAGTTTCAGCCTTGTCATGTGCACGCTTCGATCTCAGCCCTGTTGATATCAACTGCAGACCGTCTTGCAAAGACAACCTTAAAACCCTACTAAGTGCATCAAGGGCGCAACGATAATTAGTGTTCTGGGATACACACAGCACATCACCAATGCTATAGCTGAATAAAAATCCGCAATTGGCCATGGCTGTGTCGCCCCTCATTGTCCCAAACTCTGCGGAGAAGGGGGGTCCAACAGCTAAATCTAGGCTTCAATCAGCAACGGCTTCATCAAACGGAACTCCAATCGCAGGGCAGTCAAGCAATGAAACGAACGATGTAGCCGAGCAAATGAACGAGGACGAAAAAGCGAAATATGTAAAAGGTCTCCCACCCAACTCCCAATCTACGCAAATAAATAATAACCATTCTCCAGGCAAGAAACTCGGGGAAGGAACCTACGCCAATGTCTACCTAGGCCACATCCGCTCCTCGCCCTCCTCCCTCGTCGCCATCAAAAAGATCAAAGTCCAGCAACAATACACCGAGGGCATGGCACCCGACGCAATCCGCGAACTAAAGCACCTCCAAGAACTCTCCCACCCCAACATCATCTCCCTCATATCAGTCTTCTCCTCCAAAGACCAGAATATTAATCTAGTCCTCGAATTCCTACCGCTGGGAGACCTGGAAATGCTCATCCGAGACACGTCAGGCGTACGTTACGGAATGGCGGATATCAAAGCGTGGATGGGAATGCTAAGTCGCGCGGTGTGGTTCTGCCACGAGAACTTCGTGCTGCATCGGGATATCAAACCTAACAATCTTCTCATTGCCGCCGATGGAGAAGTCAAACTTGCAGATTTCGGTCTCGCGAGATCTTTTTCGGATCCGTATAGGTCGATGACGTCTAATGTTATAACGATATGGTACAGGCCGCCAGAACTTCTATTCGGCGCGAGACACTACTCAGGTGCTGTCGATGTCTGGTCCGTTGGCCTCGTGTTTGCGGAACTAGTCATTCGTGTCCCTTACTTGCAAGGTATTAGTGAAGTCGATCAAATCGCCAAACTGTGTATGGGCATCGGAACACCCACCGAAGAAAACTGGCCTGGTGTTTCCAAATTGCCTGAATACACCGTCCCCGCTCCTCCCACCCCAGTCCAGGGAATCGATCACTATCTCTCCATGTTTGGGACCGTGGGGCAGGAGGGTGTGGATTTATTGATGAAGATGTTGATTATGGATCCTAGGAGGCGGATCACTGCACGGCAGGTACTGGAACATGGATGGTGGAGTAACGAACCGAGGGCGACGAAGAAGGAAGACTTACCAAAGAAAGGGGGAGGGGAGAGTAAGATCGCGGAAGATCTGAAGAGGAGACCTGGGATGGTTGATGATGAGCGGGGTGGAAAGGTTGCGAGAAGGTTGGATTTTGGGGCAATGAGGTAGAGTTATCTGATTGATTATTGGCGTTTTACAGGAGCGATTAGGCGTTTAAAAGGAGCGTCCGAGGGCATTTGGGAAGGCTCAAGACAAGAGCTGGTTGTCTCCCGTAATTAAAATGTCATATTGATCTAGTCGCATAGGTGCATCATATGTCTCTCTGTCTTGGTCTCTGGAATCATAGTCCCAAAACTTTCTTCAAAATGGGTATTCAAAATATTTGTCCCAAGCCTGACTCCATCCACCAAGGCTTACCCCTCCATCTTCACATAACCACGCATCCAATACCATACATAGCCCTCTCCACATCTCTCTTCACCGTATACCAATCCGCCCGCCTTTCCGCAAACTCATAGACCTCTTCAGCTCTAAATACACCCCCGAATCTCGCCCCGTCAGCAATAACCTCTGCCAGCTCCTTCGCATGTTTCGCCTCAATAAGATAGATTTGACTCAATTCTCTCAAGGCCTTGAAGTACTCGAGCAGATCACTATTTCTCAAGGTTCTGACGTAGATGAAGTAGAGATTCATGTCAGAAATGAGGGCGATGGCTCCATCTGTTGAGACACGTTGACGTTTGAGATGTTTACATAGAGCGGTAAAGAGGCGGAGGCCGACTTCTTGGTTGAAAACGTCGAGGGTGTTCTTGTCGGTTGAGCCGTTGAGCATTTTAGTGTGGGATTCGACGATGGCGACGATTTGTTTCGCTGCAGCTGTGGGACCAATGTCAAAGTCCATTGGCTTGCCAGGTGCGGCTGGTAGGGGATTGAAATCGGTAGGCTGTTGAAGAGTGCCACAGACATATTCCACTTCGTCCATGAGCACATCAATACCTTTGTTGAGGCCTGCGGCAACACGCTCGTCAAGCATTTGCTCGAACTTCTTCTTGGCCTTGACAGCAGGGTCAAGGAAGTCATTGCGATCAGCAAGTTTGGTAGCTGCCAGTTGTTGCTCGTAGAAAACATCAATCATTTGAGAGATGAGATCACCAACATTCACTAATTCAAGAAACGTGACCAAGGGTGCAACGCCCTGCTGATGTTCGGATACTTCACGAGGATTGTACTTCCCCAAGTGATCAACAGCTTTGTCAAACCCGGTCCTGACATGCCTACTCCCTAAAATAGTAAGCAGAACCACGAAAATAGCTTCACATTGCTCTCTCGCTTCTTCTCCTGTCTGCCCGCCAAGTCTTACAAACAATGCTGCTCGCTCAATGCTTGTCTTTGCGGCATGTGTCAAGTCAAGGGCGACCTCGATACTGAACAAGGATCGGATTCCCTCTAGCTTTGAAGCCATCAGTGCTGCCTTGGCGGCCAACTCATCAGTTGGAGCTTCCGTAGGTAAGGGTGAGCCAAGACCAGGTGTTTGAGGTCTCGATGGATTTGGTGATGGAAGGGGGCTCGGCACTTGCAAACCCATCCTGTTTGCAACTGGTGCAATGGTAGATTTCGGTGCTGGTGCTCCAAATGGTAGTGATATAGCAGTTGGAAGGACATTGACTGGCATCATGACCACTTTCTTGAAGGAGCTCAAAAAGTCTTTCTTGTCCGCAACACGGTTGAAATTACCCATGAAAAACGATTCTTTTGTCGCCTCCTGTTCGGAGAGCTTCTTCTCCCAGTCATCCACCTCATGTTCTGCGAGCTTTTTGAAATGATCCAACTCCTCCTGTAAGTATAAGTCCACATGTGGTTCGAATACTCTCGCTACCACTGCCTTGACCTTTTCTGGAAAGTCCTCCCCTGAATTCCTGGAAGCCTTTAAAGACAGACCGAACCTCATACTCTGTTCGAAAAGCCCTGATACAGCTTTGAGATAAGAGGTGATGTTTCGATCATGTGCCTCATCAAATAAAGGCGTGACATACTCCATCAGAATATCCTCTGCAACTTTGTCCAATAATGACTGCAGAACATCCTCACCATTTGGGAAAACTCGATCAATTACATCTGATTGCTCGTTGATCTTCCCTGCAAGCTTCTCTAAAAATTCTTGTGAGGGATCCAGTGCGATTCCATCCGTTGCAGCTTGATTGATGCAGTCCATAGAGTTTCCGAGGCGATCGTTGAAAAGAGGATGTTTCTGCACAAAAAGTTCAATGCCAGCATGTCCTCCGTTCAATACCCCCAACACATGAGCATACCGTCGCATCATTCCGTCAACATCCCATGCCTCATATCCCTGTTCGAATTCTCGTAGGACGGCATTTTCGAAAACTCCAATCATTGTCACTAATCTTTCTTCCCTTGTTCTCCATCCCTGCGCCCAATCACTTCTAGCAAATATCGTCAAATGCGCCAGCATTTGTGCTTGCTGTTCGGGATCTCGATAGACTCGAAATATGACAGGATCAACGTGGCTCCTCGACCTCGCCAGATCGAAATAAAATGGTGCCAGCGCGGCATATATCTTCCCATACTCCTGCCTCGCGGAGCCTCGAATAGACTTCACCCCAGAGAAAATATTGAGTAAAGCTTCCGGGTCCAGCATGGGCGCTCGTTGTATTGGCATTTTCGCAATCGGTGTTGTCAATGTCAACGTCTCGAAACCGTCCACGGACTTCCTTATAGTTGAGGCCTTGTTCACAACTTCCACACTCCTCCTCTGTCTCTCTTCTTCCACGCCCGCGTCAAAAAGCGTCGTATTCGTCTTCCTCACGCCAGCATTTGCAACCCCAGCACCTCCATTAACTCCAATCCCCATCCTCTTCGCCTCCTCCTCATGTCTCAACCTCATTATCTCTCTCTTCTTCCGCATCGCCTCCTCGAACCGTTTCCTAGCCTCGCCCTCGTTCCAAACACCCATAACATTGAGTCTCTGCACCCACCTCGAATCCTCATATACCATTTCCAGCATCCGTTTCGAGGTGCGCGCGAAGGACATGAGATCGGGGATCGGAAGGTAATCGAGAATGGTGGAGATGATCTCGGCGGGGAGGACGGGCTTGCTCTCTATCATCTGGGTTGCTTTGAGGGAGGAGAGGATGTTGGTCCTGTTAGATCCTGCCCCAGCGACGGGAGTCCGCTTGAAGGTCGCCATCTTTGTAGTAGTGCCGGATCAAGGACTTCTGATAAAATGGCTACAGCTTTGATATTGCATCGCAGACCAATTAGTCCTGTATGAACGTGTTGCTAGGTAACTTTGTAAGCTACAGTGTGTCGCTGTGGTGGATAGAGCGGTTAAAATGTGGAGCAACGTGCTCAAGGCAGTGACGGCACATCTTCGGGCAATTTGAACGGGTCTGTATGGAGTGACATCCTCGAACATGAACTGGCAAATCATACCAAGCTCGACTGGTAAAATTGCAATGTGTCTGTACCCTTCACCGCCATGTAATATGTCCCAACTGTGTTTTGTTGTTTTAAGCTCCCTTTTTCGGCTTCTAACTATTTATCGTTCACGTATCCGGTCACCTCATACAACATGCAATGTTAAGCATTGCTATAGACTATAACTTTCAATCACTAAGCCATCAAACATTCTACAGAGTGTTTACCGTCTTTATCTCCATCAAAATAATACAGCCACCCTTCCAATGTTCTTCGATATGTATTCACATCGTGGTATACATTGCCATATATACAAAATTCGATACATGGCTGAAGAAAAGCACCGATAGCCTCCTAGTACTTATTTCCTTTACATCCTTGAACCTGTTTCCGACTTTACAAAGTAATAATAGGGAATGTTCATCGAGTTGAGAAAAACAAAATAAGAGAAAGCAAGGACAAGTACTCTTAAATTAATTTGATGTTGCCTGTTGTCTCCCCCTAGCTCCTCGGCTTTCGTTTCGTGGGAGATTTAAATCTCCTCAGTAAATTTAGCCGATCTTGCAGGACTGCTGCTCTTCTGCGCTGGAAATGTTGGCGGCGGTGCAAGATCCTCATCGAAGTTATCTCTCGCTTCTTGGAACTCTTCGTCATCTCGTCCAATACTGCTGACACTACTCACGGAGCTGACGCTACTTTCTCTCCTTGCTAAAGAGCCAACAGCTCTCTCCTCAGATGCGTCTCTTTTCGTTTCTTCCTTCGGTTTCGTGTTTGCCAGTGTAACATCTCGAACGCTCGAGCTTTTAGCACCGAGGCTCGTAGTGCTGTTGTTAGCACTTGCTCCAGTCAATGCAGCTCCTCCAATGAAACTGCCCTTCTTTTCGGGATCCTTCTCCACTACTGAGGGTTTCTGAGGTCTGCTCAATCGGCGTGAGAATTTTGTTTTTAGCCAATTCTTAACTTTGCCACCATCTTTTGGTGATGTCGGCGACATAGGGGTGGCGTCGTCTGGATTCGCAGCATTCGCGTTTTCTCTCATGCGGAGACTTGCTTGATCTTCCATTGATGTGCGGATTCCGGTAGAACCTTGTCTTCTTTCGTTTCCTGTCTCCATAATCTCATCACCAGGGCCAAGTCCCACAACAGGAGCTGCTCCAGCCTTTTGAGCATGCTCTTTCCTGACAAGTCTTTCTTCCTCACGAGTGGCTTTTTCCTCTTCCTTGGTCGTTGTAGTAGTCCTAGCAACAGCTTCGTCGGTACTTTCATTGTCAACAGTACCTTCAGCTCGTTCGGTTCCAGTCTCAGCAACCACATTTTCCGCTCCAGAAGCCACAACGGTAGGCGTCCCCGCTTTCTGTGAGAGCCGCTTCTTTGCTTTCTTTTCTTCGTCGCGAGCGACTTTCTCCTCGGCTTTGCGTGCTTTCCCTTCCTCTTTATCTTGCTCTATTTTAATTTAGTTTATAGCCTCATAGACGTTCAAGAAACTCACGTTTAAGCTTTTTGTTGATTTCTTTTTGCTCCTTCTCCCGACTTTTCTGTTCTTCCGCTTTCCTCTTTTGTGTTTCCTGTTCATGTTTCATCTCTGCCTCTTTGATTCTTTTGACTTCAGCCTTCTCGTTGATATCGTCCAAGACTGGTTGTATATTCCTCGAAGCAACCAAATCGACAGCGCTCTGGTTGATGAACTTGCCTCCGCCAATGTTAACTTTGCCGTAATTCTCCATCCGGTTATCGCTCTTCGCTTGCGCAGCTGCATGTGCCTTAACCTCCCATTCTGTGAGAAGGGATGGTGCCACTTTTCCTGTATCAGCAAACACCTTCTCATCCATTCCATGTAAACTTTTCGTGACGTTGCGTTGAGCAACAGCGATCAGATTTTCCCTATCCTGTTGTCGCTTCTTCGCATCAACTTGTGAGAGATTGTTCGAGAATAGGGACATCTGAGCCCGGATCTTGTTGGATTGCTCTCGATCTTCATCTAGCCCACCGTCACTAGATGCCCGACGGCGGGTCCGTCCACGAATTGACAGTCTTGATGTAGGCTGCTGAGTGCTTCCATAGTAATCGCGATATTCTCGATTTTGAGCATGCTCGTCATGTAGCTTGGCGAGCCTCTCATGTGCCAACTTCTGCGCTGCTTCTTGCAGATTATTAAAGCGCATCGGTTGCACATCGTCGCCCATGCTGGAAGTCGACAGCTTTCGGCCATGCGCTGCTGATGCGCCGCTTTGGGCATGGGCGTTTGAGGCTGCTTCAATCTGCTTCTGTTGGATATTATACATCTGTTTGGCCATGGCAACCGCAGAAGCATGTAAAGAGTTCTGCCTGTTCAGCTCGTCGACCTCTGGAGCGACAGGTGGGTGAGATGTGTACATTTCTCTTGACATATTGGTGAAAGGAATAGATCCACCTTCGGAGGAGATGTTGCTACTGCGATTCTTTGTGTGCGCAGAAGTAGCGGCACTCAGGGCGTTTTTTGCCGCGTTGCTCTCGTCAGGATATGTCTCGAGCTTTGGAGGTGGTTGAGGGGTTGATTCGGCTCGTTTCCTACTCGTAGACATTGCGCCTGTAGCAGCCATCAAGGAGCGCTGCCGACCTAAGTCTGTATAACCATAATCAATGATGGGAGATGATTGACCTGCACCAAACTTCTTGAATGCTTGAGCAGCAGCAGAATTGCCCCAAACTGATGGTTCTGGTTTCCAGATTTCTACCTTTCCATCATTCCTGTGAGCTAGCGTTGCTGCTTTTGCACCATACGAGCTCTGCTCCGGTTGCCACAAAGGAGCCATCTTGTAGTCCTTCGCGAGAACTGCGGCAGCTGAAGCGGACGCAGAGGGGTCTGGCTTCCAATGCTCAAAAGGTTTCTGATTGCTCCACCCTAGACTTGCAGCTGCACCAGCAGCCGAGTCATTCTTCTTCAATCCACTTGAGGGATAACTGGGCAGATCTTTTGGATTGGCGTATTTGAGAGATGCTGCCGCACCTGGTGAGAAGACCATTAGCTAGTGTTCTACATCAACACTTTCCTATATTCTTCACTTACCAGCAGAGGATAACTTGTGATTACCATCGAGAAACTCTTGTCCGTTCCTCTTGTTGTCATATTTCGTGACATACAGGGCAGCCGTCGCAGCCTGATCCTCCAGTTTGTTAGAATTGGTGTGCTGTTCCTTACGTACATCTTCGATTGGGCCTGTAGGCACAACCGCCGTGGTTCCACTTTGCACCTGCGCCATATTTATGGTATTGATGTACTCGGAATACCTTGAGAGTAGGCACAGAAGAAGATATGCTCTCTGTTAAGGAATAGAGAGGGCGAGTAACGAGTTTCTCTGGCTGTTGATAAGCTCTGGTTGCACTTGTCGTTCCTCAATAGCTACGTAGTGCCTCGAAACACTTTCTCCGACGTCATCCAATGGGCCGAGTGTGAGGGACCACTTGAGAGTGCACGAGCAATGTTATTGCCGTGCAGAAGAGGTAGAGAGATGTAAATGATAAGGAAAAGCTGTGAATGAGGCAGTCCAAGGTAGGTATCAAGCACTGCTTACATGTCCTGCATATTATGGTCTTTCACATCATACTCATAGCTCGAGCGAACTGGGCTTTCCTCTACTACTGTTTTGGAGCTTGTTGCCCAACGCGCTCAAGGACGCGATTGACGTCACTGCCAAGACCTATTCGAGTCCCTGCATCATCACCTTTTACTTCACATGAATCTTGGAATATTCAGCTGAACGCTTCACAGCATTCTAGGGAAGGGAAGTTACCTGTCTCAATATCATTAGAGAAATGGGCTGCCTATGTATCCACATACACCTCTTCCATGGTGACATACCATATTCTCTTCGAAGAACTGGGATATTTCAGCTGTATGCAAAGTCTTCCATCGAAGCCGGCCGGCTGCGGGGTGCATTCGGTCGTGCACCTCCAACATGTGCTTGTCAAAGGTACGGTGTGAGGGACACGAGAAACTGTATCTGGCGACTAGGGTTTTTGTGAGCGAAGATGAAAATGAACTTAAAGATTGATCGATCTCCAGTTCTTCTTATTGAAGTCGCGCCTGGGTCCATGCCTCGGTCCGCATCGCGGCGACAATACAAGTTGATCGTCACAGGGATGAAGATGCTTCAGCTTCTTCGGAGAATCGAGGGGTCGACAGCCAAGATCCCTGTTTTGAGTCTAGACTGTAAACCCGTTTCATCATGCTCAAAGTTCCTCTGTTCTTTCCTTATCCCAAGTTTAACCTGGTCACGGTTCGCTCTACCCACGAGAATTGGCATCACTTACAAAGTCAATCTCTCTTGCTAAATTCTGTGCCTCGCATCGCATCGACCCCCTTTTCCGTCCGTTATCAGACCTTTCATCGCATGTTGTATTAATTGGGTACAATGGCCGACCTCAAAGTAGACATGAAGACTATGGCGGACGTTCGGGAGGGCGAGATCCTTGTTGATAAATTTGACAATATCTTGAATTTCAGAGACGTTGGTAGCACGGTCAATAAATTCACTGGGAAAAAGTAGGTCGAATGTCAACGCATGAATGCGCGATACCAGGAACTCAAGAATGGTACAATCTCTTATTCAGTACTTTTGTTAAATTGAATACAGGATCATTGCAGAATGTGTGCTGTTTAGAAGTGCTCGGCCAGGTAATTAACATCTGCTCCAAAGTAAACATGATACTGACAGTCACAGATGATGCTACGTTATTGGATAGGAAGCGCCTAGTAGAGGAGTTTGGAATCAAAACCATCGTGGACCTTCGGACCGTGTACACTTCAACCGCTCCACTATTGAGACCCATGTACTAATGGGGGTCCTCGAATAGCACAGAACACGCCAATCAAGTGAAAAAGAGGGAAGGCCAATTGAAGATGCCCCAGACCATCCAATCTAACGAAGCATTGTCAACACCTCTTAGGATACCTAATATTAATTACCGCTTAATCAACATCAATGGGAAGAGTTTCGAACGCAGCCTTATCCACCGACTGTCATGGTGGAGTTTAATGTACGAGCAAACCCCGTCCCCTTCACCATTCAGATAGCTTGTATTTTACAGAACCTTCAGTGCTCACATTTGTCATAGAAAAATGGCATTTCTCATGCTCTTCCATCAACGCATGAAAGCGATAGCGATCATGGGCCGTGAAGTCATGGGGCCACGCGGTCTCGTTGGCTTAGGGAAAGACACCCTTGACAACTCAGGACCCGAGATATTAGAGGTAATGTCAGAATCTGAGGCTCAGAAAAATGCTAATGCGCCAGTTTCAGACACTTTACGCACTATCTAACCAGACTAATACTCCAGTCCTAGTCCATTGTACACAAGGAAAAGATAGAACGGGTCTAATAATATGTCTTGCCCTGCTCTTACTAGAAGTACCAGTAAACGCCATCATCCATGATTATCTTCTTTCCGAAGAAGAACTTGGACCAGAGTACGAGTCACGACTAGAAGAAATCAGAAGTATAGGTCTGGGAGAGGAATTTGCCGGATGTCCCGCGAATTGGGTCCAAGAGATGGTCAGCCATCTAGATACCAAGTATGGAGGTGTTCGGCGGTACGCAAAGTCAATTGGATTCAAAGAGTTGGATCAAGAGATTTTGGTGGAAAGAATGGCTTATGCGTCTTGAGAAGCATATTGGTTTGGTTGCATCTGTCGAGTTGACGATTGTGCATATCATAGAGTTGCAGCATTGGAGTTGGAAGGAGGGTAGAGTTGAGCATTACAGCATCTTTGCATAAACCAGAGTTACAAGATCTGAATTTGTGTATATGTATATATTTGCGAATTAGTCATCGTCAGAGTTTGCGGACAAACGCAGAGGGTCAGGATCCTTCTCGTAAATTCTGATGCTAAATACGGCCTCCAGAGCAAAGTACAACTGTATTTTTATGGAGAGCTAACTGTCTGCTTTTTGTCACTTGTAATGCTGTTTAACTTTCTGTTTTCTCATGCTCTTGTATGGTCTTGTCATTGAGAACATTAGGACATCTTAAATGTCTGGCAGAAAACAAATCACTTCTTAGTAATTCTCTTCGTATCTTTTGCTAAATGAGGAAATTATCTAGTATCCATCCAAATATTATATCAAGCCGCATGGAGTTTTGACGATTGAAACCCGTTCCACTCCGGTGAACTTCACCTCTGAACATTTTTGATGGGGGACATCTTCCCTAGGGAATCAAAGTAAACCATAAAGCGAAAACTTGGCATGGCCAATTCACGACCTCTTATTTTTAAAGTTGACCTCGTGTATAGTGTAACCTTACATTATGCACACTGCCAGAACCGTTCAACCAAAAAGCTCTCCAAGTTGCCGGCACATCTAACCTGTCTGTTGATGGGACTAAGAAATTGGAAGTACCCAAACTGGTTTGTCAAATCGTTCAACATACTCACCGCTTTTTTACTTTTTACCAGCTACCCTGAGAGGACATACGGCGGTAAGCGAACTCCGTAACTTCATCAAAAGTGGACGGAGTTATCGGAACCGAGACTTTTCTTAACTCCCTGTCAGCCGTTTCATTCTGTAACTTGTTAAATTACTGCTTCTGGCCATTTCGTTGAATGGAGCATCACGATTCGTCGATCTGTTGGAGTGTGAGCTCAGGCTAAGTCACACTCTGCGCAGAAGGCAAGCGCATTAGCCTAATCAAGCTTTCGGATCCTTGCTCTGCGAAGTGGTTGCCAGATCTGAAAGGCTGGTTGATATTGAAAAAGCTAGGGCAAACCTGGGAATTGGACGAGAGGATGTGAAGACAAGCTTTAGACTAGAGCTTATTGTTGTGCTTCGTTGTACAGCGGTCATAGAGGTCCAAAGTTTCAACGTCTAGTGTATGGGATATACGACATTAGCGAACAGCTTGTACCTGAATCCGAGGTCGGACAGAAGGTGCCCGCCATGGTTGAAAGTCTCCGAGATACTGACCAAGCATTTCAAGGCAACAAAATAGATGTTCCACATCTATGTAGTAAGAACTTAGACAGACAGTAGATGCCCTTGTTACTTGAACAACAATCTAATGATTACTTGATACTTAAGGGGTTTATGAGGAATACATCCGAGTTGTCCAATCGCAGATATTTATGAATCGGAACGGTCCTCGTCAGCTCGAATATCCATCGCCAACAGGGATGCCTGTATGGAATGGCCGAGGCATCATAAATTTATTTCGAGAGACGTTCAAAGAGTAACGATTAAAGTTGAATAATAATGAAAGGAGATGTATTTCTCTTATTATCTTGGCCGTATATCACATCTGTGGTTTTCGACATTCAATATTGCCTAGGTAGTCTACAAGTTGTTCCTTCACTCTTTATCTTACTCTGCTCTTGCAATCAACACCCCTGCTCCATGCCCCCCAAATGCACTAAGCTGAGCCTTGATCACTCGCAGAAGCCCACCTCGCCCTCGCCCTCGCCATACCGCCGCCACTATGACCAATACAAACGGATGGCCGAAAACTGCACTCCCAGTTGTCCAGTCGGCAGCTCGTTTTGCCGTCACAGACTCTTCGACTAGGGTGGAGATTCGCGGTAGGGTAGGATCATGGTCGTGCTGAGAATATGTACCAGGCTTCCCCACCTGTTGTTAGTTGTTGAACATTCAAACTCAATGGCGAATATCTTGGGTTGATCGCAAAATAGACCATGGCCAGTTACGATGGTGAGAAAGGTCTCAGGCCAGGACCTCCGGAACCCCAGGCAGCAGTCCAGAATACGAATCAGTCCGAGCCACTGGATGTTGATAACTCCGAAAAAGATACTATAGAATTTACCAGCCATGTCGGAACTGAGAGCAAGAATGTCGAGAAGGGCGAGAGCTCCAGTGGAGAGAATGGGAAGGAGGAGGAAGAGTTGGAGTCCGTGGATCGCTATACAACAAATGCGAGTGCGCTGACAAGGACGGATTCCCATGTAGACGAACTGGTTCCTAAGAAGCTATGGTACAAGAAGGTCAACCCGTTGAGATGGGGCAAAATACCACCAGTCCCAGGAAGCAGAGGGCCTTCAAGAGAGAATACTGCTGGTTTCTTCAGCCTGGTGTATTTTCAATGGGTTGCACCCATAATGAGCGTATGTTGTCCCTTTCATCGTTCAAAATGTATGCTAATATTTGTAGGTTGGATACAAAAGGCCACTCGAACAGAATGATATTTGGACTGTCAACCCAAATCGGACTGCAAAAGTCATGACAGAAAAGTTGCAAGCATCTTTCAAGAAGAGGGTAGCAAGAGGGGACAAGTACCCATTACTATGGGCATTACACGAAACCTTCAAAATTGAATTCTGGATAGGTGGCGTGTGTCAATTCTTTTCGAACATTCTGCAATCTGTTTCCCCATATACTCTTCGATATCTTATTCAATTCGCCACCGATGCATATAGAGCACAGAGAAGGGGAGAAAGCCCACCACATATTGGGAAGGGAATTGGCCTTGTCCTTGGAATCACATTTATGCAAATGCTACAGAGTTTGGGTACGAACCACTTTATTTATCGCGGCATGATGGTAGGAGGAGAATCTAGAGCGGTCCTCATATCAGTCATTTTCGAGAAGGCTATGAATATCTCTGGTCGGGCAAAGGCTGGCGGTCGCGAAATCAGAGAAGGAGCCGGGGAAGGAGAAGTCAGTGTCGATCCGAAAAGGGCAAAGAAAGACGTGAAGAAGAACAAAAAAGGGGCTGGGAATGAGCCAAATACTGGAAAGGGCATCTCTGGAGATGGCACCGGCTGGGCAAATGGGAGAGTTGTGAATCTCATGTCCGTTGATACTTATCGTGTTGATCAAGCATCAGGCTTGTTCCACATGATCTGGACTGCACCAATATCGTGCCTCATTACCCTCGCCCTTTTGATTGTCAATTTGTCCTACAACGCCTTAGCCGGATTTGCTTTACTTGTTGTTGGTATGCCTCTTCTAACCAAAGCGGTTAAGTCCTTGTTCAGGCGACGAAAGAAAATCAACAAGATCACCGATCAGCGTGTCAGCTTAACCCAAGAAATCTTGCAATCAGTCAGATTTGTAAAGTTCTTTGGCTGGGAAACCGCATTCCTGAAACGACTGGGCGAGATCAGAGACCGAGAGATTTCCGCTATCCATGTTCTCCTCGCCATTCGAAATGCTCTCATGGCAGTATCCCTGTCTTTGCCCATTTTCGCATCGATGCTTGCATTCGTTACTTACTCCCTGACTGACAATGCCCTTGATCCAGCACTTGTCTTCTCCTCGCTCGCCTTGTTCAACTCCCTCCGTATTCCTCTCAACCTCTTACCTATGGTTATTGGGCAGGTCACAGATGCTTGGTCTTCAATTTGTAGAATCCAGGAATACCTCATGAGTGAGGAACAGGAAGACGAGGCAAAATTTGATTTGGATGCCGAGAATGCTGTAGACATGAAACATGCCAACTTCACCTGGGAGCGAACTGCCACACAAGATCCGGATAGTGCACCAGCAATCGGAAAGGCCGTCAAGGCTGAAAGGCCGTCGAAGAAGACAATTGTTGACGAGAAAGCGCCAGCAGACCTGTTAACCCCACCAGATTTGACGTCTATGGGAAGTAGCACGCCCGATGATGCCACGACGCTTACCGAGGAACGAGAACCATTCAAACTACAGAACATAGAATTTTCAATTGGTCGCAATGAATTAGTTGCAGTAATCGGTGGTGTTGGAAGCGGAAAGAGCTCTCTTCTAGCTGCACTTGCAGGTGATATGCGCAGGACTAAAGGGGAATTGGCAATTGGTGCAAGTAGAGCGTTCTGCCCACAATATGCATGGATCCAAAATGCTACAGTGAAAGACAACATTTTGTTTGGGAAGGAAATGGATAAAACTTGGTTGGTCTCCAACGTGCAAATCTTGGGCTTGACACTAATTAAACTCTAGGTACCATCGTGTCGTTGACGCTTGTGCTTTACAACCAGATCTTGAGATGCTTCCCCAAGGCGATAACACTGAAATTGGTGAGCGTGGTATCACAGTCTCGGGTGGACAAAAGCAACGTCTCAACATTGCTCGTGCAATATATTTCGATGCTGATCTAATACTCATGGACGACCCGCTGTCTGCAGTAGATGCACACGTTGGCCGCCATATATTTGATAATGCAATTCTCGGACTGCTAAAGGACAAGGCGAGGGTTTTGGCGACACATCAACTGTGGGTATTGAACAGATGCGACCGCATTATCTGGATGGAGGATGGCCATATTCAAGCAATTGATACATTCGACAATCTTATGCAAAATCTCCCCGCTTTCCAATTGTTGATGGAAACTACTGCTGTCGAAGAGAAGCACGAGGAGGAGGAGCATGTTAATGATGATGAAGTCGAGGACGAAAAGAAAATTGTCAAAAAGAAGCGCAAGGGTGCTCCTGCTCTGATGCAAGCTGAAGAGCGAGCAGTCAAGAGTGTACCCTGGTCTGTTTACCTAGACTATATCCGTGCTTCCGGTACCATCTTGAATGCTTTCCTAGTGTTCTTGTTTCTCGTGTCCTCGCAGGGAGCCAACATTGCAACCAGTTTGTGGCTTTCATGGTGGACTAGCGACAAGTTTGGCTACTCCAGAGGCGTTTACATTGGTATTTATGGCGCCTTGGGTGCATCGCAAGCACTTTTACTTTTCGCTTTCTCACAGGTCCTTACATATGTCGGCACATCTGCAAGCAAGCAGATGCTTAACCAAGCTATTACCAGAGCACTAAGAGCTCCGATGTCATTCTTCGATACTACTCCTCTAGGACGTATAACCAACCGATTCTCTCGAGATGTCGATGTTATGGACAACACTCTGACAGATGCTATGAGAATGTACTTTCTCACCCTGGCCATGATTTTGTCTGTCTTTGGGTTGATCATTGCGTACTTCCACTACTTCGCTATTGCCTTAGGACCGCTCTTCTTGCTGTTTCTCTTCTCTGCTGGGTATTATCGTGCATCGGCTCGCGAGATGAAGCGATTTGAATCTGTTCTTCGATCCAACGTGTTTGCCAAATTCAGCGAGGGCCTATCTGGAACGGCTTGTATCCGGGCTTATGGGTTGAAAGATCGATTCATTCTCGATCTTCGAGAGTCGATCGATGATATGGACAGTGCTTACTACCTCACGTTCGCCAATCAACGGTGGTTGTCAACTCGACTTGATATCATTGGTAATCTTCTCGTCTTTGTCACTGGCATATTGGTGGTAACATCGCGGTTCAACGTTTCGCCATCTATTGCTGGTCTTGTTCTCTCGTATATCCTGTCTATTGTACAAATGATCCAATTTACCGTTCGCCAACTTGCCGAGGTGGAGAACGGCATGAACGCCACCGAAAGAATTCACTACTATGGAACGCAGTTGGAGGAAGAGGCCCCTCTTAAGACTATTGAGGTGCGCAAATCATGGCCAGAATCCGGTGAGATCGTCTTCAACAACGTGGAAATGCGATATCGCGCGAATCTCCCGCTTGTACTCTCTGGCCTTAGTATGCATGTCAAAGGGGGTGAAAGAATTGGAATCGTGGGACGAACGGGTGCAGGCAAATCTAGTATCATGTCTACACTCTTCCGTCTCATTGAACTTTCGGCAGGATCCATCACCATTGATGGACTTGATATCTCTACGATTGGTCTCCAAGATTTGCGCTCTGGTCTTGCTATCATTCCGCAGGATCCTACGCTCTTCAAGGGTACAATCCGTTCCAATCTTGATCCCTTCAGCGAACACACCGACCTCGAACTCTGGTCCGCCCTCCGTCAATCCGATCTCGTCACGGAGGAAGCCTCCCTCGACGACAAATCACCTGGTCGCATCCACCTTGATGGTATCGTCGAGGACGAAGGCCTCAATTTCTCCCTTGGCCAGCGTCAACTTATGGCACTTGCACGTGCGCTCGTGCGTGGATCACAGATTATCGTATGCGATGAAGCAACCTCTTCTGTCGACATGGAAACTGATGAGAAGATCCAACGCACCATGGCTAGTGCTTTCAAAGGGAAAACACTGCTTTGCATCGCGCATAGGCTAAAGACCATCATCAATTACGATCGAATTTGCGTGATGGATCAGGGCAAGATTGCGGAGCTGGATGAGCCGTATGCTTTGTGGCTGAAAGGCGGCATTTTCAGAGGAATGTGTGAGAGAGGTGGTGTTAGGAAATATGACTTTTCGCGCTCCGGTAGTAAAGAGGGGCTGTAAGTGATCATTGGAAAAATAAAAGCAGATTTGAGGTATTACACTAAATTACATATACAGGCGTTGAGCAAAATGCTAGTAAAAGAATTTTGGGAATTTGTACTTGTAAATAGCTTGGGGAGTATGACTGTCTGAGAAGTCACAGTGCTTCGTTGCCACGTCGTAATATATAATATGCAATGAAACAACATGAAATGAGCATCTTCTTTCCTCATATATTATTATCCTTACTGTAAGCTATTTTAGGCCTCACATAGCTCCTTTAGTATTTGTGGCTTCCCACATAAAGAATATTTATCCTGTAAGAATCCGACCGAGTAAGTAGAGACTAGAAGAGAGATCCTTTATCATCTTCACCGTAATCTAAGCTATTATTTGTCTAACCCCCCCCCCACCCCCCAAAGGATTGCAAAATTGATAAGAGTTAACTTCATCATCCTCTCTTCAGCTTTATGACTTCAACTTCACACTTTTAAATCATTTAAGATTATACCCACATGGATGCACTCCAAGAGACGCATATGACATGACAAATTCAAGTGTCACCTTTGAATACAAGAGAATTCCATCTGAAGTAATTTAAGTGACCACTCTTGCCGTCCTCCTGCTGGGTTGCTGGTGGGTATATGAACACCAACTCCTCCTACACTTTCTCTTCCTCACTCACTCACAACCACAACTCCACCCATCCCTACCAAGAATACATTCACACAGACATTGCATCTTCAATAAACATACCAATCAACTCTCGCACATCTCAACATTACTCAAAACGTCACATCAACACCTGTTCTCAGCGAAGTTGAGCGCCACGAACTCAAGTCGATAGCAGGTAAAAATGAGGTTGACACTGATGGTGGAGTCTCAAGCCTGGTCACGGTAGATACGAATAGGAACTAGAAAGGCCTAAGTGTAGACGAGGCTACAAATGAAACGGAAACATTGACGAAATTGAATATAGCCACCATGAACTAATTATCATGGGCAGATCACTTCGAACAGGAATCCCAAACAACCCTCCAGTTGAGATCTACGGCCGCGAGGAAAGCGTTCTTGCCAGTGGAGAGAACAACCTACCGACAATTTACATTTCATCAACAACGGTGCTCCAGAGAACTCTATGATTGTCACTTTTGAAAGCGAAGTCACTTCTGCGATAGAATCTCGGTCTCAAGACGACACCTTCACGGATACTAAGGCAGCTAGTAACAGAGGCAATTTTCCAGCTACAGCAGAAACGCAACTTTCCCGCAATACATTCACAGACGACAACGGGGACAAGAAAGAGGTCGCTCAAGGTAACATGGAGGACAAGAAGCGCAAGAGAGGCTCTGACAAGGAAGGATCTGTAACGAAGTCTACAGAAGAAATTGTAGTTGATACTAACTTGGAGGAATTTGAAGTTACAAAATCCAAGCGCAAATACACCAATAAGGCAAAAAAAGACGACGTGGTCGAACATGGCGATAAACTGACACCGAAAGCAGGGACATGAGGATGGCATTCTGGCGGCTATACTACAACTCAAGGTGGTCTCTTGGGGTACGGGCACGACGGATAAGCAGCAGGTTGAGGATGTATTTGATGCTTATTTCTTAGGTAATTTTATTTTAAGGGAGAGGATTTAATCACTTTTGTAACTACTCTTGGCCTGAATTGAAAATTTTCACCTGAACTTACACTTTTCACAGCTGTCCTGATAAATGATCCATTGTTAGTTGAGGAAGGACAATTTATATATATAAGTAAGGACCAGAAAAGAGAGTCCTCTAAGCTGAATTTAAGCTGTTGTCTATTCTCGCAAGGCTCCTATTAATTTGTTAGCCACTAACTTATAACGTAATAGTGGTTATACAAGTCACTTATTTCCTTAGTGATTATTGTAAATTATCCCTGATTAGTCAGGCAGTCACTCTCTATATAAAGACCCGCTTGTTCCTGTATTATAGAGGGCAGTCCCTTTTTAACGTTTCTTGAAAAATACACTCTTTACCCTACCCCAGAAACCAATCCCGACTCTTGCTTAAGGCTCTCATAATTTCTCTAGGCTTTTAAACCATCTTGGTAGATAGCATTCTTGTAGGAAGATCTTCTCGTGGTTGCCGTGTTGAAACATGAAATATTTGACATATCTGTGTCGATTGCGCGATAGAAACTTCTTGTGACTGTGAAACCTTATACTGAGTGCGATGTTGAAAAGGGAATACCTAGGTGGACGTGGTGCTGGACTCTGGCAGGACAATTACAGGTGAAGCGTCCATATGTCTTTAGCGTGTTGAGCTGCTTTAGGTGCTGGAGGTGATATTTTGGGAGACATACTATAATAATAGTCCTGGACTGTCGGAGTAAACTTTTTTGAAGGGCCTGGTCAGATCACAAACTTATTACCTATCGTCGAGAATTATTTGATGCGGGCTCAATGGTCCAATTCCCAGTCTCCACTATAGGTCTCGCTCATAGCTCGCTTACCCCGAAAGGCGGATATTTCTTGGCATCTTGAGAAATGAGCACTGCTGAATCAGTAAGATTGAGTTGGCAGTTCATAGACACCGCACCAATAAACGATCTAACTCCACTTGAAGCCATGCTCCTTGGGGCGCAAATGAGGTTGTTCACAAGATGCGGGCAAATTTTTTCCACAACCAGTATTTTTGTCATCTCTAACCATTCCAACAAAAATCCGGTCATTGTCCAAATTAGCTAGCATTAACAAAATCCGTACTATCCGGCACTTGGGCACCCTGCCAACAAAGCAAGTTGAGCTACACAGCATGCTGATCCAAGACAACAAAACTAGTCCTCAATGGGGGTGACATATTTTATCTACTCATAGGCAACGATCGATTCTGCTATACTATAATCAGCCTTGAAACTTCAGCAGAGAAAAGCCTTTGAATCAATCGAGATTGCAGACCTAATAAATGCTAACAAAGACGTCTATTACACACTTGTTGCATGAATCAGGGAAAAGGGGTGGGGAAGGAAGGATACACCGCGGCCGTAATCAATATGTCCACAATAACAAATATATATGGCCGAGTGCCCTTACCATCGAGAGTTCAAGAACGACAGTGCCCATGAAACTTGCGTGTTTTGTCGCGTTCCCGTTCCAGAGAACGCAGCATTTGAAAATGAGAGATGGACGGGGCAATGAGACCATCGTCTAGCACAACTGACTAGATGATAGGAGGGAACATTTTCGAAAGACTCAACACTGGGATTCCTCGACAGGGCATCTTGCCTTGGCATCCGTGTCAGGAGCTAACTTTCTCAAGAAGAATGGGAGGCTCAATTACAGATGTCTATCTGGGATTGAGGGTGTCTGATTCCACAAAAGTTTTCAGATTACTATTTGATGTGCAACGATGATTGTATAGAGCATGGGCGGATGTGTCAACCCTAGCTCGGTTTTAAAACTCTCTCTGGATCAAGACGAAATCAGAGGAATTCATCCAGAAGCATATCAGAATTGTGACCAAGGTACCATTGATGCTAGACAAGACTGCTTTGCATATTCAGTTTTTTGGACTTTGCCCAGCAACTAGAGTTCCTGGAAAGTAAGATATGGAAGGGTACTGAGTGGCCCAGCAAAACTTAACTCGCAAAGGTAATTAAAAAGGTATAGGTCAATTTCATGATTGGTGCATATATGTCTAAAGTTCGATATATAACGGAAGCTCTGAACACACTGCGAAGCCAAAGTATCGCACTTCCAAATTAGCTATTAGAAGCATAAAAGGCGTCAACCCCTTTCCAGGAGCTGGTCCATTTTGAAGAATTTGACGGTCAGATGATACTTGAAGATCTAGCGCTAGAGATCGAGCTAATGGATATGATGCCCAGGGACCAATCTGAGTACTACCTTCTTTGACGCATGAGGATCCCCATCAACATGATCAAGCCACTCATCTCAAGAAGGGTTGTTGGCTCGGGCGGCTTGCAGAACATACAAGGTATATACGACAGGATGTCTGCTTTCGCCTACCAGAACACAATACTGAGAATTGATTTTTACAAATTGCGCTTCAGGCCACAGTAAATCTGACGACGGACGCTTCCAGTGTTTCAGAGTCTACTAGAACGATTTCGCCGGTTTCTGCGAAACGGGGAACTGCTATTAATCTGACTGTCTGTCCATCGGGACCTTCAACTACTGCTGTATCGAATTTTGGCTGAGATCCCACGAAGAAAAGGTGTGGGCAAGAGTTTAGAACGAATGGATCATTGTCCTGGAATGGATAACTCCCTATATTCCTTATGTTAGCTTTGGCTTTGGATGTACATGTAGCCGCGGAGATATTGGCATATATAGAATAGAAAGTGGAGATGATATCAACTCACATAATGTATCGGGTGCAGTTGGTGCAGAACATCGCCATCTGCACATGGCCTCCATCATCCCGAGCCTGTCTTCACTTTCGACGTATTTGAAGATATCGTCGACGTTCTGACCACCAGTACCCAAAAATTTCCAGCCCTCAATCTCCCCCTCCCACGGATTCGTCACGGTGTCCAACCAACCTGGTTGACTCGACGCGCCCACAGGAGAGGGAACCACCCCGTAAGCTCTAGACTGTGGAAACATGGCAGAATGTATTGGTTGTTGAGGAAGACTGACATTGGCCGGGTCGTCATAGCCTGGTAGCAGGGTAATTGGTAGACTGGGAAGTAGAGTTGCTAGAAACTCATCAAAATGAGCCATTGGTGTAGGGTTGTAAGCACTACTATCATAGCCATACTTTTTATGCGCAGCTTTTCTTGTATTACCAACAGTGTCATGAGAAACGGCGCCGACTTCGGGAGCGATCGAGTTGCCAGCGATGATAAGTCTGCTGATCTGAGAAACGCTCTCTTGAGTAGCTGGATCAAGAGCCTCGCCAAGTAGAAACTCAGTCAGGAGATTGAGGTCAAGAGAATGCGATGCATCCGTGCCGGAGAATCCCAATCCAGAGACAATCGCAATCTTCTTTCCATTACTGACTGGAACGGCCCTGCCCATGTCCTCATCTTCATCTACATCTTTGGGTTGGCCGTTTGCAGCGGGTCCGGATTGCTGCCATCTCTCAAGTTGTGAAGCTAGGCCAGGAACCTTTATATCCACAACTTCAAAGTCGCCATTTGCATTTTCAGTACCCATCACAGCTACGATGCATCCTGTGACGAGCATTTCGGTGGCCAAGGCATTACCAGTCAGCCGCAATCTTCCTGATTCATCTTCTAACATAGTGATGTCCTCACCAGACGGCGACAGGTACTTCTCCCGTGGAGGTGGCGCCGAGATCCAATGCTGCATTTGTTTAGCGTTCCATTGGTATGTTCAGTCGTAGACAGCTCACATCTTTACTGATATCGTCCAGAATATTCGGTTTTAAGGGCATGTCCATGTAGATTGTACCGATGACCCAGCATAGTTTCCCTTGTCTAACATCGAGCACTCTTTCCACTCTCTGCACAGTCTCTCGTCCAATCGTGAATGTATCCCAAGCTTCTTCAGCAACTTTCTCAACAGCAGGCTTGAGCTTCGTCAGCCTAAGAAAATACATGTCGCCAAATTGTTGCTGATAGTGTTTCTCTTTGTCGAGAGCATAGGTTTGATGAGGGACATACGAGGTCGAGGCTCGTGGGAGGGAGGGGTGATTGGCACCGCTGCGAATATATGTTCAGTTTATATACTCTGAAAGTGCACCATGAAAAGACTCACGATAGGCCGCGAAGCAGATTACCATTCTCGGAAACAGTCATCTTGCGTGGTGTTGTTGGATCCTGTAATTCAAACTTGATTGTATCTGTCTAAGGTTGAAACGCGTCGAGACTCGAGGGAGACGAGTTCTCTCGGTCCCCGCGTAAATTTCGCGTAAAGCTTTCCGCAGCCACCCGTGACTAGCATCCGAAATTCCTCCCTACTAGTAACAGAAATATGTCGGATACAGAGCAAACTAGATATTTCATTACTTTTGGCATGTATAATCCCAGTGTATTACTGGTTGTGAAAGTTATCCAATGATTATTCCTCTAACATATTTGGTATCTAGTTACATTCTTCGCTAGATTCTTGAAACGCCCCAACGAAGGGATGATCAACATTCTATTTCAAGGCCATGTTCAATAATGTGCAGTCACTATGATACGCGTAAGGAATGGCAGCCTCCAGCCAAACATGTGAATATGTACAGATGGATTCCATTGAAGAGGGAAGGGTACATAAACTCTTCCTTCCATTAATCATATTGTCCTAGCCAGGCGTCTCATTACAATCATTTGATTTTAACAAGAAACTATCAGACGACCAAAGACCAGGGCGCATGTCAAATATCCTGACCAAGGTAACAACGCAAAACACAAAATGACTCACCTTTCAACCCTCTTCTCTCTTGCCTTTTTCATCCTCTCAATCTTCGCTCTGAAACATTTGCCTTCTAGCGGAACATCATCCTACATCGCCCATACTTTGAACGGATCCTAGTATGCAGCTTTGTCACAAGGAGAACACGTGATACCAACATAGTTTGCAGCACCCCTCCATATACCTCGAGAAAATGCCTTACTTGCAATACTACCATAATCAAGGCAGAAGGCCAAGGATTTAGCACGGAAACCCCAAGGGGCACCACTGGCGCTCCAAAGGACGTAGATTGGAAGATGTCAAGAGCATGATGATGATCGGCGGCATTGTCCTCGGGGTATTTGTGATGGCTCTGGGTATTTAGAAGCAGGAAGGAATCGGGTGGTTGAATCTTCAGGACAAGTCGGATATGGATGAACTCCCCCATTACAAGCAAGAAGGAATTAAAATTTGGGACGAAGTTATTCAACTCGTAAATTGGAAAATTGACACTGATAAACAATAGATGAAGGCATCACCAATGTTTTCGCTACCTTTCATCAATTTCATATCCTACTACACGCCAGCAAAGTTATAGCTATACATCCGAATTGGAAAGAAAAAGAGGACCTTCCATCTGACCAGTCTATGCATGGGCCTGAACGCCCACTTCATCAAAAGAAAAAAAAGGGGTTCAAATAACAATGTATGGAATCGGCATGTAATAATTGCCAATGAAACAGTCGCGGCGCTATGCAAGGAAACTAAGTCTATGAATGTAGAGAAACAACTTCCATGATATAAATCCAACCACTGACGACTAGAAAATCCCAGCCTTTTTCTTGTCGCAGTAGCTTGGCAATTTCGGCGCTTCGCTTCCACCTGCCCAGCTCTTGAGAGTGAGAGCGGTCGTGTAGCCCATTACTATGACACCGAAGACACAGAGAAGCACGTCGCTTACCTTTCGGAACGTTGTCTTTGCCACTCCACGATAATGAAGCATCGGCTACGACTAGTCAGTGAGTGCTATGGAAGTAAAGAATACGATCGGCTTACTGGGTAAATGTACACGAGCGGAACGCAGGCGAAACTACCAACGATTGATACGAATTTATCCAAATCATTGGCTCCCACCCAAGCAATGGCCGCGCAAAGCATCACCACGAAGAAGCGGAAGACGTTCTTCTGCCACTTGATATATGGATTGTATTTTCCGCTGCGTGTGAATAATTCATTCTCGGTGATCCTAATGGCGGGAAAGATTTGAAGGGGAGTAGAAAGAAGGATGGCCGCTGAGTAAAGAAATTGTACCGCATTGACGAATTTAGAGTCCTGTGGCATGTTCAAGATGACAACAGTCTCGGTCGAAGACCCGTAAGCTGCGTAAGACAAAGCTCCCATGGATATGAAAATGACGGAAATAATGATCATAACCAGGCCAAGAACCTTAGGGAATTTCTTCGGATTGGCCATTGATTCCTGGATAGGTATGATGAGACCAATACCCTCGAACGTGAAAATAGCGGTGCCGATAAACAGGGTCCAGTCATTCGGGTTGAAATTGATAATATCAGCTACTCCGTGCTGTTTGACAATCGTAAGGATGTCATAGTAGTAGAGATATAACAAGCCCACAAGAATAAAGGCGTCTGCGATCAATGCAGTGAACCCTAGCTTGCTGATATCTCTAAGCAACGAGAACGGTAAGAAGATTGCCATTTGCATGAGGATCAACCACTGAATGTCGATATGAGTTTTACAATCGGAGACGGCTAAAACAAAAGCCTGGAGATTCTCAGAGGTGAACACAATATATGCCGCAACGAATCCGATCTGGCTGATGACGATGGATGTGAGGATCGTTGTCCTCATCCATCTGCCGTATAAAATGCCTCCGATATCTCCAAAAGACCCATCAACGATGAGCCGGGTGTTGACTAGAAGCACGAAGCAGTAGTAGCTCAAAGCGGCCACAAACAGCAATACTAGATTACTGAAGAGCATGCCACCGTTGAGATATGCCTTTGGTAAGAACAATACGCCAGTACCAACGAATGATTTAAGTAGTAAGAGAAACGCTCCCATAGGTCCGTTATTGCCTCCCGCGTGACGTTCCTTCCGCTTTCTCTTTCGACGACCAGGAGTCAATAACGCACTGTCTTCCATTGGTTCTCGGTCATCATCACTATCGTCATCGCCAGTAATAGCATCTGATGAGAAGTATTCGTCTGGTTCCAAAACTTCATCGTCCTCTTCGAGCTCCTCGCCAGCAAAGTGACCATAGATCGTCAAGAATTCAATAAAGTTATTCGTAAGGAGCTTTGGAGCGGCTCGTCGCCGCAAGCCCACACCTTCTTCGGACATCTCATCAGTGTCTCCTTGCGGGGTCGGACTGCCAGCTGCACGCCTCAGGAAATTCCGCCTAAATCCTCCAGGAACTTTGATCGAATCTATATCGACAGTATCATCCTCGGGATACGGACGCGAAAGGTTAAAGCTCATGCTCCTCTGACCCCGCCCTCGACCATGTGCTCGAGCTTGAGCTTCCTCAGTCCATTTATATATAGGGCGTGTAATGTCTCCTCCCTGTAGCCGTAGACTGGAGAATTCTTCATCGTCTAAACCGGGCGCGATCGAGTCTGCTGTCTGCTTCGCCTTACCGGCGGGAGAAGCTCCTCGAAAAGACATGGACTGGCCAAAAATGCCACTGTCTACGGGTACAGTACTCACCTGTTCCGTTTCCGTAGGCTGCACCAAGTGACGCCGAACGATTTCAGGATCTTCGAAAGTGTTTGGTCCAACCCACCCAGAAGCTCCTTGTATTGACCTTCCTCTTGCATCAAAAGACCCATAATTACTCTGTAGACCTCCACTTTGCTGAGCCTGGTTGCCAGCAGTAGTTGGTGATAAAGGTCGTAGTGGAGGGGTGCCAAATTTAGGTGGTGATTGACCAAATGAGTTTGAGAGGGCGGCGGCAAGAGCAGATATTCCAGGGCCTGGGACCGAGGATTGGGAAGCAGCACCAGCAAGAGGAGTCAAACCACCTGAGGGTAGCGGTTGTGCTTCCACGGCGACTTGACTTGGAGTAGGTATCTGGCGAACTTGCGGCGTGCCATTTGTGTTCTGCGAGGGAACTGGGGAGGCTAATCGTGCCGTTGATGCAGCTCGAGGAACAGGGCTGCCAGATGAACGTCCTCTAAAAGATCCGGAAGGGGAGGCCATTGGGACTGGCAGAGGCCGCGAGGAGGACGCACCGTCATTTGGAGTCGACATGATGGAGATAAAGGAGGTTTCGAGGGAATTGGCTGTCGTGGGACAGAGGTCGGTTGTGGCTTATCTCATTGTTGTATAACGCAAATTGGAAAGACTGTTGTTGGAGCGAGAGTTAGCAACAAAATGAGAGATAAGTAGCAAAGAAGTAATATACGGGCATGAAGGACTAGAACAGAACACGAACTTAAGTCTGGTGATACGGGTGACGGTGACACTACTAGGCAGTGTGTATGGATGTACTCGTGAATTCTCGGCGACAAAGGTAAAGCTTGAGTGGTTTGTCTGGTTGTGTCTCTGGTGCAGGCTGCATTACTCGTATCTTTCAACCCTATCACGTGGAGGAGAAATTCAGCTGCAGGTGGGAAGACCCTTGAAAATGGCGGAGGAGAGCATGAGCCAATAAAATCAAGCAGTTTTGTCGCAACGGAGCAAGCTTATCTTTCTTTGCCAATCCGACTGGAGAGCTTGCGCTTACACAAGGCTAGCAGCCATTACTGCAACAGCCTCGCTTGACCATTAGACAACTTCTATCTCCGTACGAAAGTTCCGCCATCAAGCTGTACTCCTCGATACCCCTTTGCCAGGTTATTTTATGTACATATTTTACTCCTACGTGAGGTCATTCTCTCTTTGCCATCTCTATTCTTCATAGTCCTCCACCGGCCATCCTTCGAGGTGCCCCGAGCCTCGCGATTTTTCGAGGTTCAGCCGATGTTAACCTCACATACCAGCCCCAGCCACCCTCTCTGGGTAGTGACGTTTTTATGCAGCTAAACCCACCAAACATGACTAGGGTCTAATGGTAGAACCACGGTCAATGCATGAAGAAAGTCAAGAAATCCCTCCGTACAAATCAACGAGCCAACCTAGAACCTCCATCCGGTATCACCATTTCCAATGAGGGGTTAATTCGCCATTATTAGAAAGCTACATCATATTGCTACTTACTGGCAGCTTCAATATTGTCTTATGTATTCGTTAGGTTGATCGTGGTGCTATTCGTGGCTCGGCACGGGAATTCTTATTCACACTCTGCCATTTCAATTTCCATCTTATCTGATGTCGTCCACAGTTTTCAAGATGCTCGGCGCGACTCGACCAAAGAGTTCTGCTCGTGAGCATTCCAATTTCCACACACGCACCGCTTCAGACGATGCTGGAGAATTGGATCGACGATATTCTATATTGGCAGAGATAGAAGATGCTGGACCATCATCTGCCAACGGTGATGCACAATCGTTCTTGAATTGCGCTCTCGCTGGCACGAACAATCCTTACGAACCGGCGACAGATGCCTCGACTCCTCCTCCCCGCACACACTCCCTCACGAACAAGCTATTTCATTGGGGCTCGGATGTAGGTGCGACTGGAGATGGATCTCAAGATGCTCAAAGGAAGGGGATACGCAGGGCGAACAATGGTAGTCCTGCACTGAACTCGGAGACTATACGTCGGAACAACGAGATTGAGAACAAGAGAGCAAATGGTGATCTTTTGGCCCCGCGGCCAGGACGTGGTCCACGTCCAGTTGGAGGTAGTGAGAAACTCGGGATGTTCTCGGGGGTATACGTACCAACATGTCTGAATGTTCTAAGCATTCTCATGTTCTTGAGATTTGGGTTCCTACTAGGTTGGTTCTCCCGATGCGTGCAATGGATGGCAACATTTTTCTCGCTTCATGCAATAACTTGAGGCCAGCAAGCTGGCTGGCATGGGAAATTCTCAGAAAACACACCAGGAAGTGTATGCAAGGTACACTTTTCGTACTTTGGCAGCATGGCAGGTGGTTATAGCCTGGCTTTCTTGTTGGTTCAAACTCTGACAATACCAATTCCGTGGTCTACTTTTATTGAATACTTGCAGTATTATATCATCTCAGAATTATGCTAACATTTCAACATTTTTCAAGGCCAAGCGGGAACTTTGGGAATGATGGGTATGCTGATTTCATCGTACGCAATCAACCTAATTACAACATTCTCTTTGTCGGCAATTGCATCGAACGGAACGGTACGAGGTGGGGGCGCATACTATCTCATTTCCAGATCTCTAGGTCCAGAATTTGGTGGTTCAATCGGAGTCGTCTTCTATCTAGGATTTGCTTTCAATACTGGCATGAACGCAGTCGGATTGATTGACTGCATCAAGCTCAACTTTGGCTCTGAGACGGGTAATTGGTCCAATATCTTGCCCGAAAGTCCCTGGTATCTTTATCTCTGGTCAACAGTCGTTCTGCTAGTATGTACGGGAATCTGTCTAGCAGGCTCGTCGATATTCGCTCGCGCTAGCAATGGCCTCCTGGTCATACTCCTGATTTCTACCTTGAGTATACCATTTTCTGCTCTCGTGGTCTCGCCTTTCGAAAGTCGAAAGCTTGGGATCGATTATACTGGTATGAGCGTTGAAACGTTCTTGGGTAACCTCAAACCTCAGCTCACCAAAGGTGCTGCGGGGAGTCAATTGAAGGGCAGAGAGACATTTCAGGATCTTTTCGGTATTCTGTTCCCAGCTACAGGTGGAATATTTGCAGGGGCTAGTATGTCTGGGGACCTGAGGAATCCAAGTAAATCGATTCCGAAAGGAACGCTGTATGGCCTTGCTACAACCTTCTTCTTATACACTCTCGTTATTCTCGCTATGGCTGCAACCATTACGAGATCTTCTTTTGCACGAAATGCGAATGTAATTCAGGACACTAATGTCTCTGGCCTCGTGATTCTCGCTGGGGAATTCGCTAGCTCCTTTTTCTCGACTTTGATGGGTGTCATCGGATCAGCGAAACTCTTGCAGGCTTTGGCGAGAGACAATTTGCTTCCAGGATTTTCCATATTTGCACAAGGAACCAAAAATGGAGATGAGCCAACTTACGCAATTATCGTCACTTACGTCGTGGCGCAAGTCACAATGCTCTGTAACCTCAATCAAATTGCATCGTTCGTTACAATGACCTATCTCGTAGGTCTTTGCATCTCCTTGTCTTTATGTTCATACTCTTCCGCACAACTATAGCTTAGGGAGGCCAAGGACTTATATACGTCCCGTCTGAGCTCTCGTAATTAGGATGACACTGCATTCTAGATATGCCAGCTTGTTGCCAGATTTTGGGAGTTTCACTAGACCTGGGCTTGAATCCCATTCTGTTCATTTTGGCTAATTTTTAATAGATGACTTTTCTAGTTATGAATTTGGCTTGTTTTCTGCTGAAGATAAGCTCGGCACCCAACTTCCGGCCTTCGTTCCACTTCTTTAACTGGCAAACAGCTTTTGTTGGTACCATTGTTTCAGGCACCGCTATGTTCTTTGTAGATGGCGTCTACGCTAGCGGATGTGTCGCTATTCTCATTGTAATATTCCTCATCATTCACTACGCCAGTCCGCCTAAGAGTTGGGGTGATGTCTCACAGAGCTTGATTTACCATCAAGTCCGGAAATATCTTCTTCGGTTAAAGCAGGAGCATGTGAAATTCTGGCGACCTCAGATCCTGCTGTTCGTGAACGATCCTCGTCGTCAATATCGACTTATTCAATTCTGCAACTCTATGAAGAAAGGTGGACTCTATATACTAGGTCATGTCATTGTTACAGACGACTTTGGGGGCTCGGTACCTGAAGCTCGCCGTCAGCAAGCTGCGTGGACGAAGTACATTGACTTTTCGAAGATCAAAGCTTTCGTCAATATTGCAATATCCCCCGGGCTTGAGTGGGGTGCAAGAAACATTCTGCTCTCTGCTGGGCTTGGCGGAATGCGACCGAATATTTGCGTGATGGGATTCTATAATCTGGATGACCTTCGAAAGGATCAACCACTTGTTGATGTTCCCAACATGAGCTGGCCTCCTGGTGAAACACAAGACAACGAAAATTCCCTTCTCAGAAAGCGTCGTCGACGTGATAGCAAGGATGCAAAATCAGAAGGTGCGTTACCTACTGATCTCTGTAAGACAGAGGGTATGATGAGTGTCAAAAGCTATGTTACCGTCCTGGAAGACCTCTTGCTCCGGCTGCAAATCAATGTGGCTGTGGCGAAGGGCTTTCAAAATCTAGAATTTCCTAATCCTGAAGGGAATCAATCTAAAAAGTATATTGATCTCTGGCCAATTCAGATGTCCGCTGAGATTGCATCTGAGGGGGACAACAAGGCAAATGTGATAACTACGAACTTTGATACCTGTAACTTCTTGATCCTTTTGTCCTGTACCTGATATCTCTAACATAACTCAGATACCCTAATATTACAGCTTGGCGTCATTTTGAACACTGTGCCGGCATGGAAGAAAGCCTATAAACTTCGTGTTGGTGTCTTCGTAGAATATGAATCGGATGTGGAAGAAGAGCGTGGTAGAGTGAAGTCTCTTCTCGAGAAACTCCGAATCGAGGCTGAAGTCCTAGTGTTCTGGTTGGCCTCTGGGAAGCTTCCTACTTATGAAATCATCGTCAACGGTGGGGATTTAGATAAAGAGCACCAGGATGAAGTGGACAAGGTCTTGTATGACCAGGAATGGTGGGAAGAGCTGAGAAAGATCAGAGGAGAACGAGAGGGGACTTCAGCCACCGAAGATCTCTCAGAGATTGCTAGTATTTTCACCTCGGGACCGCAGTGGCCAGAGTCGTCTTTCCAGCAGGGTCCGCGCGAGGAGAGAGTCGAACGTTTCCTCGGACTGCGAAAGCTGTTGAGGAGATCCAAACGCAAACACACTACCAGCAGACTGTCAAAGCTTGGTGTGAGCCTGGGTATGCGAACACATCAACTGTCCCCAAACGTAGTGAGGCAACATGCAAGTCAAGGTAGCGCTAGTGAAGACTCAGGTAGCTCTTCATCAGACGAAAGCGACTCTGACGTTGGCGAAGATGAAGCGGCAAGTGAGGCAGACATCGACGACTTCGAGTCAGAACCCGATACACCCATTGATACGCCTATTCGGCGTCGACGGAGTCATGGCGATAGTATGAGAGGGCCACCACCTTCCAGAAAGTCTACTGGTGAGAAGGAGGTTAGAGTCCCAGAACCAATTCCCAGGGTTCCGCTCTTGGAGAACCAAAAGTTGAACTTTGGCACAACATCGGACCCGAGTTTTCCATCACAATCCGAGGCATCAAACAAGACGCACCGAGCCCAAGGTTCCCAAGTCTCCGAAAGCACGAGACCCGCGGATCGCCCAGCCTCCTTGGTGAATGCACCTGATACCCAGAAGAAACCCACTACTCCTGGGACCTCTTCTAACAATACACGACCTCCATCAGTCAGGGGCGATGAACGTCCAACGCTCTCGAGACATGCTTCGATGCCAAAGTTTACTAGCAAACCTGTACCTATTACCCGTGTCGCGACCGAAGACGGTCCCGGCCCTTCTATCATGTTTACCGACACTCCCTCGCCTCCACCACACCGAAGGCAACGTCTTCCCTCAGCCTACATCCATTCAATATCAGCTGCCAACATACAACCTCAATCTATACCCGAGCATGCCTCGCCGTCTCCTAGTCGGTCCCGAAGAGGCTCTACCTACAGCACACAAGGTCTTCCGTTAAGTTTTAATGATCTGCCATGCCGAGCTCAACATCTCATTCTCAATGAATTGATTAGGAAGAAAAGCAAAGATACAGCTGTTGTGTTTACAACTTTGCCGAGCCCCGTTGAGGGAACTTGTCAGGACGAAGCGGCCAGTCAGGCATATCTAGCGGATCTCGAAGTTCTATGTAGAGAACTACCACCAGTCCTGATGGTACACAGTAATAGCATGACTGTCACAATGAGTCTTTAGGATCTGTATTTATGATAGGTTGGGAGTTTTATCGATTGTAATTAAAATTCAAAGTGATTAAAACTAGCTGGGATATTCTAGGTACCTCTTGCCAGTGTATACCCCCGTTCCCAATTCATTAGGTCCAAGAGACGCTCTTCTATTTGAAAGAAATTCACGAAGCGGTTCAAGGTAGAGGAAAACTATCAAGCACTCGTCTTTTCTCTGTCTTAGCTCAATCCTTCACTATCAATTCCACAACTTCGAGTCTCTTCCTGCAAACCAGCCCTCTGTTCCTATCACAGCCGATCATTTGCTTTTGAGATATCGAATGTCTGCTCAAGGCCACAATTCGACATCTGGCTTCTCGGACCGCTTCATCCCTGCGCCCAGCACCTACACAACCTATTCAGTTATTCAAGCCATGAAGAATACTAGCTATATAGGCACAAATATTATTTTCTTAGAGGGTACGATATTTATTCTTTAGGTGTCCGAAGTCCTAGTACCTAGGGTACTAAGTCGAAGGGGCTAGAGTATAAAGTTTTTCGACTCTAGCGGAGTATTACGATACGGCTCTCTTAAGCACATATGTGACAAATCACGATATCTGTCACGTGCAGTTCCAAGACCTTAGGCTCAGAAGGAACTAACCTCTAGGAGACCTTGGACTGTTATAGTTAAGGGGACCAATTACGAGATAGTAAGCGATCCAGGGATTTCATAGTATTATGAGTCACGTGATAGTAGTCGACTGGTCGAAAGTCGAACAGTCGATTATCGACTAGGTCGCTATCGACTAGACCGTAATAATAAGGATTACGTACGAGTATAATAGTCTAGGTTTCTACCTATTAGATAGGGGCTTCGTGCTTAATTAAATATAGTAACTAAATTATATTATTTATTATATAGTTATTATTACGAGCTAGACTTCTAAGTCTAGTAACCTAGTAATAGTCTATATACTTCTATATAGCCTATAAACTACTCTACTCCTTAGTTACAGGGTAATAGAGGGCCGTATCGTGATAACGTATACCTTTTTTCGAAGTTTTAAAAACCTACCTCTTTTACCCCGAGACTTCGCCTAGTCCTAAAAGACCTAAATCGACCCGTATACCCGAGAGTATACCTGTCTTAGCTATTCTATATTAACGCTAACTATAGATATCGATTCGGACCCCCCCGAATCCCCTCCTCTCCTCTTCAGCTCTAGCCCCCCGATTACTCCTCGAAACGACCTAGACCTTCGTCGAATCGTTCTCCCCGATCCTCGTAACTCTTTCTAAGACTCTTTAGCTACCCGGAGCTATAGGGAGGCTATTAGTAGCGATCCTTTAGCTAAAGGGAGAGAGGAGACGTCGTCGAGGGTATAGACCTACCTATAGAGCCGTACTAGGACCTCTAACCTCCTAAAAAGAGGTCCTAGCTCTCCCGAGTTAAGTACGAGTCGTACTAGCTACCTACCGACTTATACTCCTATCCTCCCTTTAAGAAATACCTCCTTCGACCCCCCTAGAGACATCTCTAGCCTCTTCGACTCTAATAAAGAAAATAGCCTTCTTTTTACGACTAATAGCTAAGCTAACCCTAGCGAAGTTAAAGAGACTCTCTTTTAAGCTAGAGACCTAATAGTTAAGGCCTACTCCCTCTCGAAGGACCGAGAGGAATAAGCTAGAGTTCTAGATCTTCTAAAGCTTTTTAGAGAATATATAGAGAGAGGAACTCTCCGGAATACCTCCTCTATTATTTATTTATTTATTTATTTATTCCTTTTAACGTCCTATATAAGTTAAGGACTATCGTAGGACGGCCGGACTAGAGCTAGTCTCTAGTCCGAGCGGTTTAAAATCTAGTTAATAATATATAGCCTCTATATTCTAGGAGATAGTAGGAGTCTAGCTCTATAATAAAAAGGAAAATAATAAAAGAAAAATAAAGGAAAGTAGTTAATTTTTCGGCCTAGGCCTAGTCGGTTTCGTTCTTTAATCCTCTTTCTTCTAGCTCCTCTCCCTCTTCCTCCCTTTCTAGTCTCTGTAGATACTACTTTCTAGACGCTATTCCCGTTTTAACTAGAAAGCTAAGTAGTTTCTCGATTCCGGGCCTAGTATATAATAAGAGCGCTCTAGTTAGTACTACTCCTTTTAGCTCTTTTTTTAGTTCTAGTCTTACCTCTTTTAGTAGTAGATAGCTAAAGAGTAAGTAGTTAGTAGTCTCCTTAGTCCTATAGACGTAGAGGTCGCTCGTACTACGTCCTATACGCTTAAGGTAGGCTTTTATATATCCGTGGCCTAGCTTTAGCTAATAGAATATACTCGCTAGTAGCTTCTTAGTTCCCCTAGAGACTTTTAGACTCGAGTCTAGCGAGATTAGTCGGTTTCGGACTCCTTTCTTCTAATCTAACTCTCGAATAGACCTAGTCTACTCTCTCTATCGCTTTTCTTTTATTTTTAGTCCGAATAGAGCCTAGCTAGTTTCCTCGGTTTAGTTCGGGAGTTTCGAGGCTCTTTTCGCTAGTTTATTAGTGTTATAATCACGGGATAAATCACGTGCAGTTCTAAGACCATAGGCTTAAGAGATTACTATCTCTAGGAGACCTTAGGGCTGTTATAAGAAATAGACTAATTACAGGCTAGTAAGCGGTCCAGGGATTTTATAGTATAAGGTATCACGTAATAAGGAGTATAAGACGTGCTAGCTCGGCTAGCTAGCTTACACGGCTTATAGAGCTTGCGCTAAGCATAGATATTAATAGTATATAGTCTAGGTCTTTACCTATTAGATAGGAGCTTCGTGCTTAATTAAATATAGTAACTAAATCTTATTATTATATTATATAGTTATTATTACGAGTAAGACTTCTAAGCCTTATAAAACTAGTAATAGCCCGTATACTTCTATATAGCCTATAAATATATAACTTATTACTTAACTACAGGGTAGTTAAGTGCCGAATCGTGATACTTTAAGCACCCTCGCTTCGAAGTACGCCCGACTATTAATAATAGCTCTAAATAATAGACCTAGCTCGACTAGCCTAACTACTAGCCGAGTTAACCTTATACTATTAATAAACCTACCTGAGGCAGGAAAGGATTCTAAGGGGAAATAACCTGCTAAGGACGACGACAGTGACGATAACTCTATACTAGACGTACTAATTATTAATATCGAGATAAACGAATCACTCCGAGTCGCCTTACTAGATAAGTACGACAGGGACCGAACTAAGTTAGAATACTTTATCTCGTAAGTATTAATATACTTCGCCTTTAATAAAGTAAGGTTCGCTACGGTAACTTATAAAGGGTTATAGGCTTCCTCTTACCTACGAGGACGGGCCTAGGAATAGATCTAACTATATATCGAGGATCTATTCGTAAATAGAGATACGATCGGTTCCTAATAAGGAACTAAGAAAATCTTTAGGACGTTCTAAGGATTTATAGAAGAGATTAGGAGGATATTTAGAGATATCGATATACGCTAAACAGCTATCCGAAAATTACTTAACCTAAAGTAAATAGGAATAGTTATTACTTATACTACTAAGTTCTAGCGGTATACGAATAAGACGGGATAGGATAAACTAGCCCTGTCTAAATTTTTTAAGTAAGGACTTAGGTCTTATATTAGAGAAGAAATCGCGAAGTAGGGTATATACTTTATAGATATATTAGATATATTTAAACGACTAATTTACTTAGATAACCGAATAACCGAGCTCCGAAAAGGAAATTTCTATAAGGAATTAAATCAGAGATATAGATACTAAAAAGAAAAGCGCTATTTAGGACGTTATAAATCTATAAAGAATATAAGCGCTACTTAAAGGAAAGGAATAAGTCTAGAAAAACGAAATAAGCTCTACGAAAAGAAGCTTTATTTTAAATACGAGAAACCGGGGTATATAGCTAAAGATTATAAGAGCTCGCCGAAGAAAACGGTAAAAGTAACCGGAAAAGGTAGATATAATATAATAATAACTAAGAGGGTCGCTACCGTACGAAAAACCGAGCTTACTATAGAAGAACTCGATAAACGTAGGATCTATAGTTAGCTAGGTAAATAAGAAGCCTAGATAAGACACGCGCTTCTATAACAGAAAATAGCGTTAACTAACGAAGAACGATAAGAGGACTAGGAAGGCCTCTTAGAAACTTTAGAAGAAGAGTCTAAGTACTCTAAGTGTTTAGAGGGCTTAGAACTAGACTACTCTATATTAGGACTCTAGATACCCGTATTAGGAGAAATTTAGGAATATATAGGATAGAAAGACCAGAGGAATATATAGTCTTAATACGTCTATAGGCTAGAAACCTGTAAGGACGATTACTACTTAAAAGGCCTATAAGCGCCTATTAAGGTTAGTAAAAAACTTATAGTAGTCTATAAAACCCGGGAAACGATAGAGTTCTAAGGAAAGATAAAAGAAGGAGCGAAAAGATTAGAGATTAAAACTTAAGTCTTTAAGGAGGACTAGACCTACGAGGAAAGTAACGTAAGTTCCGACTAGTTAGACAGCTCCGAACTAAAAGCCACGAGGGCCTATACGAAAGGGAAGAATCGAGTAGAAATTCAGGAAGAAAACTACGCCGAGAACCCTGAAATAGGAGAGATATAGGACTATACGGGATTTCGGGCAGGAAAGAATTAATAGTCCTACGATATCTATAAACCTTATAAAGGAAAAAGGGATTTCGGCTACCCGGGAAGAAGAGCCGCGGGTATAGAAAGGGACAGATAATTAGTTATAAGACGTACCCGGATAAAGATTATATTCGAAAATCCTAAGAATCGAAAGAAGACTACTATATATAGAATTTTTAGGAAACCTAAGGGTAAGCTAGATACCGATAATAGTTAGACGGAAATTATAGATTAGTATCTAAGAGAGAGAGAAATTTAATATTATAGAGGATTCTATAAGCAGGAATACTATTAGTCCTATAAAGATATAAATCGACCTGATTACTTTATAGAAAGTATAAAGGGACCGGCCCTAGTACTAAACGAATTCTATAATATAGTATACCGAGATAGTTAGCTTATAGCCCTACGCGCCTTAGGAGATATCCTAAACAGAACTATTACTATAGCTATCCCGGTAGAAAAACGACTACTAGAGATAAATATAGTAGTATAACCTAGAGATATTTAGAGAATTATCTCGGAAAAAGAAGAATAAAAAGTATAGTAGAGGGCCGTACTCTACTAAATAATATACTAGGAATTCGCTATAAGCTAGAAAGGAGAACCTGACCGATTAGTAGTATATCGCCTATATAGGTTAGGGGAATATATATACTTCGGACGAAGGTAGATAGACGTAATTATTACCTAATAGGAATAGGAGAATATACTAGGAATAGGTTCCCGGGCAGTCCTAAAAGAACTAAAAGCGCTTAGAGGAACCTAGGGTAACCTAGATAAACTATAAGTATATTTAGAGATAAAGGTTAAGCTATACTAAAGAGAAAACGTAAGAGAAATTCGGGTTCTATTAGACTCTAGGGTAACCGATAACTTTATAGACCTAGGAGTTATAAAGGAGTTAGGTCTAGACCAGAGATCTAGGAGACCGTATAGGCTCTTAGTATTCGACGGTACGGATATTAATTATTAGGATAGATTAATTAGTAAATATACGGGACCTATAAGGATAGAAACCGAATTAGGATATACTAATAATATAGTCTTTAATATAGCCCTGACCGGTAATAACTAGGCTATTATAGGAATAATATAGTTACGGTAATATAATCTAGAGATAAACTAGTAGATAGGTAAACTTAAGTTTAGCCGGTATAATTATAAGGGGTTACTCCTATAGTAATCTAAGCCTAATAAAGGAAGTGCTACCTTAAAACAGGTACGTAACAAGGTCGGTTAGGACTATCCTAGGAGACGCCTTAGAACAGGGTTAATAAAAGGGAAAAAACTAAAGAAAATAATTAAAGAGATACCCTATTATTACCGGGAATTCTCAGAGATATTTTATACTCTAAATAACTTTAGAGTACTACTAGAATACTAACCTTAGGATTACGAGATTAACCTTAAAGAAGGAGCTAGGTTACCTAAACAGAAACTCCGATACTTCGATTATATAAAAACGAAGATTATCGAGGAATATATAAGGAAACTAGCCTAGAAGGGACTTATTAGGAAATTAAAGTTACTATATATAGTAAACCTAATAATAGCCGAAAAAAAGGATAAACCGGAAAGAAGGGCTTACGGCGACTACCGACTAGTAAATACTAAGATAGTTAAAGATACCTACCCCTTACTAAAAGCTAAATAGTTACGAGATCGGCTATCTAAAGCTAAGATCTTTACTAAACTAGATTAAGAAAACGCTTTTAGATTAATCCGTATAGCGAAAGGACACGAATAGAAGACTGTATTTATAATACTATCAGGGTTATAGGAGTACCTAGTAATACTATTCGGCCTCGTAAATACTCCTACTACCTACTAACGACAGAATAAAGATATCCTTCGACCTTTCCTCTATAAAATAGTTATCCTATACTTAGATAATATTCTCGTCTTCTCGGAACGAGAAGAAGACTACGAGAAAGATATATACGACGTGTTAAAAGTATTATATAAGTATAAATCTAGACTTAAGCTTAAGAAATATAAGTTTAGAGTTAAGGAAGTTAGGTTCCTAGGTTTTATTATTACCCTAGGTAAAATAAGGATCGATCTAGAAAAGATCTAGGTAGTTAGAGACTAGCTAATCCTAGAAAACGTAAAAGATATATAATTATTTAACGGGTTCGGAAACTTCTTACGACAGTTTATTTAGGACTACTCGAGAATAGCCGAACTATTAACACGCCTTATACGTAAAAGAACGAAGTTCGTATAGGAGGAAGAGTAGTAAAACGCGTTCGACGGACTAAAGAAGAAATTCACGGAGGATCCTATACTTAGGATATTTAACCTAGAATTAGGAAGCGTCGTCGAAACGGACTCTTTAGATACTACTAGAGTAGTAGTATACCTTTAGCCCGATAAGAATAGAAAGCTATATCCTATAGCTTACTTTTTAGAGAAATATAACCTAGTAGAACTAAACTACGATATATATAACAAGGAACTCCTTACTATAGTATTAGCGCTAAAGTATTAGAGAATCTATCTCTAAAGAGTAAAATATAAGATTATTATATTATTAGATTATAAGAACCTAGTTAGTTTTACTAGAACTAAGGTACTCGATAGAAGTAGATATACGAGATAGTTAGAAGAGCTAGTATACTTTAATATTATTATTAAGTATATTAAAGGCACTACGAACCTACGTGCCGATACGTTAAGTCGGTTACCTAGGTATACTAAAGATAAAAGTTCTAAAATAATTAACTTACTAAGAGAGGTTTAAGTCGGGGACTTAGTACCGGGAGTAAAATCAGTCCTAGCGAACTCTCGAAGCGACCCTCTAGAAGAATCTTACTACTAGAGAATATATAAGGTATAACAGGAATTTTTAAATAATAAAGGTAACGAAATAATTTAGAAACGATACTAGATTAGCCTACGTATAAAGAAGGATTTATAGGAATATATAGATACTTATAAAGTATAGATCCCTACGGACTTAGCCCTTAAAATTATTAAAGAATAACACGAGCTACTAGCTTATAGATATTAAGGAGTACGCCGTACTACCTTTAGAATTAAATAACTATACTACGTCCTAGACCTAAAGAAGTTAGTTAGTAAAGTAATCGCGGAATACGATATATATATAAGGAATAAGGTTACTCGATATACCTTTTATAGATAAATAGGAACGATACTAATACCGGACGTTCTATTTAAGTCGGTATTATAGGATTTTATCTCTAGGTTCCTAGAATTAAAAGAACTAATAATAAATATAAAATACGACTCTATCCTAGTTAGTATATATAGACTAACGAAATACGTTACCTTAAGCTTATATATAAAAACTAGTATAGCCGAGGATTTAGCTTACGCCTTTAACCGCGATATAGTAATAAATTATAGGCTACTAAAGGAGATTATATTAGACAGAGATAGCCTCTTTACCTCTAAGTTCTAGAAAAGCCTAATAGCTATACTCGGAGTTAAGAGAAAGATATCTACTATATTCTACCTATAGATAAATAGAGGAACTAAACGTATTAACTAGGTTATCGAGGTATACCTACGGTTATACGTTAACTACTAACAGGATAATTAGGTATAGTTCCTACTACTTATATAATTCGCTTATAATAGCTTAGTCTCGGAAGCTACTAGTAAGATACTATTCTTTACCCTATATAGAAGAGAATACGTAGTATATAGAGAACTAGATCTAGAGACGGAATAAATATTAAATTAAAGTATAAAAGTAATATCGGATAAAATAGCGGAATTATATAAGGAACTATTAAAGGAACTAAAGTTCGTAGCGGAGAGAAATATATACTACTATAACCAGAAACGTAGTCAGGAGCCTACGCTAAAGAGGGGGGATAAAGTCTACCTCCTAAGAAAAAATATTAAAATAAAAAGACTAAGTAATAAACTAGACTATAAGAAATTAGGACCCTTTAAGATTAAAGAAGTAAGAGGACGTTTAAACTATAAACTTAAACTACTAAAGATAATAAGAATCTATCCGATTATCTATATTTTATTACTAGAACTAGTACCGCTAGGAGCCCTAAAAGCTCTATTTACTAAAGCAGAATCTATTAACCCTTAAGAAGAAGCCGTATATAACGTCGAAGAAATCTTAGACTATTAGTATATAAATAGAAAGATTAAGTACTTAATTAAATAGTTAGATTACCTATATTTAGAGAATATATAGGAACTAAGGTCTTACCTTAGCTGCCCTAAGAAGCTTAAGACGTTCTACTACTAAAATCCTAAGCTGCCTAGAAAGGGTTATTAGGTAAGAAAACTAAGGAAGGGTTAAAAGAGGGGTCTAGGCCGAAGCCAGGACCCGGGTCTGTAGGAGGGGTCGGCGTAGTAGCTAGGCGGAGTACTTCTACCTCCTATTAAATTTTACTATCCTTCTCTTCCTACTCCTTCTTTTCTTTCTCTTTAGCTATATCTAGCTCTAGGAGAGTTTTAAAACCTCGGGCTATTATATTATTTTTCCGGCGCTAAATAAACTTCTTTTACTTTCGTAATCGGAGTATTTTCGCTATCGCCTCTTCCTCCTCTTTACTAAGACGTTCCTCCTAATAGCTTAATACCTCCTAGCTATTAAGGAATTCAGGTTTACTATTACAGCTCGGGCGACTAGTACGGACGTACTTAGAATAGCGAGAATAAGAAGATAATATAATATAGCGACAGCTATTAGCCTAATAGAAAGAGTAATATATATCTACGTCGAGGCCGGTTAGTTCGATTTTATTAACTAAGGCTCTACGACGACAGGTTTCTTTAGAGGTTATAATAAAAGAAGAAGAGGCCGTTAGCTAGACGTCGATATTTCCTTAGGTCGTACTTATACGTAAGGATACGCTAGGACGGAAGGGGGATAGTATTATAATTACAGGATAAGATTATATATAGTTCTAAGACTATAGGCTTAAGAGATAATTATCTCTAGGAGACCTTAGACTATTATAGTAAAGAGACTAATTACAGGCTAGTAAGCGGTCTAGGGATTTCTTAGTATTTTAGTTATATAATAATAGACGGTTAGAGGTAGTTAGTCTAACTACCTCTAAGCGGTTAGAGTAGGTTAGTATAACTAGCTCTGACTATAGACTAAGATATAGGTATATAGTCTAGGTCTTTACCTATTAGATAGGAGCTTCGTACTTAATTAAATATAGTAACTAAATCTTATTATTATATTATATAGTTGTTATTACGAGTAAGACTTCTAAGCCTTATAAAACAGTAATAGCCCGTATACTTCTATACAGCCTATAAACATATAACTTATTACTTAGCTACAGGGTAGTTAAGTACCGAATCGTAATAAAAAGACCCGTAACTTATAACTTTACTCCTTTTATACTAAACCTACGACTCCCGTTCTTAGCTAAGAACCTAAATCGCTATAGATAGCCGTACTAGTATAGCTATCTATAAGGAACTATACTAGTAGAGAATTAGGATTTAAATATAAAGTTAGATTACTATAGAAACTAATCTCTACTCTTCTTCTCTAATTCTCCTACTACCCTAATATATAAAACGTATCCTTTTTACCTCCTATATAGATAGCTAAGGACCTTAATAATTATCTCTACTTCTTAAATCGGATAATATTATAATTCCTAGTTCCGCGACCTACTTTATTCGGCCGGTCCGAGACGGTAGCGACTCGGACCCTAGAGAAATAGCTCCGGGTTTTCAGGTGAAACCTAGGAGAGAAGAGAATAGAGGAAATCTAAATCAGGTTCCTAATAGATCTAGTATTAAAAAGAGAAAGGAGTTAAAGTAAATAATCGTTAAGTAATCGTTAAATAATCGTTAAAGTAAAAGGGTAGTTAAAATAGTAATAAGTATCCTAGTCCTCTTAATAAAAATATAAAAAATATTAAATATAGTAGTAGTAATCACGTACTTAACGTCCGCCTACGTGATCCCTACTATACTATACTTTAAACGAATCTAAGTAGCCTAATAGAGGTTATAGGATAAACCCGACGAAGTCTACTTATAAAAGAAGAAGGATCTCTAGGAATATAAGGAAATATATAAAATATAGATCCTAGTAGACTTAGCCTTTAATATTATTAAAGAATAGTATAAGTTACTAGCTTACGGTTACTAAGGGATTCGCCGAATAACCTTTAGACTTAAATAACTTTACTATATTATAGATCTAAAGAAGTTAGTTAAGAAAGTAATCGCTAAGTATAATACGTATATAAGGAATAAGATATTACGCTATATATTTTATAGATTTATAGAAACGATTCTAGTATCGGATATCCTATTTAAGTTAATATTATAGGATTTTATTAGCGGATTCTCTATATCTAAGTTTTAGAAAAGCCTAATAGCTATAATCGGAGTTAAGAGGAAGATATCTACTATATTCTACCTATAGATAAATAGAAGAATTAAATATATAAACTAGGTTATTATTACGGTTCGACCCTTATCTATACTTTATAGCTAAGAGACTAGTAGTATATTTATAGGCTATTATAGCGATTAGGGTTCTTTCCGAGAACGTACGTCGTAGGTTTAGTATAAAAGGAGTAAAGTTATAAGTCACGGGTCCTTTACTCGGAGGTAAGGTCGTTACTAGTAATTAATAAGTATAAATTACTATAGGTAGTTAAGTACGAAGCTTAAAGTAAGT